>CM076851.1:44657755-45096946 GCA_039519185.1 Astragalus membranaceus
ATTTTTGAAAATACTAGGGACTACTATTTATTTAAGGGTGCATCCTGGACATGCGTAGCTGCTGTCATCCTGGACTTGAAGGGAAGTGGAACAACATCCTCAGCAGCTGCAGGTGAAGGCAGAGCCGGAGTTGAAGGCGGAGCCGGAGTCAGGCGGGGAATGGACACCTGGAAGTACCATGGTAGGTACTCGTCATCACAAGCACCCTGGATGACTGTCTGTCGACCGCTGTCCCTGAAAGCCCGCGCTGGGGACTGATAGAACATCAGGTGCTGTACTATGACCTCCGGAGATGGACATGGGCCCGAAATAGGTGGATCATGAATCTGCTGGACATATCCAGACTGCCAACGGACCATGTCTGACATATAAGGCACCGCCACATCCCCCCCACAACAGCCAACCTCTGAATAATGAAATGTTGTGAAACCGGAGGTACTGTCTGTGGTCGTCCCAATGGCTCCATATGACCTGCTCCCTCTGCAAGTCATCCAGCAGCTGCCGAAACTCCGAAAGCTTGATACTATCGCACTTCTTGTTCGCCCACCTGCTGCAACGTGGAAGTTGGCTGGCACCGAAGTCTTTCCGCACCACGATGGTGGGGAAATACTCATATATCCAACACTAAAATAAAAAAAAATAAGTAATTATATAAATAAAAGTAATTAATTAATTAGTTACCTACAGTAGAGAAGCGTATCCGCCAATCTGCGACGTCTCCCAGTAACAAGCATCATTCAGCTGCTCGTAGAGAATAGCTAGAGCAGCTGGACCCCAAGCCCACTGGCCACACAGGGCAAAGTCCGAAATAAAAGTCACCCACTTGACAGGGACAGATGTGTGACTCTTGTCGGCAAAAATGGTGCTGCCCAACAAGTGTAGCAGATAGCACCGTGCCTGCCTAATCAAGATGACCGCGCTCCATGTTCTGTGTGTATGCGACCATCAAGAAAGAATATCGGAATGCCGGTCCCTTGTTGAACTGACACTCTGCCCAGCAGGTCAACTCCAGCCTGAATAGCATCGGCAGTGTCAAAATGTGGTCGATGCGCCAATGGTGTACCGGTGAGCGGCAAGTGGAGCAACGCGGACACGTCGTCCAACGTCACTGTCATCTCCCCCCACGGCATGTGGAATGAGCTGGTCTCAGAATGCCACCTCTCCACAAAAGCTGATATGAGCTCGTGGTTGATGTTGCCGAGAGGTATGATGTCCAGCTCAAACAGATGCGGCCTGCTGCAACCATCCTGCTATATGTGGGTGGTGCTGCTGAGGTCTCATCTTCAGTATCTTCCCCCCATGGGAAGCAACTTTAATCTTACCCCGGTCCTGTAAAAAAATAAAAGTAATTAATAAATTATTAAAATTAATTAATTGTTAAAAAATAAACAAATTATTAAAAGTATTACCTGTCACATCTGTAGTAGTCTGTGGACGCAGTGGACATGTAACCGGTGTAATAAAACCTCATCATCATGCTGAGCAACCTCAGCCTCAGCCTGGTCATCTACATGCATGGCTGTCTGGCTCAGCAGGCTCGTGATAATAATGCTCCTGGTCCTGCTGCTGCGCTCGGTCTCGGACACGTCTCTGACGCTCAGATGCGTGTCCCGCCTCTCTAGTCCTCAATCTGATCCTGGTCCTACTGCCAGCAGAATTCTGCTCATCTCGGGGTCCTGCTCCTGAATGCTCGCCCCGCTCTAGGTTTCCTGTTCTGGGTGCCACTGAAAAAAGCAAAAAAATTAATTAAAAGGGAATTCCAAAAAAAATCAAAAACATTCCGAAATACCATTTTTAAGGTATTTCCGGAATGTTAAATTTTAGGGATTTTCGGATATATCTCAAAAAGAGGTATTTCCGGAAGCCAAACCGGCATGTTTTTTGGAAAAATACGTTCCGGAAATACGTCTATTTCCGGGAAGTTTAGAGAAAAAACTCACTTTTTCCGGAAATATGATGGAATGATGAATGATTTCGTTTTTTAACAATTTTTTAGGGGTATTTTGGTCCATTTATTCAATTTGGGGGGTATGGGGGTTACGGGGGGTAAAAAAAAACACCCTTTATTTAGCAATGTTGCTAATGTGAGGGACTAAACAAGATTTTTCTGAGTAGAAAAAAAACAATATTTTTCTGAAATTTGATGGTGCAAACGGACTTATTAACCCTTTTCATTTTCCCTTTTACTTCCTTTGCGCGAATTCTTCCCTTTCCTTTTGTAGTATGATTCGTGCCTTTGCTGTTGAAATTGGTAATCTTTTCAAACCCTAACTTAGTTTAAACGGCTAGTTTCTTTAAAAATAGCTGTTACAGCCAGCTGTTCACATACAACCTATAACTACTTTTAAACTGTTAACACATAGTTTAAAAGGAAGAAAGTTTGTTATGTAAAATAGCCTATGTGGTTTATTCAGTTAGGAGTTTGTTAGGCCTAACTAACTCCTCCTAACTGACTTGTCCACTTTGTGCTCTATGTGTATCTATAAATACCTATGTACATTGTGTAAATACAACTACATTCAGAAAATAAAAGTTTACAGTTTTACATTCAGTTCCATTCTTTCTTGAGTTTTCTCTCTTTCCCTGTAAATCAGTTTGCTCCATAGGCATCCTTCAAGATTTTGAAGTGTGTGGTACAGAAATTAGGTGAATTTAGGTACCTGCAAGAGAAAGAAAGTGAAGGGTTAGTATTGATTAGGTGAATCAAGACTAACTAGTGCAGAAAGGAGAAACAGTGGCAAAACAGAGAGAAAAGAAGAAGTTACCTTCTGAGTGGCTGTGCGTGTGGTGTTCAAAGGTGTTGAACATTGCAAGATTCAATCCAACATCAGTCTTATCAGCACAAACAAACATCAGAGAAGTTAGAGTGTGTGTGAGTAAAGGTAACAGTGAAACAAAGAAGAGAGTGAAGGGTTTCATCACCTTCATTCAAGAGTCTTTGCAGAAAGGGTGATTTCATAAGGTGAAATCACCAAGATCAGTTACCCAGCAACAAATAAGGTAGTGCATGAAAGGAAAACAGAGATCAGATACGTTTGGTTACAACAAACAATGTAACCAGAAATCAGATTTGAAACTAGTAGTTTTTACCTTCGTGAAGTGCTGCGAACCAAAACCCTAGTACCAAGTACCTGAAATTACAATAAACAGAAAGTTAGGGTTTCTAATTTGAGAAGAAACTCAAACTGGTAACAGAAGGAGTATCAGTCTACAAATCAATACCTGTTTGAGTGAGGTTGAGGTAAGTCAAGCTCACGGTAACAGAGATTGTAAGCCAAGAACAAGTTACAGTTTGTGTTGATCTCAGATTTAGAGGCTCAGTATCGCAAACAGTTGGTTTGCAAGATTCATCATCACCATAATCATCATCGACCAGAAACAAGGTGTTCACCGCTTCCATCACTCAGTTTGAGTGAGAGCAGTGAAACCCTAAGTGTACGGGTCTGAGAGAAGAAGAGAGAAGAAGAAGAGGCACAGCGAAGAAGACCAGTGAAACTGAGTAGGGTTTCACTGCAGCAACACTTTTATATTCCGGGTCAGCAAGGATCCGCGTGTTCCTGTGTGTTTCGGTTCGTGGGTGCCGCAGGACCCATTTGGGTCTCTCTGTCTGAAAGAAGAGAAAAGAAGTGGACTGGGCCAAGAATAAGTGGGCTCTGTGTTTAGTACACCTCCGGCACCTCTCAATACACCTGCAAAGGAAAATTGAGAAATTTAACATTTGCTCCACACTTTTCACTTCCTGCAGACTGTCTATTGCTTAGTCCGTTCGCGTGATTATTGCTTGGATATCATTCCCTGTAGAGAAGCTCAGTCTTCTTTTCAATTCCATGTCGTCGTCCCTCAATTCAAACGCGAGTGTCACTCACCATAACAAATGCAACTCCACCTTGTTTGGTTTCTTCCAGAACTTGCGTTTCAGCCAAAGCTGCTTCACCGCATAAGCTGTTGTTATCTCAACTAAAGGTGCTTTTTAAGGTTTAGCCTTCTTCCTCTAATTACACTCTCCCTCTGGAAACCCACTTATTTTTATACTTTTTGTTTTTGGTTTTCAGTATAAAGTTAGTACCTTTGGAATCAAACTATGGTTTTGGATATGGAGAAGAGTATTTATACCTTTTTAACTGTTCACCGTTGGGAGTCCCTTAATCGCATGAGTTATAAGCTGGGTTCTCTTAAACCTGTTCATGGAATGTTAGCTTTGAAATTCCTCAAATGGGTAATTAAGCAGCCCAATTTGGAGATGAATCATGTAACTCATATCATTTCCACTACTACCCATATCCTTGTTAGAGCTAGAATGTATAACTTTGCTAAAACAACCTTGACAGACTTGTTACATATGCCCATTGGTTTGAACAATGTTTTTAGTGCTTTGATGGAGACATACCCTATTTGCAATTCAAACCCTGCAGTTTTTGATCTCCTTATTAGGGTTTGTTTGAGAGAAAAGATGGTTGGAGATGCTGTGCAGACTTTTTACTTGATGGGTTTTAGAGGGTTGAAGCCTTCTGTGTATACTTGTAATATGGTGTTGGGATCCTTGGTGAAAGATCAAAAGTCTGAAATTTTTTGGTCATTTTTTAAAGGAATGCTTGCTAAGAGGGTTTGTCCTAATGTTGCTACTTTCAACATTTTGTTGAATGCTTTATGCGAACGAGGGAAGTTTAAAAGTGTTGGCTTTCTGTTGAAGAAAATGGAAGAAAGTGGTCCTTTCCCCACTGCGGTCACTTATAATACTTTGCTTAATTGGTATTGTAAGAAAGGAAGGTATAAGGCAGCGTCTGAGATGATTGACTGCATGGCGTCTAAGGGTATTGCGGCAGATGTTTGTACATATAATGTGTTGATAGATAATTTGTGCAGGAAAAGCAGGGGTGCAAAAGGCTATTTAATGTTGAAAAGGATGAGAAAGAATATGGTGTCTCCTAATGAGATAACATATAATACTCTTATTAATGGATTTGTTAAGGAGGGGAAGATTGGAGTTGCTACAAAAGTTTTTGATGAGATGTCGTCGTTTAATTTGTTACCAAACAGTATCAGTTACAATACTTTGATTGTTGGACACTGTAGCAATGGCAACATTGAGGAAGCATTGAGACTTTTGGATGTGATGGTAGCACATGGTTTGAGACCTAATGAGGTGACATATGGGGCTCTTTTAAATCGGCTATCTAAGCAAGCTGAATTTGGATTGATTTCTAGAATTCTTGAGAGAATGAGGATGAATGGGGTGAAAGTTAGTCATATTAGTTATACGACAATGATTGATGGATTGTGTAAGAATGGCTTGCTTGAAGAAGCTGTGCAGTTACTGGATGATATGCTAAAAGCTTCTGTCAGTCCTGATATTGTTACATTTTCAGTACTCATAAATGGATTTCTTAGGGCGGGGAAGATAGATAATGCAAAGGAGATAATGTGTAAAATGTACAAGACTGGACTTGTGCCAAACAGCATTTTGTACTCAACATTAATCTATAACTACTGCAAGATGGGAAACCTAAAAGAGGCGTTTAATGTTTATGCAGTTATGAACCATTGTGGTCAAGTTTCTGATCACTTTACATGTAATGTGTTGGTTGCTGCTCTTTGTAGATGTGGGAGACTTGAAGAGGCTGAGTATTTTATGGATCACATGAGCAGGATGGGTCTTGATCCTAGCTCTGTTACTTTTGATTGCATTATAAATAGTTATGGAAGTTCCGGTGACGCATTAAAAGCATTCTCTACGTTTGATAAAATGAATAGTTTAGGCCATATCCCTAGTCAGTTCACGTATGAGGGTCTATTGAAAGGGCTTCTTATTGGTGGACATATTAATGAAGCCAAAATATATTTGCATAAACTTGGTAGCATTCCTTATGCCATTGATAGTGTTTTCTACAACACAATGCTTACTTGGACATCAAGATCAGGAAATTTATCAAATGCAGTTGCCCTTGTTAATGAAATGCTTATGAATAATTTTGTGCCCGACAGTTATACATACACCAGTCTTGTTGCGGGGTTATGCCGGAAGGGTAAAATGGTTGCTGCACTCCTTTTGTCAGGGAAGGCAACTGAAAAAGGATTATTATCGCCAAATCCTGCTGTGTACACTAGTTTGGTTGGTGGTCTTCTTAGGGAAGGACATTCAAAATCTGCTTTGTACATTTTTAAAGATATGTTGAACAAAGGTGTTGAACCCGATACTATTGCATTCAATGTGCTTTTGGATCAATACTCAAGGAAGGGAAAAATGTCGAAGGTAAATGATATCCTTTCAACAATGAGGAGTAGAAGTTTATGCTTCAACATGGCTACTTACAACATTCTCATGCATGGATATTCAAAGAGGCATGACATGGCAAGATGTTCTATGTTATACAAGGACATGATCAGACATGGTTTTGTGCCTGATAGATTAACAGGACACTCTCTTATTCTTGGATATTGTACGTCCGGGTCATTGGATGTTGCTGTAAAAGTTTTAAGATGGATGGCACTTCAAGGTTTTGTTGCCGATTGTTTTACATTTAACATGCTTGTTAGTAGGTTCTGTGAACGGAACGAGATAAAAATGGCCTTTGATCTGGTAAAACAAATGAATCTGTTGGGAGTTATTCCTAATGTAAACACATACAATGCCCTTTTTAATGGCCTCATTAGAGCTTGTGCTTTTGATGAAGCCCATCATATTTTGCAAGCCTTATTGAAAAATGGTTGTGTTCCTACCTGTAAACAATTTATCACTTTAATTAATGGCATGTGTAGAGTGGGAAATATAAAAGGAGCAATGAAGCTACAAGATGAGATGAAAACACTTGGTGTCAGCTCCCAAGGTATTGCTATGAGTGCTATCATTAGAGGGCTGGCACGTTCAAGGAAGACTGAAAATGCTGTTCGCGTACTTGATACCATGCTTGAGATGCAAATCATTCCAACTGTTGCTGCTTTCACTACTTTAATGCACATTTATTGCAAAGAGAGTAATGTTGCTAAGGCATTGGAATTGAGGAATGTAATGGAACAGTGTCATGTGAAGCTTGATGCTGCAGCATATAATGTTCTTATATGTGGCCTTTGTGCCGGTGGTGATATTCAAGATGCTTTTAAACTTTATGAAGAGATGAAACAAAGAGATCTTTGGCCTACTACCTCCATATACCTAGTTCTTATTGATTCATTTAGTAATGGAAGTTATCATATTGAAAGTGAAGAGCTATTGAGGGATCTACAGGCCAGGGAACTGGTTGATTTAGATATGGATGGAGGCACTGAAAGATTGCATGACTCATTGGTGTTTGCCAGGAAAGAATTAGTTCGTCTGAGGCACAAAACGAAAAGAAAATTTGGTTAATCACAAGATGCTAATTTGTTGTCCAGAATGTGAGTTTGAAGATGAGGTTGAGATGGCAGTTTTGTTACTCAGCTGATGTGATTTGCATTCAATTCCCGAAGTCTGATGTTTTAGGTTACTTGTACAGTACTTTGCACCTTTGATTCTTAATTTATAATTTGTAGTAATTTATATTTATATACATTCTAAATAATCAACTATTTGCTCTGCTTCAGGTTGGACTTGGACTTCACATGAACAAAAACCTTCTCAGAATAAGGCTGTAGACAATTTTTTTTTTCACGTGGAAGGCTGTAGACAATGTTAAAAAAGATGTACTGTTTCTTTTTATAGCCAAGCATTTAGCATCATTTTTTCCCCATCTGAACTATAAAATGTTGCATGATTCTTATGCTATATGAAGTTCTCAAAAGCAGATTTCTATTTTAAGAAAACAGCAAATAAGCAAACGGCTTACTTTATAGCACTTTTTGCCCCTAGATTATTCTGCATATATGCATTGTGAAAAGAATTTCTCGTGTGTCTACAGGGATCCATTTGGTATTACATCTATGATTGGTGATTGTCAGACCCGAAAGTCTTGAGCCGGCGAATTCTTATTTAGAGGAGCCTAAACAGGTTATTGTCTTGAGGTATTAATTTATGCATGTGTCATCAATAATATAGCTGGTATGGATTTTGAAAACAATAACAATAAGGGTCTTGTTAGTTAGTTTCCTACAGACACTGATTATTGTATAAACAAAACAACATTTAATACTTTGGTAATTAGTTCCCTACAGCCAATATGAATTAATTTTAGATTTTTCTGATCAGCAAATGTTTACTACATGATTATTGTGAACAATTTTCATGCTCTATCGTTAGAATCTTACAACCTGTTGTTTTCTGTCTCAAACTGTTGTTTCACGTGTCATTTTTTGACCTGTTGTGATGTTTTGTTGTTTTGGTGCAGAAATGGGTTTTAGAAGTTGGAGAATATTAAGGATTCGAGTAGGCAGAGCCGACAGTTGGAAGAGCTCACAAAGAAAATGTGAGACTCTAACTGAGACACTGAGTTGCACGTGGAATTCAATAGTGACGATTTTCAGTTGTTCATGGTATGTTACTACGTTTTAGTCTTGATTTGATGTTTCAGTAAGAGAGTACTTATTTTTATCTTTGCCTTTATGCAAAACCTTAGATATTCCATCTTTATCACTGAAGATTGCAACTGAGAATGCTGTGAAGGCTGCAGAAGGGAAGTCAGCTGTAGAAGAGTTAAGAACATAGAGGGGTGAACAACAGCAATAAAGGAATGCCGATGAGGACCTGACTTCTGCTGCAACTGTGCCTCTACTTGATTCATTAAGCTCAAAAAGAAAAGCTCCTCAAATAACACTTAAACGGATCAGCCTCAAATGCAAAGCAAAACATTCAAGACACTTTTCAAATGCTCAATGTGATCATGCATATTTAGGCTGCTTATGAGAATGTCATCAAAGTAAATAACAACAAATTTTCCAAAGAAATTTCTTAATGCATGGTTCATCAAGCACATAAAGTGCTAGAAGTAGTCAAGCCAAAAGGCATGCCAACCACTCAGATACCAAATTTGGTCTTAAATGCGGTTTTCCACTTATCGCCCTCTTGGATACTTTGATTGTACCCACTTTTTAAGTCAAATTTGGAAAATATGCAAGCATCATGTAACTCAATAAGTATGTCATCAAATATAGGTAGAGTGTCTATATTTAATTGTGACGTTATTAATGACTTTACAATCGGTGCACATACACCAAGGTCTATCTTTTTTAGAGACTAAGATGACTGATATGGCACAAGGGCTAAAGCTTTCCCTAATCCAACCACTATTCACAAGCTTTTCGACTTTTCTATCTTTTTCTTTTCTTTGCTTCGAATTAATCCTATTAGAGGGCCTATTTGACAAAGAAGCACTTGAGAACAAATCAATTTGGTGTTCAATGTCTCTCAAAGGAGGTAGGTTATGGGGTATATCATTTGAGAACACATCATTGAAAGCATGCAATAAACAATCCAAAGCATTAGAGGTAGCCTTTTGAGTACAATAAAGAAAATATAAAGGCCGTCTTGCCAATAAGGTTTTTCTAACCACATGCTCTCTAAGGACATCTACTTTTGGAGTGAAATCTGTGGCAAATGATGGATTGAGATCCAATATAGTTTTGCCCTTATCACTCTTTTTCTCTTGTTTCCTTTTTTTTTTCAAAACAATTTGATCATGACAAACTTCTTTGGGACTAATAGCTAAAAAGGTCACTTTGTATTTGTTATGCTGCTTATGCACAAAGGTGAAAATGTTAGATTTACCATCATTGATGATTATCCTATCAAATTGCCAAGACCTGCCCATAAGGATGTGGTCGGCTTCCATAGGCACAACATTAATATTTCATCGCTATGCTTGCATATGCTAAAAGAAATCATGTCTTATTTGTCCACCAACACTTTCCACAAGCCACTAGAGTTTATATGGCTTGAGATGGTTTGTTAGTTTCAATCAAAATTTATTGACTAATCTAGAGCTAGCCACATTGGTACAGGTACCACTATCAATTACTAAAGAGTAGACATTTCCCTCCACCAAGCATCTTGCATGGAAAATACTTTTACTCTTTGTGATTGATCTTTTTCCTTCCCATTGACTCGTAGGGGTCTCTTAAGCCAACTCACAATCACTTTCATTTTCACTAGAAAATGCTGTGAGGTGGAAGAATATGACGACGAATTGGATTCATATGCATATTTTCTTTTAGAAACCACTACTCTACCCTCGAGAGCCAACTTTAACAATTTTGACAACAAGAAACCACTCAAACAAGTATTTGCATCGGGAGTTATTTTAGTTAAAGGCCGCCTCAAATTGTGTCATATTTCTATAACTTTATAAAGATCATTTGAGCCCCAACTTGACATCATTTTGGAAAAGCCCAATCCACATGATCAAGGAGAAACTCATGGGCTACCCAATTTTGCTATTTGTTTTAGCAGAAGCCTTTAACCTTTAAGTGTTTATATATGTCATTTTTATAAAAAATAAATATAATATAGTCAAATTGTTTTCGTATAAGTTATTTTCATAAGCTTTTCTTTTCTAGAGAGCTTATGAACGTGTCATCAGTAACTACCTATAGACCCATTCTTAGAATAATTCCTTAGAATGTTATAAATATTTGCCAAACACTTTTTTTTATTAATATCTTGGAATAGGATTCCCATTATTTTGTTCCTAGGAAAGTTATTTCCAAGAATGAAAGTACTAAACTTGAATCAAAGGCCCTCCTAGTATATTCTATTTTCCATGGGAATAGGATTCAGGGAGTAGTGGGGGGAGAAGTGGATATATTGCATTTTGGACTTTTTAGTAGGGAAGAGGGAGCTAATAAAATTAATTTGGGTGGTGGGAATATAAAAACTGAAGCCGAGCAATAAGAAGAGAACATGCCAGGGAGGGAGGCCCAACCCAAATCCATTAGCTGATATTCTAGGGTTTCTTACTTCTTTATACATCATCACAGCAAGGGTATCATTTCCGACCTTGAAACGGCGACACAGGGAGAAAGCGGCGGCGGTCGAGAGAGGCAAAAATGGTGAAGTTTCTGAAAACCAACAAAGCCGTAATCGTTCTACAAGGACGATACGCAGGGAAGAAAGCTGTGATAGTGAGAAACTTCGACGATGGAACTCGTGAACGCCCTTACGGTCACTGCTTAGTGGCTGGGATTAAGAAGTATCCAAGCAAGGTTATCAAGAAGGATTCTGCAAAGAAAACCGCTAAGAAGTCTCGCGTTAAGGCTTTCATCAAAGTCGTTAACTATCAACACCTTATGCCTACGCGTTACACTCTTGATGTCGATCTAAAAGACGTTGTTGTCCCTGATTCTCTTGTTTCCAAGGATAAGAAGGTCACCGCTCTCAAGGAGACCAAAAAGCGCTTCGAGGAACGCTTCAAGACTGGGAAAAACAGGTGGTTCTTCACCAAGCTCAGGTTCTGAGCATCTTCTAGATCTATTTAGGGTTTCGTTTTCAACTGTTTTGGATTTTTGCTTTGATGTTACTTTTGTTATTTGATAATGATACATTGAGGATTTTTGCTTTGATATATGTTGTTGGATTTCTGCGTGGTTTAGATTAATTTGAATCCCTAAGATATGATTTAATTAACTTGTTTTAAATAGTTTTGGTGAATCGGTTCTGGTTCATGACTTGCTCATGGAATCGAATTTGTGTGGTTTTTAGTGCTGTGGCCTCCAACAAAATTAGTGTTCCGATTATATTTTGACATGAATTTCTGGTAATTTGTTTATTGTTTGGTTTTGATTATTTTTAGGGTTATACATTTAGAAAGGGAAAAAAATCCTGAAGTGGGTTTTTTAGGTGAAAAACAGGGTAGGGAAGGGTGTATCACTCTTAAAATGTTTTGTAGGCTTAAACTCATGCATTTTAAGTCTCTTATGAATTTCTGCATGAATCGTTGAATGAGCAGTGACTAGTGAATTTGCTTCAAGAAATTATCTGTTAAAGCAGTTAATTGTCTTTCACTGAAATAAAATTTGTTGAATGAGCAGTGACTAGTGAATTTGCTTCAAGAAATTATCTGTTAAAGCAGTTAATTGTCTTTCACTGAAATTTTAACAGTTAATTGTCTTTCACTGAAATAAAATTTCTGTTAGAGTCTGGTTATTTACTGAAAGTTTTATGCATTAACAAATTAGGTGCTTATTTGGATTCACTTTTGAATGAGCTGATAGTAAATTTTGAGACATAAGTTAGGATCTGTGGTTTTTTCTTTTAGAAGTGATTTTTACTCAAACTTATTCTCCAACTCAATTTTACGGAGATCTATCTAAAGCATAAATCACTTTATATTCACAACTCATTTTATTTCAACTTTATTTTACAAACAAATGAATTCAATCAAATCAATTTTTGTCATACTCATATGTATAACCAACCACACATTAAGTCTTTTTTTGTTGCACTGAGCTGAAAATCGGCAAGCTCTTGGGTTTACTGAATTGATGGCTATCTTCTTACTAGTCAATGGATCATAGATTGAGTATGTGCATTGTTTAGGCATTTCTTTTGAAAGCATTTGAACACTCTATGAATAGCCAGTAATAGGCCAAACCATTCCTCACCCATTTTGATGACAAGTACGTGTTGGGTACATAGAAACTCGCTTTTGAGCTGATGCCAACTCTCTCTAGTGTTCTTTCTAACTGCTTTACGAATTTTGCGATGTCATTACTGACATTTGATTATGCTCACTTTACTTTTCATAATGTTGAGTGAATTTTCTTTGGCTGTGTTGGACATTGTTATGATTTTGAAGTAAGCAAATCCCTGGGATGGGATTAACTTACTGGTTTTCAACAATTTTGGTGAAGTGGTATTTTTGCACGGATTGGCGCTGCATTATTGTTTGAGCTTATTGATTCAATTTTGTCTTTTTATTAATAATGCTTTAAACAACTCATTCGCAGCAAATTAATTTTTTTTCTTATCCAGACTATGTATTGAAATTATACATTGACAAGAGTAAAATCAAACTTCAAATTAGAACCGGGTTCCACTCTATTGGTGTTGGGACTCCAAAACATTTGACGTGAGATCAATCTTGATTTCATTCAATAATGAAATATGTTGAAAAAATACTTGATATTATCTTCTATCGTTGGTTGTCGTTGTTTTGATGCTAAATTGCTAAGCGTAGCAAGAAAAAAGGAAGCTACATTTAAAAAAATTGATGTGAAACTAGTGGTATACATATGCATTAACGTGTTGTTTCTATTATTGGACTCTGCCAGAATTTAACTAGTCTAAATATTATTTTGTGAAAATCAAAACAAATTTAAAGCTGATAAAAAAGAAATTTTAAAGACAAATTTGTATTAATATTTAATAGAAATGAGGCTACAGTGCTACATCATTTTTCGGTTCTTGCTTTACCGTCATGAATTTGTTTAGGTGTTAAATAGGGGTGTCATTCCAATTCTCTGAAAACCATGAAAGAAATATCACAATTAATAAAGACTTGAATATTTCAAAGGGTTGTAAATATGAATTATGTAACTCAAATCTATATCATTGCTTCGAATCAAACGTGCATGACTTCTATGAAAATAATTTTGCAGCAAGCATCAGCTCTACCATGACTACAACTAAATGTAAAAGGTAGAAACGGTGGAGCAGCTTATTCTTAGCAGATTAGGAAGATTTTATTTTCATGACTCAAGCCATTGAGATAACTCTAAGTAGGCAATATTGTAACTCTAAGTAGGGCGTGATTAGAAAACTAGTTAATTGAATATTATCTATTGACCTTTATTGTTTGATGCCCCGTACCTTTGTATTTGAAGTTACAACAACATTGAGCTATTATGAAATACTAGGGCACTCACCCGTGCATCGCAGGCTGTGCATCGCAGATGCCCTGTGATGCACGGGGTGTGGTAGAGATTAATTAGGTGCGAAGATGTGGTAGGGGTTAAATGGTGTACAACATGTATTCTAATAAAAGGAATTCAATTTGTAGTAGCTTTCGTGGTGTGTTTATTTGTGCAACATGTCATAATCAGATGTGCACAAACATATGCTTACCTAGTAACATATTCGTACATCTGCACGGGTCGTTTGCGTTACGCGGAACGATTAATACTCAAAGAATGTAATTAAAAGGGAGATACAAATAAGACAAATGATCTAAATAGCATTAGTACTGATCAAAAAAATCTAAATAGCATTAGTTAAAGACGGTGATGATTTGAATGATAATTTTTAGGCTTAAATAGTTATTACCCCCTGCAAATATTTTCATTATCCAGTTACCCCCTGCAAAAAAAAAAAGGTTTAAAAAACACATTGTAAAATGTAACGTTATCCAGTTACCCCCTGCTGTTAAATTTTCTGTTAAAAAAATATAAAATGTAACTTTATCCAGTTACCCCTGACGTCAGTGCCACGTGTCGCCATATTATTGGGCCTCTGTGACACGTGGCACTGACATGCCACGTCAGCATCTATGTCACCATTGCCACGTGGCACTGACATGTGCCACGTCAGCAACCAATGGATGCCTGCCACGTGGCACACACTTGGCAAGTGGAGGCACCCTTGTTACTAAAAAATAAATGTTTTGTAGGGAGATGGGTGTTGAACTCGTGACTTGGTGGTGGTTGGGTTTTTAAACACAACATGATTTGTGTTTTTAAACACAACTACCAATATATATTACATAAAAACCAGATCTGGATCCTCACTCATCTTCTTCGTTAAATCAGATCTGGATCCAACAAATAATCATCATCTTCTTCGTTCTTCAGATTCGAATTGGGAACAAAACGAAAATCGAATTGGGAAAAAACGAAAATCGAAGATCGAATTGGAAAAAACCAATTACGTACTAATATGAATATCTTAGTCTATAAAAAGTCATCTATTTCTGTCACTGACTATTCGTATTATACGATTTCGGGTGGTCTCAGTTACTTGTCCACCTTTACTTTTTATGACTAGTCAGTCATACATAGGTGTGTCGGTTGTCTTCTTCCTTTCATCCATATATTTTGTGTGATTTTTTTTATCTATTTGGGCAGTTTTTTTTCATATCTATAAAATGCAATATTTCAGTTTTTCATCTTTGTTTTTTTCTATTTGTGTTTCTATTCTATTTATTTTTTGTTATATCTTTATATATTTAAATTTTAATTTAATTTTTTATTAAAGTATCACAGCCGTGTCGTATCTTGATTTTCAAAATTTTCCCGTATCCCCGTATCCGTATCGTGTCGTATCCCGTATCTTATCCGGTATCCGGACTTCGTAGAAGAAGAGAGTCTTTATTCACCTGTCAATTGTAAACAACTATCCCAATACAATATGGTATAAAAACTGTATATCTTACGATCTAAACTTTAGCCAAAAAAAACTATAATATATAAACTCATCTCCATAAATTCCAAAGCATGTTTCAATGCAAAGTAGCAGTCTTGTCATTTCCTCGCAAGGTTGCGTAATAGCATAGGCAAATGCTTGAAAAAAGTGAGTAAAGTTGGAGTGAGAGGACAAGTTGAAAAAGAGTAATGATATTACCCAAACTTTTTCCGTTAAAAATAGTCAAAAATTATATTACAACACTAATTAATTAAGTTTTTTAAGTTATTAACCAACCTATTTTTTCACAGTTTTAAATCAATGGCATAAAAAATTGTCAAAAAATGGTTTGGTTAATGGCTTAAAAAACTTGATTAATTGGTATTATAATGTGGTTTTTAACTATTTTTAGCCGGAAAACTTTCGCCTAATAACATTACTCGTTGAAAAAAAGTGTGTTGAAAATTATTTTGGAGATTGAAATGTCTAAGCAAGGGAACACATGGCAATAGTATAGTGTAATGGGTACATGCCCGTTTGGTCAAAGTAGCCTGTTTCGCCGCTACAGTATCCTACAAAACAAGTATAACATGTTAAAGTACATTGTGCTCCCTCCGTCTCATATTATATAACTTTCTATCCAAAAAAATTTGTCCCATAATACATGATCTTTTAGAATCCCAGTAAAAATTAAAGTTTCTTTTCCTACTATACCCTTCATTATTTAATAATATCTCTTTCATAACTCTACTAATTTATCTTCCCAATGTCATTAATGAAGGTTAATTTGGTAAACGTACTCACAATATCTCTTTTTCATACAAAATTAACTAATTTTCTTAATATGTGTGAAATAACCTAAAACGACATATAATATGGGACGGAGGGAGTATATAGATGGCGGGCAGTTAATAGGTTAATTGTCTTCCTTTCCCCTTGAGGTTATGTTTTTTGGGGAAACTACATGGCCTTCCAACTTGATCTAAAATACATTCATTTCTGATTAACTGAGCTAATTTTATTTTTGGATGGCATACCAATAAGATAAACAAAATAAACAAAAACCCCTAATCTTAATATCCCTAACTGAAAGAGGGTCACAATGTGACAAAATAAAAGCTACAATCAATTTTTGAAAAGAAATCATAAACAATGGAATGGATGGTTGTAAAGAGAGAATACCTGACATTCCTGCAGTAAGGCAACAGAAAATTATATCAACTGATCGTGACTTTGGACCAAGTGTGCCAACAATTTTTGCCATGGCTGGAAAGAATGTCTGCAGAATGCATTTCAAAATTCAAATACTTAAAAATCAATATCCAATTTGACAAATAATGAATCTAATCAAAAGCAGTGCTTAGCAATATCCACTTCACTTCCTTAGCAAGCACACTGCTTAGCAATAAAAAGTAGGAACTGGATCTAATCAAAAAGCAGCAGCATCTCTATATTTACACCTTGTGGTCTTCTCCATGTGGGCACCTCAACTGATTTTGGCGCCAAACTTCCACTTTCCCGCCCCTCAGCTTTGGCCAGTTAAACGCCGCCACGTGTCACGCCATTTTGGATGCCCAAATCTTGTTTTTCACTGTTGACGTCTCACATCCTTTCTCCCATCAATTGTTTAATGTGTCAGACACGCAAGCTTCCCCCACTCTCTTCCTTGGCTTCAACCACACACCCTCTCTTCTACCCACAATTCCGTTTCCTCTCTTTCTTTCTCTCCGACACCTCAAAAACCACGTTCCACAAGGGTAATAGCACAGACCCAAAAACCCAATCACAACAAAAATGGTTCCAATCCCAAAGGGGGCGTGAGGGTTAGGAGCAACAAGGAGAATGTGTGGAGTATCGATAATCAGCTTGCCAAAGTGGTTTCCCAAAAAGAGAAAGGAAAAGGGAGGAAGAAAATGGTGAAGAGAAAGAAGGGTAAAGATGGTGGTAGAGTTATTGTTACTGGGGCTATGTTAATTGAGGTTGAAACTGTTCTTCAAATTCAGGTACTGTTTTCTTCATTTGGATTTCTCTTCTCTGCACCATCTTCTCTTCTCACACTCACATCTCACTCTCACCGATAAAAAAAACATCTCACTCTCAGTTCATATCGTCTGTCACCGCCGCCATTCTAGCTGCTCCTCTACTCCGTGCCGCTCGTCCGTCGTCACTGCACTCGCCCATCTCTCCATTGGGGTTGTCTGATTCTTCTTTTGATTGTGATTTTTGACCTAAAGTCTTGACCTTTTTTGTTTTTTCATTTCTGGGTTGTTTTTGTTTTCAGGTTCTGGATTTAGCGATGAAAAAAACGGCTCCGGCGAGATCACGTTGTTCGGAGTTAGAGTCGTGGTTGATTCCATGACGAAGAGCGTGAGTATGAACAACCTCTCACAATACGAGCATCCTGAAGACAACAACAACATCAAGGACAACAGCAACAAAAACGTTCTCGACGTCGGATACGCCTCCGTCGATGACGCGGTTCCTATGAACTCTGGCAAGCACCGTGGCGCGAGTGCAAGCGAGGTAAGGAGCTCCTAGGGCGTGCGATACACGTTGAGTCTCCGACAATGTAACGCCCAAATATTTAATTAAATTATTTAATTAAATATTTAGGTATCCAATTATTTATTTATTTATTTTAATGGTGTAATTATATTAGCATTTGATTAAGAGGTGTATAATCAAAATAATAGGAGATGGTGTTAGTAATCGGGCTTAAGCTGGAGGAAAGCCCGTGATCCATGAGCCCACTAGCTAGGCGCATAGGTGAAGCACCTAGGCTAGGGTTTGGCTCATTTGCGAATTGCCTTGGGAAAAAGAAAAGAAAAGTTGCGAATAGAGGAGAGGAAGAGAGAGGAGGAGTTCGCGCATCCAAGAGAGGAGAAGGAGGAGGGTTTTGTGAATTCAAGGAGAGGAAGGAAGCTGTGTTGCTGAGGTTTTGTTGGTGACTCGATCAAGAGAATTGGTGCTCTCCTACTATAAGGTAAGGGTGGGGTTCTTCCTTATAATAGGGTTTTATGATGGGGTTATGTGGGAATAGGTCCTATGATGCCCTTGTTCGATTTTGATGTCTAATTTGATGGTGGTTGAATTATAACTATGATTGATTGAAATAATTGCTTGTGGGTGATCGTTGCAACTCTAAAAATTGGGTGTTCATAGTTGTTATCACTAAATGCATGCTAGGTATTCGATTAATTGTTATTTGGTGTTGTGATGGACAATTCATGGTGATTGGCATTGGTGATTGAGAATTGGTGATTTTCATTGGTGAAAAAACAAAAATAATTGACCCTAGGGCGCCATGGGCGCCATTGTCCTAGTCGCTGTTTTTGGCGCCCTGCTGCTGGGCGCCGTGTGCCAGGATGTTGTTGCTGCTGTGTTCTGAGTCCTGGGCGCCAGAGTTGCTGTTGTGGTGTTCCCTGTCATGTTGCTGTTTCTGGCACCCAGTGCATGGGCGCCGTGTCTGGTGGGTGTGCGTGTGCCAGTGTGTGTGTGTGTGTGTTGCTGTATCTTGGCGCAGGGGCGCCATGGGCGCCTGTTCCTGTGTTGTGTTGCGCGCTGACTTGGCGCAGGGGCGCCATGGGCGCTGTGTCTGGGCGTGTCCTGTTTGTGTTGCATTTTGTTCTGGGTTGTCTGGGCGCCAAGGGCGCCATTTCCTGCAGTGTTATCTGTTGTGTTGCTGCTTGTTGCTAGGCGCCCTGCTCCTTGTAACGCCCCAAAATAATTTAATTATTTATTTAATTAAGTTATTTAAGGCTTACAATATTTATTTAATTTAATTAAATAATTCAAGGTTTAATTTATTTATTTTATTTTAATTATTAGGAGGTGTTGTCTCGAATTAGATGGTGCACGGGGCCCATGACCCACAAGTGAGCCCATGACCCATTGGATAGTCATAGGAATTCGACTCACTAGGGGTCTTGTGACTTAGTTGCATTTTTGACTCAATTGTGAAAAGAAAGAAAAGAAACGTAAAAAGAGAGAGTGAGAAGAGGAGAAGTTGCGAAGTGAAGAGGAGAAGAAGAGAAAGGGGGCGAATCACTCAAGGAGGAGGAAGAGCTTGTTGGTGTCTTGCATTTTCCTTGGAGCTTTGCTAGCAATTTCGACTTCTAAGAGGTTAGGGGGTCCTCTTTTTGTTTTTAATACCTTATGCGAATTAGTGATGCCTAGGGTTAGGGTTCTAGGATAATTTCTATGAATGAATTGTTGTGTTGATGATTAAATTATAGTGTTGTGATACTTGATTATGAATTGCCTATGTTGAAAATCGTATAATTGGTGAATTGAATTTGTTGCTAAGTGAATCGTATGTCACATGTTTGAGAATATGATTTGTTGGTGTTTGTTTGGTGAGAATTGAGGTTCATGGTGATAATTAAATTATATATGTATGATTGGGTGTTTGATGGATTTAATTTGGTGTTTGAATTAGAAAAATTCTGTTTTTTTTGGAGTTCCTAGCTGCCTTGGGCGCTATGTGCCTTGCTGCTGTTTCTGTGTCTAGACATGGGCACCAGGCGCCCAGCCACTGTGCCCTGCGCCAGTTTTTCCTTGTGCTGTGTCCCTGTGTTGCCAGATTTTGGCGCTATGCGCCTTGTGTCATGGGCGCCAAGGGCCCCAATGTTCTGGTGATTGTTTTGCAAAATTTGGTTTCTGGTTTTCATATTCAAGTAAAATAGCTCGTGCAAAATGATTTTGGTCACCAAAATAGTTGGGTTGCGTGTTTTCACTAGGCGCCTAGTCCATGGGCGCCAAAGAGGCGTGTCACTTTTTGCCAAAATTTTTGTTGGGTTCTCATATTCTGAGTATTTGGCTCGTACAAAATCAATTTCGAAGTAAAATGAGTTTTCTTGCGTGTTGGCCTTAGGTGCCTTGTGCCTGGGCGCTGTGTTCCGCTGCGCCAGTTTTGCTAGGCGCTCTGCGCCAGTTTTCCTGCGCCAATGTCTGGGCGCTAGGCGCCCTGCGCCAGTTTTGCTAGGCGCTCTGCGCCAGTTTCCTGCGCCAATGTCTGGGCGCTAGGCTCCCTGCGCCAGTTTTGCTAGGCGCCCTGCGCCAGTTTTCCTGCGCCAGTGTCTAGGCGCCAGGCGCCCTGCGCCAGTTTTGCTGGGCGCCAGTTTTTCAGAATGTCTAAGTATTTTTCCGATTTTGTTTTAATCATAACTTTTGACTCGGTTATCCAAATTTAACGGTTCAAAATGCGTTTCGAAGCTAATTTCGATGTCTATCCAAATGTTCCAGTTTTATGCAAAAATGATTTATTTTACTGGTATTTCTGGGCTGAAGTGTTCAAGTGTCCAAATGGCAATTTTTATCCACTTTCCCTATGTCGTGTCAAATCATAAATTGGCCTAATTTAATTTGGTGTTGGTGTGAGTGGTGGGTTGAATTGGTGAGTGTATTATGGTGTGATTGGTGAGCAGAGGCTTCGGCCTAATTTTAATTGGTGAGCTGATTAATACAATGGTGAGAATATAAATAAAATGGTGAGCTGAATTAAATGGTGAATTGATTGAATTGTGGTGTGTTGTGATGCATTTCCATAGCATCTCATGAAACATGTGCATTATTGGTGAGCAGAGGCTTCGGCCTAGTTTTATTTGGTGAGCAGAGGCTTCGGCCTAGTTTTATTTGGTGAGCAGAGGCTACGGCCTATTTGTATTTGGTGACGGATCCGACATGCATGCGCCCGTGGAGTTTGGGTTGCATTTCATTGCATAACCATACCTTTTGAATTGTTGATTGGTGATTGTAATTGTGATGTGGTTATTGCCTTTATTGTGAATCGGTTTGTCTGGTTCCCTTTTTCCTATGCAGTGCTTAATTCCATATGTTATTAATTATGAAAAGAGACTCACCCTACTGCTTTTATGTTGCTTCTTATGTCGGCAACGTGCAGGTGATATCGAGTGAAGGTTATCCTTATGCCTTCGTCTGGTAGGAAGTGTCATGCTCTGATACGTAGCACCAGGGGGGGGGGGGGTGTCCTATGATTATGCGTTATTTTCCCTTATACTGTTAGATTGTTATTGGTGATGTATTGGTTTTATTTTTGAACTTATTATTATTCCGCTGCTGGTAGTAACTGAATTTAGATGATGTGAACTAAACGTTTTTTTTATGGTGCTATGTATCTTGTGGTTTAACCGAACTATGAAAAGTGAAGTGGTTGATTTAATGGAGTAAGTGTAGCACTCGCTTAAATTGTTTTCAAAAAAAAAAAAGAAACTCTGATTTTATTAAATAGTAAGGTTATTAGAAAATGGGTGTTACATTAGTGGTATCAGAGTAGTTCGGTCTGTCCGGCCAAGTCGTCCTGTCATAGTGTCATATGACAAATAGAATTGTTAGATTAGTTCTAAATTTCTGTTTGTGCTGCAGTGATAGTTTGAAATGGCTGGGAGGAACGACGCTGCTCTTGCTGCTGCTTTGCAGGCTATGGCTCAGGCTGTTGGGAACCAGCAAAATGGTGCTGAAAATGCTGGGACTCGCAGTTTAGCCACGTTCTAGAGGGAGAATCCACCTGTTTTTAAGGGCAAGTACAATCCAGATGGTGCTCTAGCATGGCTGAAAGAGATCGAGAGGATATTCCGTGTCATGGATTGTGACGATGCGCAGAAGGTCAGGTATGGTACCCATACGCTGGCAGAAGAAGCTGATGATTGGTGGATGGAGGTTAGGCAGAGGTTAGAGACTGCTAATGAGGGGATAACTTGGGCTGTTTTCCGCAGAGAGTTGCTACGGAAATATTTTCCAGAAGATGTGAGGGGAAAGAAAGAAATAGAATTCCTTGAGCTAAAGCAAGGAAGCATGTCAGTGACAGAGTAAGCTGCCAAGTTCACTGAATTGGCTAAGTTTTATCCCCACTATGCTGATGCTGATTCTGAATTTTCAAAATGTATAAAGTTTGAGAATGGTCTGAGGGCTGATATAAAGAAAGCTATAGGGTACCAGAAGATTCGGGTATTCGCTGATTTGATCGACAGTTGCAGGATATATGAAGATGATAGTAATGCTCACTCCAAGGTCATGAGAGATCAGAGGGGTAAATTTCAGAACCGGGGTAAGCCATATGAGGTTCAGGCTGGTAAGGGTAAGCAGAGGTATGCTGATAATAAGAAAACAAGTGGGGGAGATGCTCCTGCGAAGGTTGTGTGCTACAGGTGTGGCAAGCCGGGCCATAAGAGTTTTGACTGCTCAGATAATAAGTGTTTCAAGTGCGGTAAAGAAGGTCATGTGGCTGCGAAATGTGAGAAAAGGGATGTGGTGTGCTACAATTGTGGGGAAGCAGGTCATATTAGTACCAAGTGTACTAAACCGAAGAAAGAGAAGTCCTATGGAAAAGTGTTTGCTCTCGCAGGATCAGAGGATACTAACGAGATTAGAGGTACATGTTTTATTAATGGTATTCCTTTGATTGCTATTATTGATACTGGTGCTACGCATTCATTTATTGCTGCTTTATGTGCTGAGAAATTGGACCTCGTTTTATCTTCTATGATGAGGGAGATGGTTATTGACACTCCAGCTAAGGGTTCAGTAACTACCTCTCTTGTGTGTGCTAAGTGCCCTCTGTCAATCTTCGGCAGAGATTTTCTTGTTGACCTTATTTGTTTGCCGTTGGGAGGGTTGGATGTCATTCTTGGTATGGACTGGTTAGTATTTAACCATGTGCATATTAATTGTTTCCGAAGAGCTGTGAGTTTCCTTCCCCCCGAAGAAGAAGAATCCGTTTTGTTGCCTGCTGGTCATTTGCATAAGGTAATGAAAGAGGGAGTTCATCTGTTTGCTTTGATGGCGTCATTGTCTGCTGAGAATCAGGCGATCATTGAAGGGGTTCAGGTAGTGTGTGAATTTCCCGAAGTGTTCCCAGATGAAATTCCAAGTGTTCCGCCAGAGAGGGAGGTTGAGTTTGCTATTGATCTTATACCTGGTACTAGGCCTGTGTCTATGGCACCGTACCGGATGTCAGCCTCAGAGTTGTCTGAATTGAAAAAGCAATTAGAAGATCTACTTGAGAAGAAATTTGTAAGGCCAAGTGTGTCACCATGGGGTGCTCCGGTATTGTTAGTGAAAAAGAAGGATGGGAGTATGAGACTTTGTGTCGATTATAGGCAATTGAACAAGGTGACAATAAAGAACAGGTATCCGCTTCCCAGAATTGATGATTTGATGGACCAGTTGGTAGGTGCTAAGGTGTTTAGCAAAATCGATTTGAGGTCGGGTTATCACCAGATCAAGGTAAAGGATGAAGACATTCAGAAAACCGCTTTCAGAACGAGATATGGGCACTATGAATATTCAGTGATGCCGTTTGGTGTTACAAACGCGCCGGGAGTGTTTATGGAGTACATGAATCGTACCTTCCATAGTTACTTGGATCGATTTGTAGTTGTGTTTATTGACGACATTCTGGTGTATTCTAAGACGGAAGAGGAGCATGCCGAACATTTGAGGTTAGTACTAGAGGTGTTGAAAGAAAAGAAATTGTATGCAAAGTTATCTAAGTGTGAGTTCTGGCTGAATGAGGTAGGTTTCCTTGGTCATATTATCTCGGGTAATGGTATAGCTGTGGATCCAGCCAAGATTGATGCTGTGTTGCAATGGGAGAGCCCGAAGTCCGTTACAGAGATTAGAAGCTTCTTGGGATTAGCTGGTTTCGAAGTTGGCCCTTCCGTTGACTCAATTGACATGTAAGGGAAAAGCTTTTGTGTGGGATGCTTGCTGTGAGGAGAGCTTCAATGAGTTGAAGAAGAGGTTGACCACATCGCCCGTGTTGACTTTGCCTGTTCCGGATCAACCGTTTGTAGTATATTGTGATGCTTCCAAGATGGGTTTGGGAGGTGTGTTAATGCAAGAGAGTAAGGTAGTAGCTTATGCGTCCAGACAGTTGAGGACCCATGAGAAGAACTACCCTACCCATGATTTGGAGCTGGCTGCAATTGTGTTTGTGCTGAAAATTTGGAGGCACTATCTGTATGGTACTAGATTTGAAGTATTTAGTGACCATAAGAGTCTGAAATACTTGTTTGATCAGAAGGAGCTAAATATGAGACAGAGACGTTGGTTAGAGTTGCTGAAGGATTATGATTTCGGCTTGAACTATCACCCCGGCAAAGCTAATGTCGTGGCTGATGCTTTAAGTCGGAAGAGCTTGCATATGTCGGCTATGATGGTGAAAGAATTAGAGTTGATTGAGCAGTTTCGGGACATGAGTCTGGTTTGTGAAGTGACACCGCAGAGTGTCAGATTGGGAATGTTGAAGATTGGCAATGAATTTTTGGTTAGTGTTCGAGAAGCCCAAAAGTCGGATGTAAAGTTAGTAGACTTGTTGGTTGTGAATGATCAACCTGTGAATGGGGATTTCAAGTTAGATTCCCAAGGTGTATTGAGATTCAGAGATAGGATTTGTATTCCTGATGATGCTGAGATGAGGAGAATGATTCTTGAGGAGAGCCATAGGAGCAAGTTGAGTATTCATCCAGGGGCTACGAAAATGTACCAAGATTTGAAGAAGTTGTTCTGGTGGCCTGGTATGAAGAAGGATGTGGCTCAGTTTGTGTATTCTTGTCTGACTTGTCAGAAGTCTAAGATTGAGCATCAGAAGCCTGCGGGATTGATGCAACCATTAGAAGTTCCGGAATGGAAATGGGATAGCATTTCCATGGATTTTGTGACTGGTTGCCAAATACAGTGAGAGGGTTTGATGCTATATGGGTGGTTGTGGACAGGTTGTCAAAGTCTTCTCATTTCTTACCAATTAATATGACTTATCCAGTTCCAAAGTTGGCAGAGATCTACATCAAGACAATTGTGAAGTTGCATGGTGTTCCGCTTAGTATTGTATCTGATAGAGATCCAAGATTCACTTCTGAATTTTGGAAAAGTTTGCAAGAAGCTTTGGGTTCTAAGTTGAGGTTGAGCTCCGCTTATCATCCGCAGACAGATGGTCAGACAGAGAGAACTATTCAGTCGTTAGAGGACTTGTTGAGGGCATGTGTTCTTGAGCAGGGAGGTTCGTGGGATTCTCATCTGCCGTTGATAGAATTCACCTACAATAACAGTTTTCATTCTAGTATTGGAATGGCACCGTTTGAGGCGTTGTATGGTCGGAGATGTAGGACTCCGTTGTGTTGGTATGAATCTGGGGAGAGTGCAGTGTTGGGGCCTGAAATTGTGCGAGAAACAACTGAGAAGGTAAAATTAATCCGTGAGAAGATGAAAGCGTCGCAGAGTCGACAAAAGAGCTATCATGATAAGAGAAGGAAGGATTTAGAGTTTCAGGCAGGTGATCATGTGTTTCTGAGAGTCACTCCGGTGACTGGTGTTGGGCGTGCCTTGAAATCAAAGAAGTTAACTCCCCGTTTCATTGGTCCGTATCAGATTACGGAGAGGGTGGGAAGTGTTGCCTATAGGGTGGCTTTGCCGCCTAATCTTTCGAACTTGCATGACGTGTTTCACGTGTCACAACTTCGAAAGTATGTTCCGGACCCGTCTCATGTGATGCAGATGGATGAAGTAGAGGTACGGGATAATCTCACGGTGGAGACTATGCCTGTGCGAATTGAAGATAGAGAAGTGAAGATTCTGAGAGGGAAGGAGATTCCTTTAGTGAAGGTGGTTTGGTTGGGAGCTGCTGGTGAAAGTATGACTTGGGAGCTGGAGGGTAAGATGCGGGAAGCATATCCGGAGTTGTTTGATTCAGGTAATTTCGAGGACGAAATATTCTAAGTGGGGGAGAGTTGTAACGCCCCAAAATAATTTAATTATTTATTTAATTAAGTTATTTAAGGCTTACAATATTTATTTAATTTAATTAAATAATTCAAGGTTTAATTTATTTATTTTATTTTAATTATTAGGAGGTGTTGTCTCGAATTAGATGGTGCACGGGGCCCATGACCCACAAGTGAGCCCATGACCCATTGGATAGTCATAGGAATTCGACTCACTAGGGGTCTTGTGACTTAGTTGCATTTTTGACTCAATTGTGAAAAGAAAGAAAAGAAACGTAAAAAGAGAGAGTGAGAAGAGGAGAAGTTGCGAAGTGAAGAGGAGAAGAAGAGAAAGGGGGCGAATCACTCAAGGAGGAGGAAGAGCTTGTTGGTGTCTTGCATTTTCCTTGGAGCTTTGCTAGCAATTTCGACTTCTAAGAGGTTAGGGGGTCCTCTTTTTGTTTTTAATACCTTATGCGAATTAGTGATGCCTAGGGTTAGGGTTCTAGGATAATTTCTATGAATGAATTGTTGTGTTGATGATTAAATTATAGTGTTGTGATACTTGATTATGAATTGCCTATGTTGAAAATCGTATAATTGGTGAATTGAATTTGTTGCTAAGTGAATCGTATGTCACATGTTTGAGAATATGATTTGTTGGTGTTTGTTTGGTGAGAATTGAGGTTCATGGTGATAATTAAATTATATATGTATGATTGGGTGTTTGATGGATTTAATTTGGTGTTTGAATTAGAAAAATTCTGTTTTTTTTGGAGTTCCTAGCTGCCTTGGGCGCTATGTGCCTTGCTGCTGTTTCTGTGTCTAGACATGGGCACCAGGCGCCCAGCCACTGTGCCCTGCGCCAGTTTTTCCTTGTGCTGTGTCCCTGTGTTGCCAGATTTTGGCGCTATGCGCCTTGTGTCATGGGCGCCAAGGGCCCCAATGTTCTGGTGATTGTTTTGCAAAATTTGGTTTCTGGTTTTCATATTCAAGTAAAATAGCTCGTGCAAAATGATTTTGGTCACCAAAATAGTTGGGTTGCGTGTTTTCACTAAGCGCCTAGTCCATGGGCGCCAAAGAGGCGTGTCACTTTTTGCCAAAATTTTTGTTGGGTTCTCATATTCTGAGTATTTGGCTCGTACAAAATCAATTTCGAAGTAAAATGAGTTTTCTTGCGTGTTGGCCTTAGGTGCCTTGTGCCTGGGCGCTGTGTTCCCCTGCGCCAGTTTTGCTAGGCGCTCTGCGCCAGTTTTCCTGCGCCAATGTCTGGGCGCTAGGCGCCCTGCGCCAGTTTTGCTAGGCGCTCTGCGCCAGTTTCCTGCGCCAATGTCTGGGCGCTAGGCTCCCTGCGCCAGTTTTGCTAGGCGCCCTGCGCCAGTTTTCCTGCGCCAGTGTCTAGGCGCCAGGCGCCCTGCGCCAGTTTTGCTGGGCGCCAGTTTTTCAGAATGTCTAAGTATTTTTCCGATTTTGTTTTAATCATAACTTTTGACTCGGTTATCCAAATTTAACGGTTCAAAATGCGTTTCGAAGCTAATTTCGATGTCTATCCAAATGTTCCAGTTTTATGCAAAAATGATTTATTTTACTAGTATTTCTGGGCTGAAGTGTTCAAGTGTCCAAATGGCAATTTTTATCCACTTTCCCTATGTCGTGTCAAATCATAAATTGGCCTAATTTAATTTGGTGTTGGTGTGAGTGGTGGGTTGAATTGGTGAGTGTATTATGGTGTGATTGGTGAGCAGAGGCTTCGGCCTAATTTTAATTGATGAGCTGATTAATACAATGGTGAGAATATAAATAAAATGGTGAGCTGAATTAAATGGTGAATTGATTGAATTGTGGTGTGTTGTGATGCATTTCCATAGCATCTCATGAAACATGTGCATTATTGGTGAGCAGAGGCTTCGGCCTAGTTTTATTTGGTGAGCAGAGGCTTCGGCCTAGTTTTATTTGGTGAGCAGAGGCTACGGCCTATTTGTATTTGGTGACGGATCCGACATGCATGCGCCCGTGGAGTTTGGGTTGCATTTCATTGCATAACCATACCTTTTGAATTGTTGATTGGTGATTGTAATTGTGATGTGGTTATTGCCTTTATTGTGAATCGGTTTGTCTGGTTCCCTTTTTCCTATGCAGTGCTTAATTCCATATGTTATTAATTATGAAAAGAGACTCACCCTACTGCTTTTATGTTGCTTCTTATGTCGGCAACATGCAGGTGATATCGAGTGAAGGTTATCCTTATGCCTTCGTCTGGTAGGAAGTGTCATGCTCTGATACGTAGCACCAGGGGGGGGTGTCCTATGATTATGCGTTATTTTCCCTTATACTGTTAGATTGTTATTGGTGATGTATTGGTTTTATTTTTGAACTTATTATTATTCCGCTGCTGGTAGTAACTGAATTTAGATAATGTGAACTAAACGTTTTTTTTATGGTGCTATGTATCTTGTGGTTTAACCGAACTATGAAAAGTGAAGTGGTTGATTTAATGGAGTAAGTGTAGCACTCGCTTAAATTGTTTTCAAAAAAAAAAAGAAACTCTGATTTTATTAAATAGTAAGGTTATTAGAAAAGGGGTGTTACACTCATGGGCGCCAAAGCCAGGTGTGTTGCGTTTGTTGCTAGGCGCCCTGCCCCTGGGCGCCAGAGTCAGTTTGTTGCCTGTTGCTGGGCGCCCTGCTCCTGGGCGCCAGTTTGCTGTGTTGCGTTTTCCTGCTAGGCGCCCAGGCATTTTCAGGATGTTCCTCAATTTTTCCCCGGTTTTGTTTTTGACATATCTTTTGACTCGGGGGTCCGATTTAGACGTTTCAAAATGTTTTGGAAAGCTTATTCAGAGGCCTAGCTGAATATTCTAATTTGAGGCAAAGTAGTCCACTTTTATGGAAAAATTGTTAACCGTTGGTGTAGTCGTTAAATGGTGATGTTTTAAAAAGAATGTTGTCATGTCTCAAATACTTTGGAAAAATTGTCGTGGTCCCAAATGTTTTGGAAAATTGTCGGTTGTCTTCGGTGTTGGGAAAAATCATCGCGTCTCAAATGTTTTGGAAATTGTTGTCCTCTTGGTGTCTTAGTGCGGTTTGAGCTAGGTGTGAAGGCTCAAACCTTGGTGTTGTGGGAGCTAGGTGTGAAGGCCCCAAATATTGGTGTTCCGTTGTCTCGGGTAGTTTGGTGTTTTCGGTGTCGTTGGGCTAGGTGTGAAAGCTCAACCTTGGTGATATTGGTGAATAATTTTGGTGTGTCTCATTGTGACTATTTTGGATGATTGTCTGTGTGCATTCATGGTGTCGCATACAGCATGTGCATTTATTTTGGTGAAGGCCTTTGGTCTTGGAGCTAGGTGTGAAAGCTCAAAGTTTTCTAAAACTAGTGAGCCTGGTGTGAAAGCTCAATTTTTGGTGAATTGGTGAGCCGGGTGTGAAAGCTCTCAATTTTGGTGACGCCTCTATTTACAGGCAAATTTTGGTGATTTGGTACCACATGCATATGCCCGTTGGTGTGGGTTGCACTCATGCATTATCATGACATTGGTGACTGGTTGTAATGTTTATAATCTGACGTGTGTTTATGATTTGAAGTGTGTGGTGGAGTGGTAGATATAGTTGTCATATTCTAGCATAATTCCTATTATTTTACACTATTATATTGAGGATATCTCACCCCTTCTGTTTGAATGTTACCCCTATGCGGTAACGTGCAGGTGATTGCGAGTGAAGGCTTAGGTACCTTCGCTATTCTGAGTCGGTGTCGTCGGTGTCCTTTGCTTTGATGTGTAACACTCAAGGGGGGGATAAACGCTAAACTTTGGTTGTTGCATTTTATTTGTTTGGAGTCCATTCAGGACGTCATGATTTTACTGTTTTGAATCTTATTTCTATTTCCGCTGCGTGGTGATGTATTTTGACAAAGTTATTTATATCGTATGAGACGTTTTATTTAAAGATGAATGTGTGACATCTCTTTTCGAAGTATGAAATAAATTTTTGTAACTCTGATTTTATTAAATAATTACCGGGTAGAAAAGGGGTGTTACATTAGTGGTATCAGAGCAAAAGTTCGGTCTGTCCGGCCAAGTTGTCCAGTCGTAGTATCAATTGACTATGGTGTGTTGTCAATTATATCTAACTGTTGGTTGTTTTGCAGCAAGTGAGTTGAAATGGCTGGGAGGAACGATACTGCAACTGCTGCTGCTCTAGCTGCTATGGCGCAAGCTGTCCAGAATCAGCAGAATGCCGGTGAGAATGCTGGGACTCGCAGTCTGGCGACATTTCAGAGAGAGAATCCGCCCACGTTCAAGGGCAAGTATGATCCTGATGGTGCTTTAGCTTGGTTGAAAGAAATGGAGAGGATTTTTCGAGTGATGGATTGCACTCAAGCACAGAAGGTCCGCTATGGTACGCATATGCTAGCTGAGGATTGGTGGTTAGAGACGAGGCAGAGGTTGGAGATTGCTAATGAAGAGATTACCTGGGAAGTGTTCAGCAGAGAGTTTAACCGTAAGTATTATCCTGAAGATGTCCGAGGGAAGAAAGAGATTGAGTTTCTGGAGTTGAAACAGGGGAGTATGTCTGTATCGGAGTATGCCGCTAAGTTCGTGGAGCTAGCAAAGTTCTATCCGCATTACACTGGAGCTAATGCTGAGTTTTCTAAGTGTATCAAGTTTGAGAATGGTTTGAGGCCCGATATCAAGAAGGCAATCGGATATCAGAAGATCCGTGTCTTTGCTGACTTGATTGATAGCTGCAGAATTTTTGAGGAGGATAGTAATGCTCACTACAAGATTGTGAATGATAAGAGGAGCAAGTTTCAAGGCCGTAGTAAGCCGTATGAGGTCCCTGCGGGCAAGGGTAAGGAGAGAGTTGATGCTGGCAAGAGGACTAGTGGAGGAGATGCCCCTGCTAGCATTGTGTGTTTTAAGTGTGGCAAGCCTGGCCACAAGAGTGTCATGTGCAGAAGCGACGTAAAGAAGTGTTTCAAGTGCGGTAAGGACGGTCATGTGGTGGCCGAATGTGAGCGCAAGGCAGTGGTCTGCTACAACTATGGTGAAGAGGGGCACATTAGTACTCAGTGTCCGAAGCCGAAGAAGGAGAGGTCCAGTGGGAAAGTGTTCGCTCTAGCAGGTGAAGAGCCTACTGAGGATGATGGACTCATTAGAGGTACGTGCTTCATTAATGGTACTACTTTAAAGTCTATTGTTGATACTAGTGCTACTCATTGCTTTATTGCTGCTGATTGTTGTAAGAGGTTGATTCTTGTATTGTCTGCTATGAATGGGGAGATGGTTGTCGACACTCCAGCTAAGGGGTCGGTAACTACCTCTCTAGTGTGTTCTCAGTGTCCCTTGTCGATCTTCGACAGAGACTTTGTTGTGGACTTTGTTTGTTTGCCGCTGAGTGGATTAGATGTAATTTTGGGCATGAACTGGTTGGAGCATAACCATGTTCGCATTGATTGTCATCGCAAGTGTGCGAGCTTTGGAGAGGAAGAGTCTGGTTTGTTATCTGCTAGTCAGTTGCGGAGGTTAGCAAAGGAGGGAGTTCAGTTATTCTCGCTGATGGCATCGCTGTCTGTTGAGAATCAAGCTATCATTGAAGAGTTGCAGGTGGTGCGCGAATTTCCTGAGGTCTTTCCTGATGAGATTCCTAGTGTACCGCCTGAGAGGGAAGTGGAGTTTTCTATTGATCTTGTACCCGGTACGAGGCCTGTGTCTATGGCACTGTTTGCGCGTGTGTTCTAGTCGCAATATCAGTGCAAGTATACACGTCGTACAAGTAATAAAGTGGATAAAAATAAGAGATCGTTCCCACGAGGATTGATTTACTTTCAAAGTTCAAGTCTTTAAAACACAAGTGAAACAAGTAATAAATCGGCACTAAAAGTTGGTATTAAGACTAAGAACGTAGATAAAGCACGTAAACAGGAAGTGGTTGTGAATATAATATGGAAGAGTATGAGTTGGATTGCTGTATGCAAGTAAATCTCCTCTAGTCAGACGTTATAACGTTTACACGTTAACACGTATAAATGGTATGCTGTATAGACATTATAACGTTTGAACGCTGTTGCAAAAGAGCTGTGCTTTTCAGTCACAAAACGTCAGAGCTTCAAGTACTAGAATTCCTATGTCTAGGTTCTAAGTAGGCCTACTCCTGTATTTTAAGTACCCACAGCAATGTCCTGTGAACTATTATCCATTCTATGTCTAGACTTAGATAAAAATGCCTAAATGTCTTTAGTGCATCTTTTCATTCACATAAATCTTTGAGTTCTTTTCATAGACCATTTCTGCACCTATGAATCTACTTGTTTTAAGTGGCCAATTTCAAAACAAGTTTGGAAATATTAACATGCAAAGATCTAAAACGCATAAACATCAATACTTCATAACATTAAACTAGAGGTTCATTACATACAAAACAACAACCCAACTACAATTGTTTAGCTCATGCTGAGCATCTTTACAGAAAGAAGAGGAGTTGAAATCCAAATACCGTACATAGAGAAAAGGAGACTAAACGCAAAAGATACGCCTAAGTAGCCTTCCTTCATGCACGCTGTAGAGACGTTGCAACGTCTGAGCTTCACAGTAATGGTTGCGAATGGAAATAAAAATTGGAGCTTGAGAAAATTTCGGATGAAGAAGTCTGTGTCCAGAACTTCTTTAAAAAAAACTATCTCTGAAAAATGGAGGAAGGTGGATGATGAATGGATGATATGTCCTTTTGGATGCGTTCCTGCCTTTCCTTTTGTAGAGAGAGAATAGCCAAGGAACAAGGGGTCACATGCTTGCTGATGTCATTGCCCACCTTCCCAGCTTGCTTGTTAATTGACTCTGTTCTGAGAAGACACTGCACTGCTACAGTGCGTCAGCCGCGTCAGCGCTGAGGAGAGAGAAGATCTTCTGCACTTCTAGATCTTTGACTATCATTTCTTGCGCGCCAAAAATGAGATATCTCTTTCTTGCTCTGCTGCCTTCCTTCAGACGTGATGAGGGACGCTGCCACGTTCAGCTCACTGCACAAACACAAGAAGCATCAAAATGTTCACAAAGGCACCAATTGGTGCCAAAATGCATAAGATTTGTAATTTAGCCCCTTTCTAACTAAAAAGCGATAAACTAACAGAAACTTAATAGAAACAACCTCCTATTGCCAGAGAACTTGCATGATTTAACTTTGAATAAGTATCAATAACTCATATAAATATGAGTTATCAGGCACCGTACAGGATGTCTGCGTCAGAATTGTCTGAGTTGAAGAAGCAACTCGAAGATCTGCTTGAGAAGAAGTTTATTAGGCCGAGTGTATCGCCATGGGGAGCTCCTGTGTTGTTGGTGAAGAAGAAAGATGGAAGCATGAGGTTGTGTGTTGATTATAGGCAGCTGAATAAGGTGACCATTAAGAACAAGTATCCACTGCCGAGGATAGACGATTTGATGGATCAGTTAGTGGGTGCTCGAGTGTTCAGCAAGATTGATTTGAGGTCAGGTTATCATCAGATCAAGGTGAAGGATGAAGATGTTCAGAAGACTGCTTTCAGGACGCGGTATGGGCATTATGAGTATTCGGTGATGCTGTTCGGTGTCACTAACGCGCTGGGTGTATTTATGGAGTACATGAATCGTATATTCCATACTTACTTGGATCGGTTCGTGGTTGTGTTCATTGACGACATCTTGATTTATTCGAAATCGGAGGAAGAGCATGCGGAGCATTTGAGATTAGTATTGGAGGTCTTGAGAGAGAAGAGGCTGTATGCCAAATTGTCTAAGTGTGAATTCTGGTTGTCAGAAGTAAGTTTTCTGGGTCATATCATTTCTGGTAGTGGTATTGCTGTAGATCCGTCTAAGGTTGATGCCGTGATGCAGTGGGAGAGTCTGAAGTCGGCTACGGAGATTAGAAGCTTCTTAGGGTTGGCTGGTTACTACAGAAGGTTCATCGAAGGTTTTTCTAAGTTGGCCCTTCCGTTGACGCAGTTGACTTGTAAGGGTAAAGCTTTTGTGTGGGATGCTCGTTGTGAGGAAGGTTTCCTTGAGTTGAAGAAGAGATTGACGACGTCTCCTGTTTTGACGTTGCCAAATCCGGGAGAGCCGTTCGTGGTGTATTGTGATGCTTCGAAGATGGGTCTAGGTGGCGTGCTTATGCAAGATGGGAAGGTGATTGCTTATGCGTCGAGGCAGTTGAGGATTCATGAGAAGAATTATCCAACGCATGATTTGGAGTTGGCTGCAGTAGTCTTTGTGCTGAAGATTTGGAGGCACTATTTGTATGGTTCCAGATTTGAGGTGTTCAGTGATCATAAGAGTTTGAAATATCTGTTTGACCAGAAGGAGCTGAATATGAGGCAGCGAAGGTGGTTGGAATTGTTGAAAGACTATGATTTCGGTTTGAACTATCATCCGGGCAAAGCTAATGTCGTGGCTGATGCCTTAAGTCGAAAGTCTTTGCATATGTCGGCAATGATGGCTAAGGAGTTAGAGTTGATTGAGGAATTCAGGGATTTGAGTTTGGTTTGTGAAGTGTCGCTTCAGAGTGTTAAGTTGGGTATGTTGAAGATTAATAATGAGTTACTTGATAGTATCAGAGAAGCCCAGAAGTTGGATATCAAGCTGGTAGATTTGATGGTCGGGGATGATCAGCCTGAGGGTAGTGACTTTAAGTTGGATGCGCATGGTGTTTTGAGATTCCGTGATAGGATTTGTATTCCTGAAGGCGCGGATCTGAAGAGAGCAATTTTAGAAGAGGGTCATCGAAGTAAGTTAAGTATTCATCCCGGGGCGACAAAGATGTATCAAGATCTGAAGAAGTTGTTTTGGTGGCCTGGTATGAAGCGAGACGTGGTGCAATTTGTGTATGCCTGTTTGACTTGCCAGAAGTCAAAGGTTGAGCATCAGAAGCCTGCTGGACTGATGCAACCGTTAGGAATTTCGGAGTGGAAATGGGATAGCATTTCGTGGATTTTGTAACGGGATTGCCTAATACTGCGAAGGGGTATGATGCAATTTGGGTGATTGTTGACAGGTTAACGAAATCGTCTCATTTTGTTCCTATCAGCATCACGTATCCGGTGTCGAAGTTGGCAGAGATTTATATCCGGGAAATTGTGAAGCTTCATGGAGTTCCTAAGAGTATTGTTTCGGATAGAGATCCGAGGTTCACTTCAGATTTTTGGAAGAGTTTGCAAGAGAAGTTGGGGTCTAAGCTGAGGTTGAGTTCGGCATATCATTCTCAAACAGATGGTCAGTCAGAGATGACAATTCAGTCATTAGAAGATTTGTTGAGGGCTTGTGTTTTGGAACAAGGAGGTTCGTGGGATTTCTACCTTTCGTTGATTGAGTTCACGTATAACAATAGTTACCATTCTAGTATCGGGATGGCACCTTTTGAGGCATTGTATGGTCGGAAGTGTAGAACCCCGTTGTGTTGGTATGAGTCTGGAGAGAGTGTGGTGCTTGGACCAGAAATTGTTCGGGAAACAACCGAGAAGATAAAGTTGATCCGTGAGAAGATGAAGGCTTCGCAGAGTCGTCAGAAGAGTTATCACGACAAGAGGAGAAAAGATTTAGAGTTCCAGGAAGGTGAGCATGTATTTTTGAGAGTTACTCCAGTGACCGGTGTTGGCCGTGCCTTGAAGTCGAAGAAGCTCACTCCTCGATTCATTGGTCCTTATCAGATTTCCGGGAGAGTTGGGAATGTGGCGTATAGAGTGGCTTTACCGCCAAATCTTTCGAATTTGCACGACGTGTTTCACGTGTCGCAACTTCGGAAGTACATTTCGGACCCATCTCATGTGATCCACATGGATGATGTGGAGGTGCGGGATAATCTCACGGTAGAGACTATGCCTGTGCGGATTGAGGACCATGAGGTGAAGGTGTTAAGAGGCAAGGAAATTGCATTGGTAAAGGTGGTCTGGTTAGGAGCTGCCGGTGAGAGTATGACTTGGGAGTTGGAGAGTAAGATGCGGGAGTCCTATCCAGAGCTGTTTGATTCAGGTGAGTTTTCGAGGACGAAAACATTCTAAGTGGGGGAGAGTTGTAACGCCCAAATATTTAATTAAATTATTTAATTAAATATTTAGGTATCCAATTATTTATTTATTTATTTTAATGGTGTAATTATATTAGCATTTGATTAAGAGGTGTATAATCAAAATAATAGGAGATGGTGTTAGTAATCGGGCTTAAGCTGGAGGAAAGCCCGTGATCCATGAGCCCACTAGCTAGGCGCATAGGTAAAGCACTTAGGCTAGGGTTTGGCTCATTTGCGAATTGCCTTGGGAAAAAGAAAAGAAAAGTTGCGAATAGAGGAGAGGAAGAGAGAGGAGGAGTTCGCGCATCCAAGAGAGGAGAAGGAGGAGGGTTTTGCGAATTCAAGGAGAGGAAGGAAGCTGTGTTGCTGAGGTTTTGTTGGTGACTCGATCAAGAGAATTGGTGCTTTCCTACTATAAGGTAAGGGTGGGGTTCTTCCTTATAATGGGGTTTTATGATGGGGTTATGTGGGAATAGGTCCTATGATGCCCTTGTTCGATTTTGATGTCTAATTTGATGGTGGTTGAATTATAACTATGATTGATTGAAATAATTGCTTGTGGGTGATCGTTGCAACTCTAAAAATTGGGTGTTCATAGTTGTTATCACTAAATGCATGCTAGGTGTTCGATTAATTGTTATTTGGTTTTGTGATGGACAATTCATGGTGATTGGCATTGGTGATTGAGAATTGGTGATTTGCATTGGTGAAAAAACGAAAATAATTGACCCTAGGGCGCCATGGGCGCCATTGTCCTAGTCGCTGTTTTTGGCGCCCTGCTGCTGGGCGCCGTGTGCCAGGATGTTGTTTCTGCTGTGTTCTGAGTCCTGGGCGCCATGGGCGCCAGAGTTGCTGTTGTGGTGTTCCCTGTCATGTTGCTGTTTCTGGCGCCCAGTGCATGGGCGCCGTGTCTGGTGGGTGTGCGTGTGCCAGTGTGTGTGTGTGTGTGTTGCTGTATCTTGGCGCAGGGGCGCCATGGGCCCCTGTTCCTGTGTTGTGTTGCGCGCTGACTTGGCGCAGGGGCGCCATGGGCGCTGTGTCTGGGCGTGTCCTGTTTGTGTTGCATTTTGTTCTGGGTTGTCTGGGCGCCAAGGGCGCCATTTCCTGCAGTGTTATCTGTTGTGTTGCTGCTTGTTGCTAGGCGCTGATAACTCTTAATTATAAGAGTTATTTATACTTTATTAGCTTAAATTATTGTTTGTTTAAAAGTAATTAGTTTAATTAATTAATTGGAAGTATTGAGTTGAGGTTAGTTGGGAAAAATTCTGGTCAAAAATTAATGGGCACTTTGGTGCTCTTTCTTATGGTTTAATGTGCGTTGTAGTGTGGTGCTGTGTGCAGGTGCTATAGCATTTAGTCAGAGGCCTACACTAGATGAAAGAGAAAGCTTTAAAAAGGGACTCTGCGCCTGACAGCTGTGCGTGAACAGTGCGCGTCAATTAATGGGGCCCAGCTGTTGTTATTTTATTGTGCAGTCCTTTTTTATGACTCATGTTATTGGGCCCAAGCAAAAAGACAAAGAATTGGCCTTTTAGGGTTTTCTTGGATCCCACAACCCTATCCATATAAAAAGGGGACTGTTCCTCTTTCCTAGAGAGGCGCGCTGGACAGAGAACAGTGAGACGTCACTTTCCCTTGCTGCCATTTTCGTTTTTACCAAGGTTTATACACAAAAAGGGAATTCTGCATAACAGTGCTGGAAACAGAGCTGCAGCATTTGCTGAAACTATCATTCTTGGAGTGGAGTGCGAATTTGGAGCTGGTTTCTCTTCTTGGGCTGCGATTTTCAAAGCTTAGACAGTATAACCCTCTTCTCCTCTTCATCTCTTTTGAAATTTCAGTAGGATGGAACTAGATCTAGCATCCATGCTTTTCTTTTTGTGTTTATTGCTCACTATGAGCTAAACCCTTGTGTGGTTGGAATGCTATTAATTATGTAATGGATTTTTAATGGTTGTAATGTTAAGATTAATGCTTAGTATCTTTAATCCTTGTGTGTTAATATTTCCAATTTTGTTTTAGGAATGGCCAACTAAAATAAATAGTTGTTTATGAATATTGAAAGAGTTTGTAAACTTACTTCAAGGGTTAATATGAATAGTAATTAGTAAAGGACACTTTATTAATTCTTGTTTGCACCTAGACATAGGAGAACAAAATTCATAGGGTGAAATGTGGGTGTTTAAATAGCCAAGGGTGAACTTAATTAGAGCTTAGACATAAGTGCTTTTAATGAACCCCTTGTGAATAGTGACTGAAAGGCACGTACTGTCGCTACAGCACCCAGATGCTACAGCATCAAAATTAACATTAAACCATTATTTCGAAGTTACTTAATGAAAGGCATTCCAACCCGTTTCCAAATCTGAATTTCCACCAATCTTTACTTATTCACTGTTGATAATACTCACGGTTACAACAACTTATTTTGTTTTATTTTGCATCACTAATTAGTTAACCAAATTAAGCATTTATTAAACGTCAATCCTCGTGGGAACGAACTTTACTTATCATTTTACTACTTGTTGGACTGTGTATACTTGCACATTAATTTTCACAACAGGCGCCCTGCTCCTGGGGGCCAAAGCCAGGTGTGTTGCGTTTGTTGCTAGGCGCCCTGCCCCTGGGCACCAGAGTCAGTTTGTTGCCTGTTGCTGGGCGCCCTGCTCCTGGGCGCCAGTTTGCTGTGTTGCGTTTTCCTGCTAGGCCGCCAGGATTTTCAGGATGTTCCTCAATTTTTCCCCGGTTTTGTTTTTGACATATCTTTTGACTCGGGAGTCCGATTTAGACGTTTCAAAATGTTTTGGAAAGCTTATTCAGAGGCCTAGTTTAATATTCTAATTTGAGGCAAAGTAGTCCACTTTTCTGGAAAAATTGTTAACCGTTGGTGTAGTCGTTAAATGGTGATGTTTTAAAAAGAAAGTTGTCATGTCTCAAATACTTTGGAAAAATTGTCGTGGTCCCAAATGTATTGGAAAATTGTCGGTTGTCTTCGGTGTTGGGAAAAATCATCGCGTCTCAAATGTTTTGGAAATTGTTGTCCTCTTGGTGTCTTGGTGCGATTTGAGCTAGGTGTGAAGGCTCAAACCTTGGTGTTGTGGGAGCTAGGTGTGAAGGCTCCAAATATTGGTGTTCCGTTGTCTCGGGTAGTTTGGTGTTTTCGGTGTCGTTGGGCTAGGTGTGAAAGCTCAACCTTGGTGATATTGGTGAATAATTTTGGTGTGTCTCATTGTGACTATTTTGAATGATTGTCTGTGTGCATTCATGGTGTCGCATACAGCATGTGCATTTATTTTGGTGAAGGCCTTTGGTCTTGGAGCTAGGTGTGAAAGCTCAAATTTTTCTAAAACTAGTGAGCCTGGTGTGAAAGCTCAATTTTTGGTGAATTGGTGAGCCGGGTGTGAAAGCTCTCAATTTTGGTGACGCCTCTATTTACATGCAAATTTTGGTGATTTGGTACCACATGCATATGCCTGTTGGTGTGGGTTGCACTCATGCATTATCATGACATTGGTGACTGGTTGTAATGTTTATATTCTGACGTGTGTTTATGATTTGAAGTGTGTGGTGGAGTGGTAGATATAGTTGTCATATTCTAGCATAATTCCTATTATTTTACGCTATTATATTGAGGATATCTCACCCCTTCTATTTGAATGTTACCCCTATGCGGTAACGTGCAGGTGATTGCGAGTGAAGGCTTAGGTACCTTCGCTATTCTGAGTCGGTGTCGTCGGTGTCCTTTTCTTTGATGTGTAACACTCAAGGGGGGGATAAACGCTAAACTTTGGTTGTTGCATTTTATTTGTTTGGAGTCCATTCAGGACGTCATGATTTTACTGTTTTGAATCTTATTTCTATTTCCGCTGTGTGGTGATGTATTTTGACAAAGTTATTTATATCGTATGAGACGTTTTATTTAACGATGAATGTGTGACATCTCTTTTCGAAGTATGAAATAAATTTTTGTAACTCTGATTTTATTAAATAATTACCGGGTAGAAAAGGGGTGTTACATTAGTGGTATCAGAGCAAAAGTTCGGTCTGTCCGGCCAAGTTGTCCAGTCGTAGTGTCAATTGATAATGGTGTGTTGTAAATTATATCTAACTGTTGGTTGTTTTGCAGCAAGTGAGTTAAAATGGCTGGGAGGAACGATACTGCAATTGCTGCTGCTCTATCTGCTATGGCGCAGGCTGTCCAGAATCAGCAGAATGCCGGTGAGAATGCTGGGACTCGCAGTCTGGCGACATTTCAGAGAGAGAATCCGCCCACGTTCAAGGGCAAGTATGATCCTGATGGTGCTTTAGCTTGGTTGAAAGAAATGGAGAGGATTTTTCGAGTGATGGATTGCACTCAAGCACAGAAGGTCCGCTATGGTACGCATATGCTAGCTGAGGAAGCTGATGATTGGTGGTTAGAGACGAGGCAGAGGTTGGAGATTGCTAATGAAGAGATTACCTGGGAAGTGTTCAGTAGAGAGTTTAACCGTAAGTATTATCCTGAAGATGTCCGAGGGAAGAAAGAGATTGAGTTTCTGGAGTTGAAACAGGGGAGTATGTCCGTATCGGAGTATGCCGCTAAGTTCGTGGAGCTAGCAAAGTTCTATCCGCATTACACTGGAGCTAATGCTGAGTTTTCTAAGTGTATCAAGTTTGAGAATGGTTTGAGGCCCGAGATCAAGAAGGCAATCGGATATCAGAAGATCCGTGTCTTTGCTGACTTGATTGATAGCTGCAGAATTTTTGAGGAGGATAGTAATGCTCACTACAAGATTGTGAATGATAAGAGGAGCAAATTTCAAGGCCGTAGTAAGCCGTATGAGGCGTTCCTTTCTCTTTTTCTCTACAATCATTCATCACCCTCTCTTTTTTGAGGTGTTCCTTTCTCTTTTTCTCTCATTATGTATATTTACCTCATTGTTCTTTGAGTTTGGATCTGTTTTTGACTTTTTCCATTAATAATTTTTGGACTTTGAATTTGAAACATGTTTAAGTCTTACCATTTAAGATCTTATTAGTGTATTTTTGGATTGTAGTTTGAGGTATGTATTTCTTCTTTTTTCAATTTATGGCGCTCTGTGTTTGATTTAGGTGTTAATGTGCAGAGTGGAGAAGAAGTGTCTGCTAAGTTGGAGAGTAAAGTTATCGTCTCATGCTGCATGTTTTGTAAATTCTATTCTTTATGTTATTGTTGATTTATTTTTTCTTGGCGAATGGATGCATTGTGTTGTCATTGGAATGGAGTGATTTGAAGAAGTTCATTTTGATGTCATCAATTTATTGTTGATTAGAGTAGTTTGGGATTACAATGTTGGTGTTCTTTTGTGTTGTAGATTGATGTCGTTGTTATTGTCCAAGCAATTTCGAAAGAGATGTTTAACCCAAGAGATGTTTAACCCAGGAGTGGATCAAAGAAGAAATGGTTTCCAAAAATTTCTTCCCAACTCAAGAGACGAAGTTTGGATCTTAGAGTTTAAGAAAAAACTAGATGGCATTTCGAGGGAGGTAACATTTTACTTCTGTTTTCACCGAGGAACCTTTCAATAGTTTTATTTATTTTTATGCACCTTAAGGTTTGGCCAATTTTAGTTTTTTTGTTTGTGTTCCCAAATTTAAAGGTATATGCACTTACGGGTAGATTGACACTTCTTATGCATGTAGATGATTTGTCTCGATTGAAAAAAAAGGTCTCTGCCAGACCAAAAGGTTCTCTCTTTTTTGATATAGTAGCAAGGCCACAAAGTTCAAAACTTGGTGCATTTGTTTAAGCTCTTTGATATTTCTCTTCAAAGTTTTGTAAATTTGAATGTATTGTGGGAGCTCACATGTTTTTCCTAACCATTGTATAGTAAGTGTCATTCTTTACTTATAAACCCAGTCATTGTGTATGCCATGTCAAGCAACATGAAATCCTTTGGTTTAGACCAACTATGAATATAGAACATGGCACCTTCCTCTTTAAAAGTTTCCTCTCTGATTTATATTTCTCCAAATTCAAATGCTTCAATGTATTTTATGATGTTATGTGCACCAATGCAGCCTTCTACGCATTTCTAGGCAATAAGTAGTAAATTTATTACTATTTATATTTATTTGGTAGTAGTCACAGAGAAGTATATATCTAATATCTAGCATTTGAAGATTTTTGAATATGATTTGATTATCATTGTTAGGTGGGCAACTATATATAGCATCTCATCTTCTAGGGAGGACTGGTCATGAAATAAAAAATTTAAGAACACTCATTTAAAGAAAAAGCTTTTGCAAATGGGGTCAGATCCAGTGACCCACTGTCCAAGAACAGACCACCTCCTAGACCTTCTTAATAATCTACAACGGATAATAATATTGGATGCTGCAAACATTATGAGTAGTTACAGAAACACAAACTCAGTTTCTAACATAAATGCTCTAAGCTGGTTGTTACAGTATGATGCCACAGAAGTACCCAACATGCTTCATGTCCCACAAAGTTTGATAAACGATGTCTTATTAGGATACTTGGTCCTCGAGGATCTTGAGTACTTCTCTTTTATCCATGTTTCATGTGTCTGGATTTAATTTGGTATGTTTATGTTACTTGGTATGTTACACCCTTTTTGTCTTCTGCTTTGTAGATTCAACAGAGTTCAATGTACTTTGTGGGGTGAATTTGCTGAACAGATGAATACCAACCTCAATGGAGTTGGTTCCTCATCTCCACCTGTCATTGTTTTGTAGCTGTGCAAGATGAAAAGATACCATGGTCTAACACCACTTTTTATTTTCTTTCATTTACACATTTTTTCCTATGCTGTGTTTTTCTTAAATTGCACCTGTTTTTCTTTTTAAAATGCCAGGGATCATGGGCATCTCAAATGCTTTTTATGGCACTAAACTTTTTATCAATTCTGATCTTCAGGCAATCACTGATTACAAAACTAAGTATGTATTATATATGGTCCCAATTATAGTCCATTCATAAATTCAACTTCTTTTTCACTCACATCTGTTTATCATTCTCTCTTATTAGAATGGAGTCTTCTTTTTCATTCTTTCTTTTGTAACCTTATTTACTGGTTTATTTGATTTTTGCTTACATATTGATTTAAAATCGTTGTATGTTTGGTTTAGCTAATACAAGCTTCCCTTTTAAATTTATGATTTTTTTAATGATTTTTAGCTCATGGATTGCACTCATTTGCTTGAGATTGGTCCATATGTCAAGGATCTTGATATGACATTTAAATTATTTATTTTAAATTTTGACCCATCAATGGTAACTTTCTTCATTTGGTATTTTTCTTCATCCTCTAAACCAGTGTATGGTTGTCATGATGTTGTCATGATGAAGTGCATGTGAAAAATCAATATAAATAGTCATTATCAGAACTGTACAGAACAAAATGGTCTACGATCATGTTTAACGAGTCAATGAATACTCTTTGAAGTTTAGCTTGGTTTGTCGAGCTTTGATGATATTTAGTACTTACAAGCCAATTAATGTATGGTAGTATTGATCAGAGCTGTATAATCTTGTGTCATTTTGGTCTTTTTTTGAATCTCACATTATTTATGTACATGATGACTATATTCTGTTAAGGTATCCAGAAGACTTTTTGGCTCCTCTCTTTTTGTTATTTTTGACCATTTGTCCAAATCATTTATATCTATAGATATAGCCATGTCACTACAAAAAAATTGGTTATTAGCGACGGAAATTTCCCTCGCAAAATGATTAAAATCCGTCGCTAATAGTCATTTGTGAGGGAATTAGCGAGGGTCCAGTTTCGTCACTAAATCCCTCCTCGCTAATGGGATTAGCGAGGGAATTGAATCCCTCGCTAATTAGCGAGGGAATTTTTCCTCGCTAATTCTCTCGCTAATTACTGAAAAAAAAACTGACACGTGTCCAGTGCTGAATGGGTTGTTTTTTTTATATATATTTATTATTAATACTGTTAAAAAATTATTATATTATTAATTTTGTGGTCGTGGTAGTTGCGGTGGCGGTGGATCGCACGGTCACGAGACTGGTAAAACTCAAACATTAACTCCAAACTAGTTTTTTACCCGTGCATACGCACGGGTGATACTGTATGGTCGGTGTATTGTTATGAAGTCATAATAGTAATTTGGAATTTGGAAAATAATCATAAATTGTGAACAATGTCCAAAATATATGATTTGAAATTCAAAATTGAAAGAGATAGGTATTATGTCATATAACATACAAATGAAAATTATACTGAGTGGAAGAAATTAAATGAGATTGACAATCAGAATAATATTGATCCATAATAATGTATTTGGACATTAGAGGTAAAATATGCATCCCCGTTGACCCTCCTGTTTGCATCCTCGTTGGCCCTCCCGTTGGCACCCTCGTTGGCGCTCTCGTTACCTCTCTCTTTGCTACTCCCGTTGCCACTCTCGTTACCTATCTCGTTGACCAAAAAACGCAAAAAAAATGATGAAAAAAGACTTTAAAAAAAAAACAGATTTTGAAATGCGCCTCTTGACACTGTCGTTGGACATTAGAGGAAACTATCGTCGTTGTCAGTCCCATCGGCACTCCCGTTGCCGATCGAATTGCTAGTGTCTCATTTCCGCTCCCGTTGCCACATGTTAACTCATATTTTCTCATATGATTTAATATTAATTAAATCATATTCGTTTAATTATAAGTAAGTTATTTTGTAATATTTGGTAGTGTTAAATTTTTTTTTACAATTCTTAGCGGTTAATTTCATTAACTTCATTGATTTTAGGGTCCTCGCTCCCGTTGCCACGTGTTATGACTTATTTTTTTCTATATAATTTAATATTAATTTAATCATATTTATTTAATTATAAAAAAGTTATTTTGTAATTTTTGGTAGTGGTTAAAGTTTGTTTTACAATTCTTATTCATTGATTTTAATAGAGAGAGATTATATTAAATAGTAAATTTTAGATTACTTAATTATTGAGTATAATATTAATTTAATAATTCATTTTTTTGAAAAAAAAAATAATTTTAAGCTTTTGTTAGAGGTACGTCTTTTTTTAACAATAGATTGTGGTTGAAATGATTAATTTTATCGTTGTAAAAAAATAATTAACTTTAGTAGTTTTAGTAGATTATAAAAATAGTGACTAAATTTTATTAGTAAAAAAAAGAAAAAAAAATTAATGTTTCCGAAAAAAAACCTTTAAAAAACATTTGAAAAAAAATAATGAAAAAAACTGTTTTTAAAAGAAAAACAGTTTTAAAAAAAATGTGTTTCAAAAGTATTTAAAAAAAATAAAAAATCTGACTTTTTTTTACCCCGACGCGTGCACAGCCTTTTTGCTGTTTTGACTTTTTTTTCCTTTTTTGTTTGCAGCTTTTGCTGCTGTTAGTATATTTTTTTTTATGTTTGTGTAGTTTTATTTTTTTTGTTTTTTACTTTTTGCAGCTTTTGGCTGTTGTGCAGGTTTGTTGTTTGCCTGTTTTTCCATCTTTTTCTGCAAGAAAGCTGTTAATTTGTATTTTAGCGGTGAAATGACGAAAATGTCCAAAAAATTGGACACGTGGCGGCTTATTAAAATGTCTAAAAAAGTCTAATTGCTAGCATGTGTTTTTATTATATTGAGAGTAGATGAGAGTCGGTGGAAGCCTTTCACACTCACTCACAGTAGATACCTCTCATCCTTTGACTCTAAGTGAGACAAAAAGTAAATATCTAGTCAAGGATGAATCATTTCAGATCATGATAAAAACATATCTAAGTTGTCAATTTTTGTCTCTAAAGCGAGAGATGCCAGATTATGAAGTCCTCTAAAATATATTCATTTATAGGGTAAAAGAACTAAAGTAGATCAAAGAGAGATATTTGAAAATAAACCAAAAACAATAGAAAAACCAACTCTAGTTATGAGGTTGGACTGATTTGCAGCAATGAAATATAAAAAAATAAACCTTTTTTTTTTATGATTCAGGGACCATAAGACAAAAAAGAAAGCACAAAATAATATTTGAGCAGAGAAACAAGACCCACCTGCATTTTCGTAGTTGCGTTTTGGAGGCAGCTAACAATCCCGTGTACTAAACTCCTCAATCCCATTTCAATCAAAACCCTTATGCCTCCTCCCCTACTTCCAGAACCTAGCCCCCAAAATCAACTTTTGTAAACTACAATATTTAGTGAAGGCTACAAAAGTGGAGGAGAAGAAATGCCCTCATTTTCTCATTGAAGACCAGGAAATAGAGAGAGTGCCATTTTGAAGAAAGAAGAAGATGATGGAAGAAAGATATTGTAAATGCAAAAGAGAGAAAAGAGGGAAACCAAAAATGGTTACCTTGAATGAGTGAAGTGAGTTTCGACCTCTGCAAATCAAGTAAGGATATGTTTGGGGTGATATCTCCATGTAGATTTCCTGCACATTGTTGGGCTCGAAAAATGGAATGACAAGGTGAGAGTACAAACGCATTTAAGTGTGTGTTTGGATGCACGTTTGCATGCCAAACGCACGTCCAAAGATGGAAAATCTGCGGCAACAATAAAGCTTCAACTTGACTGTGGAAAATTTTGCCTTCGCCGTGAATTTTCGCGGCAACACCACCGCCCATCCAAACACATACTAAACAAACGGGTGAGGGTTAAAAAGGACGGTATGTAGATGCTGAGTGAAGGAACAAGGTGGTAATGTGAAGTGTATGTGGTTGGATTATAACACTGGTTCAAATTTAAAATCATGAAAATTGTTTGGAGGGAAGACATATTTTTGGGACTTTGGATCCCACTCCAGTCATTACCAAGTGTAAGTACAATGGTAAAACAACAACTTTGTCAAAGTAGGTAGGAGACTTTTTGGAGGTGCAACAGTGTGCTAGGAAACAAGTTTTTGAGGTGGGAAAGTTTTAACATTTTGGCTCCCAATATCAGTAAAACGTTGAACGAGTTACGTACGTACCCCACTGCATATAATTTTTATTGGCGCTCAAATGAAAGAAAAAGCTACGTAGTTTCTTGCATGGGAGCAACATAGCCGCCTAAGTGGTAGAAAATGCATCTATGATTAATAAGAAGAGATGAATACAAAGCCAATAATTGTGATTAACTATTAGTCTACTACATACTACAAACACAAATGCACGGTTTATTGAACTATTGCTATGTTATAGTTACATTGGCTAGTGTATTAGTTTAATTGTTTTACATGGGTTTATGGTACAGTTTGCTGAACAATGAGCAAGAAAGAGCAGAACATGATGCTAATAAAAAAGAAAAAACAACTATTTGCTTTGAAGGTTGATATAGAATAATAACACAAAGCAACTCGTAGAATAATAACACAAAGCAACTCATGTCTTTCTCTCTTCTCTCAATTCATTTCTTGTCACTACTGTTAAACAAATATCACACCATTGAAATAATCTAACGTCGTACACTATGCGAGATTTGGCAATGAGGAGTGCTTTTTAAAAAGCGCTCTTGATGGGGTAGCGAGATTTTAAATAAGGAGCGCTTTTCAAATAAGCGCTACTGATAGATACGCTCTTTTTTTATGCTTTTGGCGTAGTGTAAGAAAAGGGGAGAAGAGAGAAATAACATAAAATGGGAGAAGGAGGAGGTGTGTCGACGTGCCAAATTGGTGGTGTGCAGGCTTGTGTCGCGCTTTGATGCTTCTATAGTTTTTATGCTTGTTAAATAAGTTTTGATGTTCCTTTGAAATCAATTTGAGTTCGTCGCATAGATATGAATATGATATATAGCTCTGGGTTTGAAGCATTCCAAAGAATTGTGAAATTGCCAAAAGTTCTTTAATGTTTATGGAGGAACAAAGCTAACAAGGTTTGATAATTTCTTGTTTGATGCTATCAAGCCAATGGTCACAAATATGTTGCAGCTGACTTGGAACTGTTGCAGCCATGAATGCTCGATCTACTGAAAACTTTGCAATAGATCATTACTCCCTCCGTCCCAAAATATAAGGCGCCGTAAACACCCAATTTTAACCGGTGTATTTTTTATTTACTTTTCCTTTGATGAAAAATAATAAAATAAATCCCTTGGGAAAATATTTGGGATGTACGTGTATTCATTGCGTCGGTGTTTTTAGGTTTCTCCCGTGTTTTTAGCTTTCTCGTGTTTTTAGTTTTTTTCTCGTGTATGGTCCGACATGTCGTTTAGTAAAAAAACATAATAGTAATAAAATAGGAGAGGTGCGAAAAAATTTATTTACAGAGGTGTCCATTTACACTTGGCTCAAACATATGCCAAAGTTACAAAAAAAAACAGGCTTCAGATGAGCCCAAAAAAAACAAAATACACCCAACTTTCAGAAAACAAAAAAAAAAGAAAAAAGGAGAGCCCCAAAATAAAAGCCCAACAAAAGAAACCTAGTCCCGTCCAGCAGGCGTGTGCCTCCTCCGCTCCTGCTCCTAAGCTTGCACCAGCTGCCCAAGTATCTGAAAACAGTAACAATTCAAATCAGCAGCTAAAAAAGAGAAGGTTGGGTCAGCCCTGAGTCAGCTACTAGCTGTCCAGAGACAATGCAATTAATCAGTAATAATAGGGGATGAAAAAATTTAATTTTCGGATTCCAAAAAATTACTATAAAATGCTAATCCAGAAATCAATTTGGGGGGACAATTTCAGACAGAAATTCGCATAAAAAAAATAATAACAGAAAAAAGAAAGGGGGCAGTAGTAGTGGTTCTATTTTCAGTGAGCAAAAATGGATTCTTTTTTTTTCAGAAGCTGGAGATTTAGGTTGGTCCTCTATATACTTATGCGTATTTTCACTTTTTCGTTCCAAAATATTAGAAACAGAATAAATATGAAGTAGTTATATATATATATATGTATGTTCGGTTTCTAAAAAAAAAAAAAATAGGCCCAGATATTGCCTCTGTTTGCTTTCCCTAATTTATTTGTTTATCATAAAAGAAAAAGTAGGTTCTCTAATTTATTTTTGTGCATAAAAAAATCAGGGTAAAAAAAATATATATGCAAAAGGAAAAATAGAAAAAACAGAACCAGTAGATGGGGAAGAAAATAGAAATAATAAAAAAAAATTAAATAAAACACTAACCTGAGCCGCCGTCAGAGGTGGACTCCGGCCACCACCCACGGTGGTCGTTGTCTCTCCACCTCCGCTGATCCTCCCAAAACACCACTGTGTCGTCGCCATAAACTCGCCACCGTCGTTAACGCCGTGGATCCCCGTCTTCGGCGGACGCTGTCAGCCCCCTCCCTCTTTGTGTTTTCTTTTCTCTTTCGAAATAGTGAGGAAACGGATAAAAAGGGAGAGAACGAATAAGTAGCAAAGGCAACAAGGAGAGAGGAGCATGTAGAAGAAGGCGTAGCAAAAAAAAAAAAATTCAAGCTCCCCAGTTTTCCGACCGTCACCTACGGTGGCCATCGCCGCACCTCAGCCGCCGTCATGGAACGGACCGGCGTGATCGTCGTCCCTCCCCCACCTTCGTTCCTTTTCTCTCCCTCCCCCTTTCCTCCTCACTCAAAGTCCGCCTTCTCTCTCTTCCCTCACGATCTCTTCTTTTTTTCCTCTCTCTCCCCATGACTGGAATTATGCCTTCTCTTTCTCTCTGTTAGAGCATGGATGCGGCGCTGGGAGTTTGGAAAGAAAGAAAGAACTAGGTTTAGGTCTTTTACCAAGTTACATTATATAGTTGTGGGTCTCTTCTTTTTTTTAATTTTGTTTCCTTTAATCCGTTTGTTACTCCCCACCCCCATATTTGTTCACGCCAACCTTGTTTTGTTTTTTTTTTTTGAAAAAAAAGTGCTGGGTTGCTGTCGCACCCCCCCCTTTCAAAATACAACCCTTCTTATTGATCACACCCCTATTTTATCATTCGCACCCCCTCCCTTTCATTTTTTTTATATATTATTTTTATCATTTCCTTTTTTCAAAAGAAAAAGAAACAACATTTCCTTTTTACAAAACCTAATGAAGATGGGTTTGACTGAGATGTACATCTTGTCAATCCCGGTTTATGAGACTTTAGCTGTACAGCTTTGACCTTAAACCCCTTTCGAAGTTAAAATCAATCAACAACATAAATATTTTCAAAAAGAACTACGTAGCCTTTGATTCTCCGCACACGGAGATATGTAGGAGCGGGACCTCCCCGTCAAGCTAAATTAATCTTTTCCTAAATAATCAATTTCCTTTTCTTTAACACCTATTTTCTGAAAAATACAAAAAATGGGTTCGACTGAGATGTACATTTTGTCAATCCCGGTTTAAGAGACTTTAGATGTACGGCTTTGATCTTAAACCTCTTCAAAAATAAAATCAACCAACCAACAAAAAAAACACCAGGAAGAACTACGTGACTTTTGAGTTCCTCATTGCACCGGAGGATACGTAGGAGCGGGGCTTCCCCGTCAAGTCAAAATTAAATTTTCTTCAAATGGTCTTATTTTATTTCATTATAAATAATTACTTTTCATCATTTTTAGGGGTATAACGATAGTTCATCACTCAATAATATTTTTGCACAACCAAATTTAGGGTAACTGTCTTAGGACAGATGTACTAGGTGTGCAGTGGAATTAGGTTTTCGCCCTTCCCTATGCATAACCGACTCCCGAATCCAACTTAGTTTACACAGACCAAATAACATTAAATGTGGGTTTTTCTAAATTTTTCCTATTAAATAAATTGGGTGGCGACTCCCTTAAATAACCAATTTTTGAGCCGTCTACGTCGAGATCACGGTCACGACAGATGGCGACTCCACTGGGGACACATGAGAGTCAAGCCTATTTAATTTATTTGTGCAAAGTAATTATAAGGTACGTTTATTTGTTTACCCGTGTTATTATTTTTTCTATATATATTTATATATTTATTCTTATATTGTGCTTGTTATAAGCCCTAGGTTAGAAAACACATGATATTACTGTCTGGTTGTATTTTCTGGATCTTTTGCAGGTACAATTTGGGGGTTTTGTTATTTTGTTTTTAGGGTTCCTATGCTCCCTTCACACACCACACATACACTATGAGCACACACTGAGAGTTGGGCTTACACCTAAGCCTAAAAAAAAACATAAGTTAGAACGAGGCAGTGTAGTGGTAGTCATTTTGGATGTACATCTTAGTGGCTACCATGAATTCCTCATCTAGAGTACGATTCTTCTCTGCGGGTATCCACATCTGGGATGTACATCCTGGTGTGTTTACACTTCTAGAAGAGTACTTAACTCTAGAGACCTGAAATTTCCCTAGGTTATAGCTGCTAATCCAGTGAGTATTCACAATAGAAAAACTATAGATCCATAGGGTCCAAAGCCCAATAGCATGGGCCAACCAATTTAGGTTACAAAGGGAGCTACTTCGCCACTTACTTTATTTTTTTCATAAAAAAAAACAAAAAATATTTTTCCCATAAACAAACTTTTGGGTTCAGAAAATCACTCATTTTTTCCCACAAAGATCAAAATCATATTGCATTTCATGCATAAAAAGCATTAGGAAAAAAGAATGTTGCCTTGTAAAAAAGGTGCATTTCATTGAAAAAAAATAGAATTTAATCATTTGCATTTTTCTTTGTATAAGTCCTTAGGAAAATTTGTTTTTTTTCTGCATGTAGTGCATATTTTCATTTCATTGTCAATTATCATTCATCATACTCATTTGTCAAAAATCATTCTTCATAAAGTTTCTCCATATTTCATTTTTTTTCTCTCTCTTTGCATGTATATAAATATCTTTGCATGTTATGCATACTTTCATGAGTGAATAAAAAAAAGCACATTATCATTCATCAATCTTCATAGCATATTCTCTTCAAATGGGGCAAAGAAAAAATTTACATTTAATTTCTTGCATGAAAAGGATAAAAGAAAACATTACAAAACAACGCATGTTGTATCTTAGGATGAATGCTTGCATGCATACCATGCATTCCATAACATATTGGTCTCTTTGACCCATTCTCATAAATTTTCTTTAAGAAAATAAATAAAAAAGGAATTTTAAATTTTTGTGCTGGCGTCAAAATGAATGCCAATCAAGCTTGGGCTCGAGGTATTGGATCATTCTCTTGAGAGTTGTTGAGAAGATTAATCGTTAGAGGTTTAGAGAAGTAAAGTGAGGGGAAAGATATCATGGGGCACAATACTTGGGCGCATCGAGAAAGATGAGAGGAAAAGGGAGACATAAGGTGGCAAACAGTTCTTGAATAAAAAGCTCCCAGCAAAAAAAAATATAAAGAGGAGGAAAAGATGATTGTCGTTAGCACTTCTTTAATCATGTAGTTCGAAACCAAGTTGATTTAGTTGAAGTTTTATGCTAATGAATTTGCATGGGTTTAAAAACCCATTTCCATCCTTTCTCACCCCATGTTCCCTTAAGACACCCCTTCTGAGTTTTTGCCTCAAACAATATTTTCCAAAGCCCTTTTTGTTGCGTCATTCAAGGATGAACCAGTGAACAAATATCAGATTTTGAAGGTCCATTTCCCAAAAAAAAATGATAAAAAAACCAAAAAAAGACAAAAGAAACATAGGGCAAAGAATTTGTCAAAAAAGTGAATGTTTTTTTTTCGACATTAAAATTTTTAAAATGACGAACTACGATTCGAAATGAAGAGTGGACAATTTTCTCTATTCCGAACAAAGTTGAATTATTGTATCCCTTGATGTCCCCTTTGAGCCTATAATTTCCTTTCACTAAGCCCTGGACAAGGATCCACACTACAATGGAATTTAGTGCATTTTGACTATCATATAGTTTCCAAAGGTAGAAAATTGATGAAATACAAATCAGGGGCAATGGAGGAAAAGAAAAAAGAAAAAAAAGAAACAAATGATGGTGAAGGGTGAAAAAAAAAGAATCAATCATATATGAAGTAGAGGCGAAGGCTGAAATGAGATAAAGCAAAATCGGAGGAAAAGGAAAGAATGGGGGAAAAAAGAGAAATGAAGGGAAATAAAATCAAAATCATGTGAATGGATGGGTTTAACAAGAAAAATGTGATGTCTTGGAAGCCGAATGCCCTAAAGATCATTGGTCCATATAACCCGTAAAACATTTCTTTGAGCCTTCTAATCATTTTTCTTCCATAACCCATACCCGTAAAACATTTCTTTGAGCCCTCTAATCATTTTTTTTCATAACCCATAACCCATTGCCACATTACAAGCCTTTAAAAGTCCACTCTGATTGATGAATGATTGTTTTCATTTTCATAATATTAATTTTGAAATAAATCATTTGCTTCTTTTAAACTTTTCTTTGCTCTAAGAAAAAATGAAAAAAAAAATGAGGCCCGCTAGACTGAAAACTTGTAAAGGTAGTTTAGGCAAAAATTAGGGTTTTAAAAAATATATATAATAAAAAAAAAAATAACAGAGCCCGCTAGACTGAAAACCTGTAAAGGCAGTCTAGGCAAAAATTAGGGTACAAAAGGGGAATGAGACTTACAATGTTTATTTGTGTAGTTCACTGGAGTTCTCCTACTTATGCCGAACAGGAGTGCACATTGGGGCAATTTTGTGGAATGTAAGCTTGAGAGTGTCAAGAAATCCCACACTGGGGCAAAATTTTGTAAGACCCTCTATGAGTCAAATATTTCTTTCTACACTAGTGTAGTATTCTCTCGGGGGAATGTCTTTCACTAGAATGAGGAAGAAATCTTACAAGATCCTACATTGGCCTCACCTTTTACCAGTCCTAGGAAAGAAACTTTTGTAAAGACCCTTCATGAGCCAAACTATTTTGTACACCAATGGATCCTTCTCCTGGTGTAGCGACCGAAAAATCCGGAGGAGGGATTCTTCGTTGCTTCTGAACAATGGAGCCGCCATCAATATTTATTTTTAGGAAAACATTGAAAAAACCTTTGTTTTTGGGTTCGGGGGTCGATTAAGTGCGGGGAAGGTACTAGCACCCCGCAACATCCTAAAAAGGTTACCTTTTAATTTAATGTGTAGAAAAATTAGTTTAAAGAAAACATTTTAATTTACCCTTTTTATTATTTGCAAAAAAAATCGGAAAGGAAGACTTAATAAAAACTTAGTTTTTTGCGCTTGACAGGAGTGGGCCCCTGCTCCTACGTATCTCCGGGTGCGATGGAGAAATCAAAGCTACGTAGTTCTCGGTTAGAAAAATTTGTGTGTTGGTGTTTTTTATTTTTTGAAAAGTTTGGGAAAACTAGAGGCCGTTCATGGTGACCAAACAGATAAATCCAGAGTGGTCGTCATTAATGGCTTGTTCGGAAAAGAAGGTATTTACAGCGTTCAAACGAGCGAGGCCCAGAGTGACTGCTATAGACAACCGGTTTGTGATTGAGCGCTTGTACGTTTGAAAACGTGCTTACCGGGAAGCGTGATAAAAAAGGAGTCGAAATTATGTTTGTACTTTATTAACTAAAAAAAAAAGAAGTTTAGGCGGATGTTTGCGATGATCAAACGAGTAACCTCAGAGTGATCACCGCTACTAATCCGCTGTAAAAAAAAAGAAGGTTAGTCCTGACGGTCGAACAAGCAAGGCTCAGAGTGACCACTAGTAACAACCTATTTTTTACGCGAATTTGATTATTCGAAAGAAAGAAAAAAAGAACGGTTCGGAAGCATCGCATTGTGAATAAAAGCGGAATAGGTGATAAAAGGGGGGGGGTGCAAATAATAAAGGAGTTGCATTAAAAAGGGAGGTGTGAATAGCGTTTTGACGCTAGAAACAGCCGTTGAGGGTGCGAGTAGCGTTTTGACGCTAAAAAACGGTTGATTGATTTCTTTTTTACTATTCTACTCTAGAACACGTGATTCTTGAAGCGCTTTTTTCTTAAAAACAGAACCTAGACTAAACGAGCCTGGTGTTTTGAAAACGGATTATGGAGAAAAATTCTTTTGTTTTTTTTTGGTCATAGTTATTATTTAATAAAAGGGTGCCTTTTTATTTTTTTTTTTGAAAAGAAAGAGATTTTTGTTATTATATATTTTTTTAGAAAAGGGTAGTGACATTAATAACCATTTCCTTTAAGAAAATATTTTTTTATTTTTTAAAAAAAAGGTTTATTTTTAATCCGAAAATTAGTAACCATTTATAAAAAAACAACATTTTTTTAACACTTTTTTTTTACTCCGAAAATTAGTAACCATTTAAAAAAACAACATTTTTAATGTTATTATTTTAAAAGAAACTTCATTTTTATAAAACAGAATATCTTATTGTAAATGATTTTTTTTTTGAAAATAACCAATCTAATGCCTAAATTTCGAAAAAACAGCAAAAAAGATAAAAACAGCAAGAATAAAAAGTATGACAGCAACTAAAATAAAAGACAGTAAGAATAAAAATATATTACAGCAATAAAAAAAAACAGCAACAATGTATACAATAACAATAATTACAGCAACTACAAAACTAAAAAAAATAGCAACAAAAAATACAAAAAAACAGCAACATTTTTAACATAAAAAAAAACTGTATCAATATCTACATAAAAAAAAACAGCAACTAAAAATACAAAAAAAACAGCAACACTTTTTAATAGAAAAACAGCAACTATATCTACATAAAAAAACAGCAACTAAAAATACAAAAAAACAGCAACATTTTTAACATAAAAAAAAGTGACTATATCTACATAAAAAAAAACAGCAACTAAACATACACAAGAAAAACAGCAACATTTTTAACATAAAAAAACAGTAACTATATCTACATAAAAAAAAACAGCAACTTAAAATACAAAAAAACAGCAACACTTTTTAATAGAAAAACAGCGACATTTATTTTTTTTAAAAAAATATTTTTTTTATTATTTTATTTTATTCCGAAAATTACAGCAAAATAACAAAAAATACAACAACAATTTAATAAAAAAAAACAGCAACAAACAAATAAAACGAAATTACAGCAACTTTAAAAACGAAAAAAAAAGCAATAAATAAAATAGAAAGAGACAACAACAAATATGTACAACAAAATTACAGCAACTTAAAAAAATAAAATAGCAATAATTAATTAAAACATTACATTGCAATACCTTAAACAAAATCCGGAAATGTTGAAGAGGAAGTTTTCTTCTCTGGATTCCTTCAATACAACGAATCTAAACTAAAGAAAAAAAAATTCGGAAGGAGAAGGAAAGAAAAAAAAAATAGAAATTACAGTGAACAAGTCTCACTGTTTTCTTTCTTCTAAAAAATCTATCCCCTTTTTGCCTACGAAAAACTTCTTCTTCTTCCTTTTTTGAGAACCCCTTTTTTCGAAAAAATGCTTTCCTCCTCCTCTAAAAACCGTGGTCCTTAAAGTCATGGCCTCCCCCCTATTTATACAAAGAAACAAAAGCTCTTTTTTTCTTCCTTCTTCGTTTTCTTCTGACTTCAACCATGCCTTGTACAGTATTTTTTTTTCTGACTTGGGAAGGATTTGATATGATGGAGGGGTGAAGGTTTGGAGGTAGTTGGTGAAGGGGAATGATGGTTTGTGTGTGAGAGAAGAAAAGAAAAAAAAAAAAAAAAATCCGTGAGTGTGGGTGTGTAGGAGAGGGATTGGAGAAGAAGGATGAGTGAATGGGAGAAAAAAAAGAAATGAGTGGTAGGAGAGGGAGAGAATGCCGTGTGAGAGAAATGAGAAGAGGAAAGATGAATGAGTGGAGTGGAATGATGGGGAGGAAGCGTGAGAGAGGGAAGAGAGAGGGAAGGGAAACGTGAGAGAGAGATGAAGTGTGTGGGAAAGGAGGAAATGATGTGGGGAAAGAGAAAGTGCAATGAATGGGAGAGAGAGAATTGCAAAAATCAAGGAGGGGGAGTTAATGGGTGTGGGGTCGAGTTTGACTAAGGTTAGAGGGGAATGAATGTGGCTCATTTTTGGGTAAAAGGGGGAGAGTGAATGTGGTCAAGTTTTAGGGTTAGGGGGGAGAGTTGAAAAAAATTTTTTTTTAGGGTTTTTTAGTGGTGGCCGAATTTAGGGTTAGGAAGAGGGAAAGTTAGGTTTTAGTGAGTTGGATCATGGGTCATGGGTTGGGTGGATGAGTTAGGGTTAATTGGGCTAGGGTTTTGGAAATGGATTGGGTTTTAGATGGCCCAATCCCGATTGCACCTCTAATCTTTTTTTAACAAACCCCCCCTATTTCCTCCTTGGCTTATTTTTTGTTTCTTTACTCCTAATTAATATTTTTTCATGGTTAAAAAAAACTTGTGGCAAACATGACATGAAAAAAAAAAAAAATTATTATTATTTTAATAAATAAAATTCCTCATTTATGATCGGACAAAATTAGGGTATTACAGCTGCCCCTCTTTATTTATATTTTGCTACGAAATCGGATGGGTTCCAAATTTCTCGAGAAAAATAGAAATAAAGATAAAAAGACGCTAATTTTGTCCAGACTGAGGTTTTTTGGTTTTTTTTTTTTTTTTTGAAACTTATGACAACTGGGTTGACTTAGAAAGAAAGTAAATAAGGATCGCTGGGGATCTGAAGGAGCACTGGGGCTCTGATGGTCTAGTTCAAAATCAATGCTTGACGCATCGACTTGAGTTCGACTGAGGGACCGTCGGGGTCTGAAGGGCATGCCTAAGCCTGAGGGACTGATGGGTCTGAAGGAGCGCAACTAGCTTATGGTACTAGTAATGCGGTCTGTATGTGGGGTGGCCTTTTTCGAGCGGCCGCGAAGGACATACACTGAGTCTTAGGCTGACACAGCTAGTCTGAAGGACCTGGGGTCGGGCGATCCGTCGTGCTCAGTGTCGACTTAGTGATCTGGATTGAAGGACCATTGTTGGTCTGAAGGAGCACTGGGGCTCAGAAGGACCACTGGGGACCCGAAGGATCTGCTCGCAGCTCGAATACGAGGTGAACTCTGCTTTTGAAGGGACGCTTGGGTCCTGAAGGGATTCACGAATCCTGTTGATTGATTGATTGAAATGGCTTATGCTGCTGCACTGGATTGAGGTACCTGCCTACGTCAGCTGATGCGAGGAATGGTGCATGGAGTGTGGATGCATGTTACGCGGGGGCATGTTATGCAAGGGCGTGCTATGCAAATGCATGCAATGCTATGATTCTGGTGTAATGATGACATGGAATGCTCCTGTATTTTAATGGAATGACATGCAAAGGAAAACTTTCTCTTCTTTGCTCTTCCTCTTTTTCTCTCTATGAGGAGGAGCAGATTCTGGGCGAGCATACAAGCTCTATAAGTATAGGACGAGCATATAAGCTCTATAAGTATAGGACGAGCATATAAGCTCTATAAGTATAGGGCGAGCATATAAGCTCTATAAGCTGGGGACCAACAGGTCCAAAGTAAATGGTTCTGAAAATTCTTTGGAAAGTTGAATTCTGGGGACCAGTGGGTCCAAACTTTCTGATAAAATTTTTTCTTTTTTTCGAACTTTTGGGTAGCAAGCATGAGGACCAACATTTGGTGCTTATCTGCATTCACTTAACAATGCATTTGAATGGTGCAGGTCATGCAAGTGATTTATGCAATGGTGGATTGTCTTGGTATGCAAATGTACGTAGTGATTTATTGAATGGAATGCCCTTGTTCTACTTTTTGTTCATTTTTTAACTTGAATGGAATGATGAATGAAATGGGAAACTTTTGTTTTTTATCCCTTTTCTGAAATATGATGCAAATGCAATGACGTGAAAGGATTTTTGCTTTTCCTTTATTGCTTCTACTATGAGATGCAAGTGCGAATGCGATGCTTTGTTGTTACGGGAAAAATGAGATACCTAGATGCATGAGGTAAAAATAACATTTTTGTGATGATAAGATGCGAGACTTTGGATGCAAAAAGTGAGGTGAATCTTGATCATTCTTTCGAAACATTTGAGTTAAATTCAAAACCCGGTGTTATCAAGCTTTTTATTTATCAACCAGCTCATTTATTCTTTCTCTTCCTTTCCATGATGACTGAATTTTAGATTTCACCTAATCAACTTGTGTTCCCTCTCTTTGAAGCATTGTCTAGTAAGTATACAAAAGAGTGCAAATGTCAGACAGGTGTTTGAGACATGGCAGGTGAAGGGGTGAAAGGCAATGGCTTTTGCCGGACTGCCCCAATCTAGGCTTGGTGACTATGAATGAAAGGCTTGCCCCTGTTTGGTGATATTGATAATTGGAGTGAACATGGGATGGACACTGAACAGGCCTTCCCAAGACCAGGGTGGATGAGTGGTGAAGAGAATGCCCCAACTTTTAGATCCGAGTGGTGTTCTCAGTGCAAATCTTTGGTTCTCTACTAATGTCTTGACCTTTGGTGTGAAAGAAGCCTCACTTGGTGATCACTAAACCTTGTTTCAATGCAGCTTGAATGCGTTTGAAGTGCAAGTCTTTCTTTTTCCGTCAGCTTTTTTTTCCTGACTGTTTGTTTTTGCTCCCTCATTTCTTTTTCCCGAGGGTTTGTTTTTTCTTGATCAGCTTTCTTTTTTCTGATCGTTTGTTTTTTCTTTTTGAGCAAACACATTGTAGACAGATAAATTTAGTTGTCCTAAGATTTAAAATTTGAGAAAACGAAAGCAACCGGTCATGGACTTTTCAGGATTATGGTGTTTTGTTGTGAAGGGATGATTGGGTTTATCGGAGTGTTTGGGGCTAATGGTGGGATGATTTTTGTTCGGCATTGGCTGACAATCGATGATTTATGATGGTTAATTGGCTTGATGAGGTGTTTGGAAGTTTTATTCCTGGCTAAGGGTTTGTGGAGGGCGGATTGCCAAGGTCAAGGGAAGTGTTTGCGGTTTATGGAAGGAGGGGTGTATGATGGAGTGTTTGAAGGATCTCTGGTGTGTTGTAGTAATATGTACCAACTCACCACTTACATTTCTTTTGTATTTTCTTTTGTTTTGGGATGTTCATTTTTGAATCCCTTTTTGATTTTCTTTCTTTTTTTTTTTTTTTTTTTTGACTCGGGTGAGCTGGTAAAAAGTGATGCACTGCTTTTTTGATATTTGAGGTGATCCTTGTCTAGGGTGATTTTTGTATTTTGGTTTTTCTTGGCTTAAGGTGGGTAGGAAAGGGACCTTCTGGGATTTTGGTATTTTTGAGGAGATGGCCAAACTTTATTTCAGATCCCGATTGCTTATTTATTATTTATTTTTTTTTTTGTAAAACATGACAACAGTTCACCTATCTATATGTGTTTGCTCTTTTCTTTGCATTTTTTATGCCCTGATTTTTGCCTGAACCGCTCTTCGCGAGTTTTCAATCCACCGGGCGCTCTTTTTTTTTTGCCTAGGCCGCCCTTTGCGGGTTTTCAACCTAGCGAGCTTATTTTCTTGTTTATTTTTATCTTTTGAAAGACTTGCACTCAAGGAATATGATATTGACGAGGAAACTTAGTGATCACAGAACTGCCCCAGCATGGAGGACTCAACGGTTTTAGTGAGGAAAGTAACTTTTTATTGATGACAATATTGAAAAGGAACATGTGCCCTTATTGAAATATCCTAAGGCCTTGGGCAGAGCCAGAGGATTGCATCACGGATAAATGCTTTGAACTGAAAAACTACATAAAAAAAATCAACAGTCACTCATAAATACTATGAAAAGCACGGGAAAGATGATGCTGCCTTCAACATTTTGATCATCTTCAACTGTTGTCATTTTGACCTGATAGCCCTGAACTCAGAGGATTAAACCCTTCACCACCCTCTTCAAAGGTTAATCGCCTTGAATCAACAAGACCCTGAACCAAATGTTTCAAAAGATAACAATTTTCGGCAGAGTGACCGATTGCCCCCGCATGGAATTCACAAGTGGCCTGTGGGTTGTATCCTTTTGGGAATGGAGGTTGTACTGGCTTCATCTCACGAGGGGAGATCAAATTGTGGCTGATTAGGCATCTACATAGGTTGGTATAGGACATAGGGATAGGGTCGTATCGAGGCGACCTTTTTTGGCCTGTTATTGGATTAGCTTCTTCATTCTTCTTTGCAGGAAACCCGGAAGATGGGTTTTTGTGCACACTTGTGTTACCTGGGGAACTCTGGACGATCTTGCCACTTCTCAATCCGTTCTCTATCCTCCCCCCAACAATCACCACATCTGAAAAATTGGAGGATGCACTGCTGATCAGACGATCATAGTATAGTGGTGGCAAAGTCTCCAAAAACATAGAAACCAATTCCTTGTCCAAAAGAGGAGGTGTACATTGTGCAGCCAAAGCTCTCCATCGCTGGGCATACTCCTTGAACGATTCATTGTCCCTCTTGCTCATGCCCTGCAGCTGCGTTCTGTCTGGTGCCATGTCTGTATTGTACTGATACTGCTTGAGGAATGCATCGGCTAAATCCTTCCAACAGCGAACCTGAGATGGTTCTAACTTCATATACCAATTGAGAGATGCCCCTGCAAGGCTCTCTTGGAAGCAATGGATTAACAGTCTGTCATCATGAGAGTAAGTAGACATCTTTCTACAATACATCGTCAAGTGACTTTTTGGACAAGTCGCGCCCCTGTATTTGTCGAAGTCGGGGACTTTGAACTTTGGAGGCAGCACCACATCAGGAATGAGGCACAAGTCTCTGGCCTCTCTTGCTCTGGAACCGAAGCCTTCAACCCTTCTTAATCTTTCCTCTAGTATCTGAAACTGATCTTTGGTCTGCTGATGCTCAGCGGAATAAACCTGAGGGAAGCTGCTTACATTATGAGGGAGCTGGAGCATTGGAGCCATAGTTGGAGTTGAGTGATGAATCGGAGGGTATGCAGAGTTTCCAGTCGTGAAGTCCTGAGCCTGTGGAATGGCAGCTAGCTGAGGAGTGAAGTTCTGAAGAGTAGCCTGGGGTATAACAGTAGGATGCGGGATCTGAGCCCGAGGTTCACCAATCATTCCTTCAGATCCGATAGATGCCGGTTGTACATTCTCGATAATGGCTACAGGACCAGCTCCCTGATTAGCTTTTGGGTTAGAAGGGAGAGTGTAACCTAGAGAAATTAGAACCCTCACCATTTCTGACATCTGCGTCCTTAACCCATTCACATCTGCTTTTAACTCATTCACCTCTGCTTTTAACTCATTCACTTCTGCTCTTAGTTCTTCATTTGTTGCCATGTTCCTAGCTAGAGAACAAGTCCAATTTTGCCTTTCTCTGTCAACAGGACACACACTATAAGCCCAAGAACGATTGACTGGACAAATGCATGCAACATTTTAGACTTGAATCAAAGGGAAGCAATTTTAACAAGGTAATTATGTGATTACAAAATTGCCCCCTTGCCCAGAGGATTTAACCCAAAAGTCAATTATGTACCAACACGGGGAGAGTATACACTTTGGGCGAATGGGGCGGGACTAGACTTGGAGGGTGATGAGGGCAAGGAAGGAAACTGACTGACTCGAACAAGAGAAACTGCACCTAGTATGCACGCTCACTAGAAGAATGCTTCACAGAGAGTTACCATTTTTTTTGAGTTGCTTCAGTCTTTTGTCATGGAATGGATGGGAATGCAGTGCTTTTGAAAGAAATGCCAATGAGCTATTGATTTGAAAAAAACTGAGTGCTTTGGAACACCCGGAGTTAGCAACCAAGTAAGGATAAACCTTTTCAAAAAGGATGGTTGTTTTGCATGAACGTCTCGCTTCTCATCACAACTTTTATTTTATGCAATGAATGAATGAACAAATTATGATATGCAAGTATGATGCAAATGCGTGGAGAATGACCACTCGAAAAGTGTGGCTTATTCTAAATAATTTTGTTGCTTTTTAATGCAAGACAAAATATGGAATGCCAATGCGAATGATGCAAGGATGATGTCCCCCTTTTTTCAAAATGATTTTTTTTTTTTATCTGACTTGATTTTTATTTTTTATTTTTATTTTTTTAGAGGCGAGACAAGATACGAAATGCTAATGCCCCTTTTTTGAATGATGAGAGATGCAAGAATGGTGATATGAGGCAAATGATTGTCGTTGCCTTGAGTAACTTGCATGAAACATTGAGCGGATCCTGACTCAATACTTCACACAATATACTGAAACGTTTCGACAATTAGTTGACTCAATTTGACTTCCTGCTTGAAAATAAAACACGTGTGACTGGGTCAAGGTGCCCTGACATCGTAGAGTAACATCTCAAATTTGTAGTCGACAAACAAATTTGAGATATTACCCTTCGCCGTTCAAAGGTGCAATTCTATCCATTAAGCCAACACATGAGAAATTTTTCTTTTTTTTTGAAAGGATGCATGCAGGGAGAAATGATGTATTCGAACAAAGTGATGTGGTTAATGAAATGATGCATGAATGCCACATTGACGCGATGTCCGCATTGTTTGATAAGGATTTTTTTGTACATGCACCCGGATGAATGTGATTGTTTGATTCCAATGACATCTAAGATGCTCAGAGGAATCGTTATTTTAGATGATTTTGGTTTTTAAGAGACAATGCAGCGTGTAACTGGCGTCGCAAATTCTCATTGATGCCCAACGATGCATGGAAAGAGTGATGACATGTTTTTTTGTTTTTTTTTTATATAGAAAATAATGCATGCATGGAGGAATGATGCATTTGAATGCATTATTATTGGGTACAGTGACATGACTAAAAAACAATTTTGATTGTAAGGGAAAAGACAATACTAAATAAAACAAAGAAGATGCTCCATTGTGTCCTAAATGGGCCATGTCTAAATTGGTATTTTCAACATGATCTAGGGTTACTTTAGTGATCATCCTTTCGGGTGGCTCTATTCACTTCCTCACAAAAGTCTCTAGAGCTGAAATCTCCTTCGTGATATGACCCACAACGATAGCGAGCTACCTGGTGTGGGATACCACAAAAGAGCGTACTCTGGATGAGACTTTCATGAGAGTCAGACAGATAAAATCCAGAATGACTGACACTAATCGTCTCCACTCGTCCTAGGTTTTTTTTCAGACCCGGGTATAAGGCCCCACTCAGAAGTGTGTGAACAAACAAGTGTAAGTGATGTGTGTGATATAGGCATAATACCTAGACTACCCAAGCTGCAAAAGAAATACAGATAATAGTACAAAGGTTTTCTACCCTAAGGTTCAATAAAGCAAATAAATAGATAAGTAAAATAGACATGCAAATAGAAGGGCAAAGGGTAAATAAAGTACTTAAATTAATAATAATCTACACATTTGACTAAATTAGGCTTGACCCTCTTAAATAGGTCCCCAGTGGAGTCGCCAGCTGTAGCGACCGAAAAATCCGGAGGAGGGATTCTTCGTTGCTTCTGAACAATGGAGCCGCCATCAATATTTATTTTTAGGAAAACATTGAAAAAACCTTTGTTTTTGGGTTCGGGGGTCGATTAAGTGCGGGGAAGGTACTAGCACCCCGCAACATCCTAAAAAGGTTACCTTTTAATTTAATGTGTAGAAAAATTAGTTTAAAGAAAACATTTTAATTTACCCTTTTTATTATTTGCAAAAAAAATCGGAAAGGAAGACTTAATAAAAACTTAGTTTTTTGCGCTTGACAGGAGTGGGCCCCTGCTCCTACGTATCTCCGGGTGCGATGGAGAAATCAAAGCTACGTAGTTCTCGGTTAGAAAAATTTGTGTGTTGGTGTTTTTTATTTTTTGAAAAGTTTGGGAAAACTAGAGGCCGTTCATGGTGACCAAACAGATAAATCCAGAGTGGTCGTCATTAATGGCTTGTTCGGAAAAGAAGGTATTTACAGCGTTCAAACGAGCGAGGCCCAGAGTGACCGCTATAGACAACCGGTTTGTGATTGAGCGCTTGTACGTTTGAAAACGTGCTTACCGGGAAGCGTGATAAAAAAGGAGTCGAAATTATGTTTGTACTTTATTAACTAAAAAAAAAAGAAGTTTAGGCGGATGTTTGCGATGATCAAACGAGTAACCTCAGAGTGATCACCGCTACTAATCCGCTGTAAAAAAAAAGAAGGTTAGTCCTGACGGTCGAACAAGCAAGGCTCAGAGTGACCACTAGTAACAACCTATTTTTTACGCGAATTTGATTATTCGAAAGAAAGAAAAAAAGAACGGTTCGGAAGCATCGCATTGTGAATAAAAGCGGAATAGGTGATAAAAGGGGGGGTGCAAATAATAAAGGAGTTGCATTAAAAAGGGAGGTGTGAATAGCGTTTTGACGCTAGAAACAGCCGTTGAGGGTGCGAGTAGCGTTTTGACGCTAAAAAACGGTTGATTGATTTCTTTTTTACTATTCTACTCTAGAACACGTGATTCTTGAAGCGCTTTTTTCTTAAAAACAGAACCTAGACTAAACGAGCCTGGTGTTTTGAAAACGGATTATGGAGAAAAATTCTTTTGTTTTTTTTTTGTCATAGTTATTATTTAATAAAAGGGTGCCTTTTTATTTTTTTTTTTGAAAAAAAAGAGATTTTTGTTATTATATATTTTTTTAGAAAAGGGTAGTGACATTAATAACCATTTCCTTTAAGAAAATATTTTTTTATTTTTTAAAAAAAAGGTTTATTTTTAATCCGAAAATTAGTAACCATTTATAAAAAAACAACATTTTTTTAACACTTTTTTTTTTACTCCGAAAATTAGTAACCATTTAAAAAAACAACATTTTTAATGTTATTATTTTAAAAGAAACTTCATTTTTATAAAACAGAATATCTTATTGTAAATGATTTTTTTTTTGAAAATAACCAATCTAATGCCTAAATTTCGAAAAAACAGCAAAAAAGATAAAAACAGCAAGAATAAAAAGTATGACAGCAACTAAAATAAAAGACAGTAAGAATAAAAATATATTACAGCAATAAAAAAAACAGCAACAATGTATACAATAACAATAATTACAGCAACTACAAAACTAAAAAAAATAGCAACAAAAAATACAAAAAAACAGCAACATTTTTAACATAAAAAAAAACTGTATCAATATCTACATAAAAAAAAACAGCAACTAAAAATACAAAAAAAACAGCAACACTTTTTAATAGAAAAACAGCAACTATATCTACATAAAAAAACAGCAACTAAAAATACAAAAAAACAGCAACATTTTTAACATAAAAAAAAGTGACTATATCTACATAAAAAAAAACAGCAACTAAACATACACAAGAAAAACAGCAACATTTTTAACATAAAAAAACAGTAACTATATCTACATAAAAAAAAACAGCAACTTAAAATACAAAAAAACAGCAACACTTTTTAATAGAAAAACAGCGACATTTATTTTTTTTAAAAAAATATTTTTTTTATTATTTTATTTTATTCCGAAAATTACAGCAAAATAACAAAAAATACAACAACAATTTAATAAAAAAAAACAGCAACAAACAAATAAAACGAAATTACAGCAACTTTAAAAACGAAAAAAAAAGCAATAAATAAAATAGAAAGAGACAACAACAAATATGTACAACAAAATTACAGCAACTTAAAAAAATAAAATAGCAATAATTAATTAAAACATTACATTGCAATACCTTAAACAAAATCCGGAAATGTTGAAGAGGAAGTTTTCTTCTCCGGATTCCTTCAATACAACGAATCTAAACTAAAGAAAAAAAAATTCGGAAGGAGAAGGAAAGAAAAAAAAATAGAAATTACAGTGAACAAGTCTCACTGTTTTCTTTCTTCTAAAAAATCTATCCCCTTTTTGCCTACGAAAAACTTCTTCTTCTTCCTTTTTTGAGAACCCCTTTTTTCGAAAAAATGCTTTCCTCCTCCTCTAAAAACCGTGGTCCTTAAAGTCATGGCCTCCCCCCTATTTATACAAAGAAACAAAAGCTCTTTTTTTCTTCCTTCTTCGTTTTCTTCTGACTTCAACCATGCCTTGTACAGTATTTTTTTTTCTGACTTGGGAAGGATTTGATATGATGGAGGGGTGAAGGTTTGGAGGTAGTTGGTGAAGGGGAATGATGGTTTGTGTGTGAGAGAAGAAAAAAAAAAAAAAAAATCCGTGAGTGTGGGTGTGTAGGAGAGGGATTGGAGAAGAAGGATGAGTGAATGGGAGAAAAAAAAGAAATGAGTGGTAGGAGAGGGAGAGAATGCCGTGTGAGAGAAATGAGAAGAGGAAAGATGAATGAGTGGAGTGGAATGATGGGGAGGAAGCGTGAGAGAGGGAAGAGAGAGGGAAGGGAAACGTGAGAGAGAGATGAAGTGTGTGGGAAAGGAGGAAATGATGTGGGGAAAGAGAAAGTGCAATGAATGGGAGAGAGAGAATTGCAAAAATCAAGGAGGGGGAGTAAATGGGTGTGGGGTCGAGTTTGACTAAGGTTAGAGGGGAATGAATGTGGCTCATTTTTGGGTAAAAGGGGGAGAGTGAATGTGGTCAAGTTTTAGGGTTAGGGGGGAGAGTTGAAAAAAATTTTTTTTTAGGGTTTTTTAGTGGTGGCCGAATTTAGGGTTAGGAAGAGGGAAAGTTAGGTTTTAGTGAGTTGGATCATGGGTCATGGGTTGGGTGGATGAGTTAGGGTTAATTGGGCTAGGGTTTTGGAAATGGATTGGGTTTTAGATGGCCCAATCCCGATTGCACCTCTAATCTTTTTTTAACAAACCCCCCCTATTTCCTCCTTGGCTTATTTTTTGTTTCTTTACTCCTAATTAATATTTTTTCATGGTTAAAAAAAACTTGTGGCAAACATGACATGAAAAAAAAAAAAAAAATTATTATTATTTTAATAAATAAAATTCCTCATTTATGATCGGACAAAATTAGGGTATTACACCTGGGGCAATGCTTTTTACCAATACTGGGGAAAAAATTTGCAAGACCCATCATGAGTCAAACTTGTATAGTACACCAGTGCATCCCACTCTTGGGGGTTCCTTTTACCAATACTGGGGCAGAAATATTTGCATGATCCTTGATGAGTCAGACTTTGCTTGCTACACCTAGTAGTCTTCCCTTTGTGGTAAAGCTTGTTTCCAATACCTGACCAATTTCCAGCAAGCCAGCTACCACAAATAAAAGAAATCCTCTATAGCTGGAGGTTACCACTAACCTTTTTCCCTACCATCTTGTGTCGTTTTGTCTTCCCTGCGCCTTCGCTTTCCAAAAACCCTCCAGTTTCAAACCTTCAAAATCCAAAATTGGAAAACCAAGAAACACAGAAAAGTTTAGCTTGTCAATACCCACAAATCCATGCATGCTCATTAAGTAATGCTTCAAAAATAGTCAACTTGGAATCAATGATATGATTTAGAGGGATAATGACGATATATCTGTGAAAAAATATATAGAGAGAGAGGGTCAAACTTGAAAGTGTTTTGTTTGAAGAATGAGAAGCGATCATAAAAGGAAGGAGATCTTAAAAAGCTAGTGAGGTGAGGATCACCTTCCATTTGAGAATCAGTTTGATTGGGTTCAAATGAAGCATGCACAAAAAAGAAAATGTTTTCGGTGAATCTAACTTTCATGACACGTGCATCTCAATTTTAACTCAAAGATCATGCATATTTCATACATTTCATGTCCAACCATGCATCCCCTTCATGTCCAACCATGCATCCCCTTCATGAATAGAAGCATGTGTTTTTTCAGTCGCTTTGTGAAAAAAAAAATTATTCAAAGCAAGACATCCATTGCATTGTCTTTAATTTTCATGCCATCGATCTCGCCCTAACATTGTCTTTAATTTTGTGCTATCGGTCTCGCCCTGACATTGTCTTTAATTTTCATGCTATCGGTCTCGCCCTGGCATTGTCTTTAATTTTGTGCTATCGGTCTCGCCCTGGAATTGTCTTTAATTTTGTGCTATCGGTCTCGCCCTGGCATTGTCTTTAATTTTCATGCTATCGGTCTCGCCCTGGCATTGTCTTTAATTTTGTGCTATCGGTCTCGCCCTAGCATTGTCTTTAATTTTGTGCTATCGGTCTCGCCCTGGCATTGTCTTTAATTTTCATGCTATCGGTCTCGCCCTGGCATTGTCTTTAGTTTTGTGCTATCGGTCTCGCCCTGGCATTGTCTTTAATTTTCATGCTATCGGTCTCGCCCTGGCATTGTCTTTAATTTTGTGCTAACGGTCTCGCCCTGGCATTGTCTTTAATTTTCATGCTATCGGTCTCGCCCTGGTATTGTCTTTAATTTTCATGCTATCGGTCTCGCCCTGGCATTATCTTTAATTTTCATGCTATCGGTCTCTCCCTGGCATTGTTTTTAATTTTGTGCTATCGGTCTCGCCCTGGCATTGTCTTTAATTTTCATGCTATCGGTCTCGCCCTGGCATTGTCTTTTATTTTCATTCTATCGGTCTCGCCCTGGCATTGTTTTTAATTTTCCTGCTATCGGTCTCGCCTTGGCATTGTCTTTAATTTTCATGCTATCGGTCTCGCCCTGGCATTGTCTTTAATTTTCATACTATCGGTCTTGCCCTGGCTTTGTTTTTAATTTTCCTGCTATTGGTCTCGCCCTGGCATTGTTTTTAATTTTCATGCTATCGGTCTCGCCCTGGCATTGTCTTTAATTTTGTGTTATCGGTCTCGTCCTGGCATTGTTTTTAATTTTCATGCTATCGGTCTCGCCTTGGCATTGTCTTTAATTTTCCTGCTATCGGTCTCGCCCTGGCATTGTTTTTCATTTTCATGCTATCGGTCTCGCCCCGGCATTGTCTTTAATTTTCATGCTATCGGTCTCGCGCTGGTATTGTCTTTAATTTTGTGCTATCGGTCTCACCCTGGCATTGTCTTTAGTTTTGTGCTATCAGTCTCGCCCTGGCATTGTCTTTAATTTTCATGCTATCGGTCTCGCCCTGACATTGTCCTTAATTTTGTGCTATCGGTCTCGCCCTGGCATTGTCTTTCATTTTCCTGCTATCGGTCTCGCCCTGGCATTGTCTTTAATTTTCATGCTATTGGTCTCTCCCTGGCATTGTTTTTAATTTTCCTGCTATCGGTCTCGCCCTGGCATTGTTTTTAATTTTCATGCTATCGGTCTCGCACTGGCATTGTCTTTAATTTTGTGCTATCGGTCTCGCCCTGGCATTGTCTTTAATTTTTATGCTATCAGTCTCGCCCTGGCATTATCTTTATTTTTCTTGCTATCGGTCTCGCCCTGGCATTGTCTTTATTTTGCATGCTATCGGTCTCACCCTGGCATGTGTTTTGTGCTAAATTTGTGCTATCCGTTCAGCTCTGACACTGTTACCCATTTTAACTTTAAAAGTCAAAAGACAATTGTGCATATCTCACCGATTAAAATTGAGGTTCATATCTGTACTTATTCCTTACTTTGATAATACAAGAAAACATGGTTTTATGTATTATCTCGTAAGAAAGTAAGCACAGAGGGGCATCTGTGAACACCCAATTTTAACCGGTGTATTTTTTATTTACTTTTTCTTTTATGAAAAATAATAAAATAAATCCCTTTGGCAAATATTTGGGATGTACGTTTATTCATTGCGTCGGTGTTTTTAGGTTTCTCCCGTGTTTTTAGCTTTCTCGTGTTTTTAGTTTTTTTTCTCGTGTATGGTCTGACATGTCGTTTAGTACAAAAACATAATAGTAATAAAATAGGAGAGGTGTGAAAAAATTTATTTACAGAGGTGCCCATTTACACTTGGCCCAAACATATGCCAAAGTTACAAAAAAAACAGGCTTCAGATGGGCCCAAAAAAAAACAAAATACACCCAACTTTTAGAAAACAAAAAAAAAGAAAAAATGAGAGCCCCAAAATAAAAGCCCAACAAAAGAAACCTCGTCCCTGCCAGCAGCCGTGCGCCTCCTCCGCTCCTGCTCCTAAGCTTGCACCAGCTGCCCAAGCATCTGAAAATAGCAACAATTCAAATCAGCATCTAAAAAAGGGGAAGGTTGGGTCAGTCCTGAGTCAGCTACTAGCTGTCCAGAGACAATGCAATTAATCAGTAATAATAGGGGATCAAAAAATTTAATTTTCGGATTCCAAAAAATTACTATAAAATGCTAATCCAGAAATCAATTTGGGGGGCCAATTTCAGACAAAAATTCGCAAACAAAATTAATAATAACAGAAAAAGAAAGGGGACAGTAGCAGTGGTTCTTTTTTCAGTGAGCAAAAAGGGATTCTTTTTTTTTTAGAAGCTGGAGATTTAGGTTGGTCCTCTATATACTTATGTGTGTTTTCATTTTGTCGTTCCAAAATATTAGAAACAGAATAAATATGAAGTAGTTTTTTTAAATATATATATATATATATATATATATATATATATATATATATATATATGCTCGGTTTCTAAAAAAAAAAAATAGGCCCAGATATTGCCTCTGTTTACTTTCCCTAATTTATTCGTTTATCATAAAAGAAAAAGTAGGTTCTCTAATTTATTTTTGTGCTTAAAAAAAGCAGGATAAAAAAAATATATATGCAAAAGGAAAAATAGAAAAAACAGAACCAGTAGATGGGGAAGAAAATAGAAATATTAAAAAAAATTAAATAAAACACTAACCTGAGCCGCCGTCAGAGATGGACTCCGGCCACCACCCACGGTGGTCGTTGTCTCTCCACCTCCGCTGATCCTCCCAAAACACCACTGTGTCGTCGCCATAAACTCGCCACCGTCGTTAACGCCGTGGATCCCCGTCTCCGACGGATGCTGTCAGCCCCCTCCCTCTTCGTGTTTTCTTTTCTCTTTCGAAATAGTGAGGAAACGGATAAAAAGGGAGAGAACGAATAAGTAGCAAAGACAACAATGAGAGAGGAGCATGTAGAAGAAGGCGTAGCAAAAAAAAATTCAAGCTCCCCAGTTTTCCGACCGTCACCTACGGTGGCCATCGCCGCACCTCAGCCGCCGTCATGGAACGGACCGGTGTGATCGTCGTCCCTCCCCCACCTTCGTTCCTTTTCTCTCCCTCCCCCTTTCCTCTCTCACTCAAAGTCCCCCTTCTCTCTCTTCCCCCGTGATCTCTTCTTTTTTTCCTCTCTCTCCCCATGGCTGGAATTATGCCTTCTCTTTCTCTCTGTTAGAGCATGGATGCGGCGCTGGGAGTTTGGAAAGAAAGAATGAATTAGGTTTAGGTCTTTTACCAAGTTACATTATATAGTTGTGGGCCTCTCCTTTTTTTAATTTTGTTTCCTTTAATCCGTTTGTTACTCCCCACCCCCATATTTGTTCACGCCAACCTTGTTTTGTTTTTTTTTTTGAAAAAAAGTGCTGAGTTGCTGTCGCACCCCCCTTTCAAAATACAACCCTTCTTATTGATCACACCCCTATTTTATCATTCGCACCCCCTCCCTTTCATTTTTTTTTATATATTATTTTTATCATTTCCTTTATTCAAAAGAAAAAGAAACAACATTTCCTTTTTACAAAAACTAATGAAGATGGGTTTGACTGAGATGTACATCTTGTCAATCCCGGTTTATGAGACTTTAGCTGCACAGCTTTAATCTTAAACCCCTTTCGAAGTTAAAATCAATCAACAACATAAATATTTTCAAAAAGAACTACGTAGCATTTGATTCTCCGCACACGGAGATACGTAGGAGCGGGACCTCCCCGTCAAGCTAAATTAATCTTTTCCTAAATAATCAATTTCCTTTTCTTTAACACCTATTTTCTGAAAAATACAAAAAATGGGTTCGACTGAGATGTACATTTTGTCAATCCCGGTTTAAGAGACTTTAGCTGTACGGCTTTGATCTTAAACCTCTTAAAAAATAAAATCAACCAACCAACAAAAAAAACATCAGGAAGAACTACGTGACTTTTGAGTTCCTCATTGCACCGGAGGATACGTAGGAGCGGGGCTTCCCCGTCAAGTCAAAATTAAATTTTCTTCAAATGGTCTTATTTTATTTCATTATAAATAATTACTTTTCATCATTTTTAGGGGTATAACGATAGTTCATCACTCAATAATATTTTTGCACAACCAAATTTAGGGTAACTGTCTTAGGACAGATGTACTAGGGGTGCAGTGGAATTTGGTTTTCGCCATTCCCGATGCATAACCGACTCCCGAATCCAACCTAGTTTACGCAGACCAAATAACATTAAATGTGGGTTTTTCTCAATTTTTCCTATTAAATAAATTGGGTGGCGACTCCCTTAAATAACCAGTTTTTGAGCCGTCTACGTCGAGATCACGGTCATGACAGGCGCCATTCCACTTTTCACAGTTATTAAGAAAAGATGTTGGTGTAATTAATATGTTAAAATTTTGTATGACTATTACTAAATTACCCTAACATTCAATGTTAAGTTTTCATATACCAACACAATTTAGTACTATTAATAAGGATGTGTTTGGAAAATGAGTAATAATTGTATCTAGAAAGTTGTAAGAGGCCTTATATTTTGGGACAAGTAAAAATGAAAAAAGGGTCTTATATTTTGGGACAGAGGGAGGATGTTGTAGCAAGGAATATGCACACGCAAGAAGCCTTGGCATCAAATAATGCAAATAATGAAAACAATGTAGATTATTTTTAAATGACGTGGCTAATAAGTACCATGAGAGAATCCGGATTCATGAGCACAACCTGAACACTTGACTTTGTGCCAGTTAGTTAAGATTTTAGAGAGATTAAAATTATTTTTTTGGGGTAAAATCAAGATGAATACAATGAATATAATTGAAAAATATGTTAATTGGTTTGTGTTGAAGAACCTTAGTGGTTAAAATAGAGTTTTGGGTGGGTAGAATTGATTTTGATAGAAGTATGTATTTGTCCTCTTGTAAAAAAAATTATGTATTCGTCCCAATATTAGGATTAATATTGGAATATTAGGAGAGTCCTTAGCCCCTTCTTGTCACTACAGTTAATAAAGGACCATAATCAAGGATATAGGTCCTTAAACACGTGCTTAATCAAGGGCTTGGGTTTTGGTTGTAGTTAGGGTTACATGTTACCGATTGTAAAAAGGGTGGTTGCATGATGTTACCAAAACTAGGATTTTGAGACTCACCCTTAGAATTCTACTCAGGGTCGGTCTAATATGAACTTTTTTGGTATAGGGTTCACCGGTGGTCCAGGTAACATTACCTGCAATAGCAGGTATGTGCGCTCCCACTACATATTTGCACTTGTTTCCCCATATATTTATTCATTTACATTTGAGTCCCTTAGAATTTACTAACCTTGAGATCAGGCATAACCGTGGGATACAGAGAGAGGGGGAGAGAGAGAGTGTGAGAAAGAGAGAGAGAGAGAGAGAGAGAGAGAGAGAGAGAGACGATCGCGACGGTGCGGTGGCGGAGCGTTCACTAACGACTCTCCTTATGAAACACATCGGCAAACTTCCCTTCTCCTCTTGTGCGACGCATTCAGAGCTTTTCGGCGATTCGTTTAGGTAAGACAATTGTTCCCGTTTTGTATTCTGAAAATGAGATACTTTGGTGCGATTCTTTTGTTCGATATTTTTTTGTGATTCGCTTGGATGTTTGTTTCTGAAAATGATGTTGGTCTTTATGATTGTGACCCTCTTATCGACTCATTTTTTTCTCTAATCAGAAACTTGGAATATGAATATCGAAATTTCATTAGTTGGGAGTTGTTTAGGATTATGTGATTTCATTGCATGTTGACTAGTGTGGCTTTGATGTCTGATATGTGGTGGTCACGGCTGCATTGTGAATTTGGTTTTTGGAAGTGAAAGCTACGACCTTTAGAATTGCAACTGTTTGTCAAGTATGTTTTTGTCCTTCTGAGTAAGTCATAAATACCCACAATGATAACTCTATGGTTTCAATGTATCTATTGTATTACAATTTTGTTTATATGTTCAATGAACACGAGATTGAGAATTGAATCCTATAGGCCATCTCATGCGATGCCTCTTCCCACTCTTCCAGTCGAGGTCTTAGAGCAAATCTTGATTAGGCTCCCCGTCAAGTACCTCATGCAACTCAAGTGTGTCTGTAAGGATTGGTTATTCCTAATCTCTTCTAATAAACAATTTTCCAAGCAGCACCTTCAGGTGTCAATCCAGCGCCATCACCTCATCACTCCCGGCCTCATGGATTACCCCATGTCCTCCGTCTTCACAACGAGGAGCACTGACCCCCGCGATGCAGCTTCAGCACCCTCTGAACAATCAAAATCCCTACCATTGCCTTGTTGGGTCTTGCGATGGCATCATTTGTATTAAAGCTTTTCGAACAGAAGTAAGGGTTTATACATTAAGTACCAATATTTGGAAAATGATTGATCGGAAGTTCCCTTTTATAGGACACCCTATCCCTTAGAATGTATCCGGATTATTCGTCAATGGAACTGTTAATTAGATGACATCTGGGGATCATCGTTACCAGAAGATTGTTTCTCTTCTTTTGGGGAACGAGTCTTATCAAGAGGTCTTGCAGGCGAAATATGGAGAGGTTGACGATCTTGTATCATTGAGTGTGTTGAGAGATTGCTTGTCCATCCTTAATCCTTGTCCCAAATTTGTTGATATCTGGGTCATGAAGGAGTATGGTGTTAAGGAGTCTTGGACTAAACTGTTCAGGGTGCCCACAGATTTTCCTAGTCAATTCGGTAACCTTCGATGGAGAAATGCTAGGGCACTTTATGTTTCTGAGTACGAAGAGGTGTTAGTGGAGCTTTGGTCAACGTTGATGGTTTACAATTCTAGTGATGGTACTTTCGAGACTCCAGAAATTCAACATAACATCAGTGGTTGGCGAAGAGATGATGGGTGTTTGAAACCAAATGCCTATGTTAAGAGTTTGATATCACCTTGTGATTAGTTTTGGGATGATGGTTATACTGTTGTTTGTTGTTTTTTTATCATCCATTGTCTTCTTTATTACTACTACTGTAATGTGTTCTATGTTTTTGACAAAGTGTTGTTCCCTTTTATTTAGTACATCCTACGTGCAAATGCATGCAGCTATTTTTTATGATCAAAATGTGTGCAACTATTTACGTGCACATCTGTGTACTAGTACCCCTTAATAAGGCTATGTCATTGCAATCTGCTTTATTCATCATCCTCAGTGTATTCATCCTCGTCATCTACGATGTTGGTTGCCTCATCCTCGAGTACATTCCCTTTACTCGGACAAGTCTGTCTATGGTGGCCAACGACTCGACGGTAACCAAGTGCACACTGCATTTTTTAAGTGGACCTCTAAATCCTCCCCTGCCACCACGCCCCTTAGTCTTAGCAATAGTTGGATCTTGGAGGAAACGGTCAGCGCATTCTTTCATGTTCTCACCCTCCTCAGATAGTATACCATTTTTCTCTTTGAGCCTCTTATAATGGTCATCCAACACTTGTAAAGTTTTCACATAATCATCAAAAGTCTTACAAGCTTCACCATTGATATCCCTACATCTTTGATTTAAAGCTTTATAGCGACATACGACCATTGAGTCCCAACCACTATACTTTTGTTGTGTTGAACAAGTTTTTAATTCCTGGCATACTTTTGCTAAGTCTTACAAGCTTCCCTTTGTGTATATCTTTGAGGCTGAATGCTCTAATGCACGAATATCTGTTTGCAAAACTCGATCGCCATGCATTGACGCGAAATCAGCTTCAACCTCTTTGAACATCATTAGTTTTATGCATTGCATGTAATGCTCCAAAAACTCAGACAAATTATTCCGATAGTTTACATACTTTGAAATTTGTGCATTCAAACCCTCACAACGGGATGTTGTTCTAAAACCACCAAAAACCTTGCCATGCATGTGTGCGGTAGCCCACATCTCCTTTTTCCCATACAGTTCTTGATCCACTCATTATCCTTCACACCACACTCAAGTACCATTTCATTCCATCTTTTCTCGAAATGAGCAATTTCGTAATAACCCAACATACATCTCCTAAATAAAGATGTGAACCTAGTATTTTTGATATTGCATGTTGCATTCCGAAGAATGTGCCAAGCACACAACCTATGATGGGCACTAGGAAATACCCTTTTAATTGCCTTCCTCATTTGTACATCTCCATCAGTTATCACAGATATTGGCATCTTCCTTTTCATTACCTCCTCGAATTGTTTGAGCAACCACACATAGGTGTCTTCAACCCCATTCCCAACAATGCTAGTAGCAAGCACGATAGTTTGGTTGTGATGATTCACCTCGGAAAAAACAACCAGCGGGCACAAATACTTGTTCTTCTTATACGTCGCATCAAATGCCAAAACATCGCCAAATATCGAATAATCCAATTGGATCATACCATCGCTCCAGAATAAATTTTGCAACATGCCCTCTGCATCAACAGTATGGCTCAGGTAACTGTCTGGATCCTCATTCTTCAAAGAACGCAAGTATGCTAACGCACTTCTTGAATCACATCCCTTACCTCGCCTCTCCTTATCTACCTGATTGTAAATGTCTTTCTTCGGGAATGTCATATTTTCATAGCCCCCAAAATGATTTGCAAATGAGGTATAAATTTGTGGTGTTCTAATACCCGAACTTCTTAATTTTTTCATTTGGAGAATATCATCATCATCCGCCCCCCCTATGGCCTGCTAGGAAACCAACATTATGTTGGTTCACCAAATCATGATTGTGCACATTGTTCAAATCCCAAACATACCAGTGTTGACTATTAGAATCAATGCGCACACTAAATTTGGCCTCACATCCACACCTTGTCTCAGGTATTACCTCACACTTACGAGTTTTATCATCCCCAAAACGATCTTCTCTAAAACCTTCTCTATAGCACAAAAAAACTTTAAATGTAATTTCTCCTTGTTTGTTTCTCCTTTCTTTACCTTTACGGACAGAGAAATCCTTCATTCGAGCAAACCAACTGTAAAAAGTAAATGCAACCCCAACATTTGGAAAATGATAATCCAACAAATCTTGTGTAGTGAGGTTATGGAAATCAATGGTGGCTATATCTTGTAAATTGTCTACAGCAATTCCATCACCTTGATGAAAATCTGCTGATATACCAACATTTGTATCAGAACAATCTTGTCCATCACTTTCAACATATCTAGAATCGTCATTCATATCCCTCAAACCAGTTTCATTGTCCATAAACTATATCAAAAATAACAATTGTAACCTAAGCCACTACTCATAACTATAATACACAGAAACCTATCATTAACAATCTATAAGCACCTACAGTATTAATTTTTAGATTCAGAATATAAAAAACCATCCTCAAATTTTAATAAACAAATTCAAACCTGTGATGTGCTTCCACTATTACTCTGACATTCTTCTTCGTTATTTCCAGCCATCCCAACAACCATAAATAACTGCAGTCCAATCATTATTCAAAACCACATTAGAAACAAGTTCAAATAATGCCTTCAAACATTTCAACAAATTACAAAACAACACTTACCCACCGAAGCAGCGCGATTCACATAGAGAGTGTGATTCAAACAGAGAGCGCGTGTCACACTCAAGCAGAAGTGAAAACCTAAGTTGTGTTGAAGAAGCAAAGGTGTGAGACAGTGAAGTGAGAGGGATCAGAAGCTATAATACGACCTTCAAAAATTTCAACAAAATAAAACAACAACACTTACCCACTGAAGTAGCACACACAGAGAGTGCGATTCAAACAGAGAGCGCGAGACACACTGAAGCAGATGGGAAAACCCTAAGTTGTGCAGTGTAGGAGCAAAGGTTCGAGACAGTGAGAGGGATAGAGAGAGAGAGAGACAGGGAGAGGGACTAAATTGTGAAATGAAGAAATTTGGGGGAAATAAGTAAAACTCATTTATTCACTAATGGAAACCGGGTAAAGCCGCGAAAACCGACTATACTAAGTCATTTTTGAAGGTTCACCAGTGAACCCTAAAAAAACGGGTCCATGTTAGACGCCGCCTGATAAATCATAGTATTCTAATCCAAATATTGGGACAAACACATATTTGTTGACTGCATAAATTAATAACAAAAACAAATAGTGTGGAAAGGAATAATATATAGAGGTGTTGCAGGGTTTCAGAATTTCATCCTAATGTTGAACGTAAATATAAGAACAGTGCAGAACATAAAAACAAGAACGGTGCATAATGTAATAACATATAGAACTGCACATGCGATGAGCCGATGATAGATAATGTGTTGAAGATAAAACAAAGAACGTAATGTTGTAGAATTTCTTATCTTTCGTAGAGGTGCTGCAGAAATTCAAGAGGATTTGCAAAGAAAAAGAATAACCGGATTGCTTTGCTCACTATAGTATAGAGGCTCTATTGTGAGAAGGAAGTAGGGCAAAACAATGACAGAGTTGAAATATTAAAATTTTCATAAGGGTATTTTTGCCTTGAAAGTGTTACACGAATTTTCTCTCTCCTCTAAAAAAATCATTTTTTGAGAAATTACTCAAAACAGCTTCTCATTTGAAGCAGTTTTTAGATTATTTTTCAGATTTTCATTTTTTTAAAAAAATTGTAACAAACGGAGGACATATCGTCATAAGTGATTATTTTTTAAAAAAATAATTTTTTTATTAAAAATACCATAATAAATGGGCTCTATATCTATCGTTCAAATCAAATCAATTATTTCAAACTTACTTTTCAAATATCATTACCAATACAAATTGGTTTTTTAACCTCAATTTTCTTAAAATCATTTAATTTAACATTTTCTTTCCTGCATCGATTCAAGGAAAATCTAAAACAAGCAAGTTTAATTTTAGTAAAAATGAGTTCAATATAAAGCCTAATATTTATTTCGGATTAAAACATGAATGATGTTGACATTTAATTATGAGTTTACTTTATATACACAATATGTGTATGCATGTATATTACACTATCTACCAATTACATGTTGACACATCATCAAAGAGAATTGGTCAATTGGTAACCACCAATTAGTCAATTGATAACCAACCACTCCATGAATTGTGATTGGTAGTTGTTGTAAAAGCCTATACACCTATTGTGTATATAAATTAAACTCTTTAATTATTTAGAGATTCTTTTTTAGAGTTTTTGGACATGTTTGTTGTGGATTAAAAAGAAATGTATTGACATTCAATAATTTATAAGTTATTTTTTATAGATTTTTAAGAGAATTAGAAACCGGCATCCTTCCAGCCCTCCTATCCATAATCATTTTCATCACTTAACAAATTTGTTGATAAAAAGGGAAAAAAATACAAATTAAAAAGGGAGACATGAACCAAAACCCCTCCCTCCAAGATAAGTACTACATATTGATAGTTTTAACCGAACAGCCAAACCACGGGTTCAATAGTTTCCTTTGCTACCACCTATATTTGATTGTTGCTTCTTTTTCTTTCTCTGAGATTTTGAGATGACTTCTTCAAATTACTACCCTCAACACCGGCGTTGGAAGAGTCCTCCTCATTGCAATCCTCATCATTTTGAGCGTTTCAAAATCTAGACAATTTATAAATCCTGTTGAACAGATGCAGAAGCTTCATTATCCTTAATAATGTTGATTTTTCAAGAATACAAAATACTCTAATGCGGCGAATGCAAAACAAACCTTGTGTTGAACACTCAACAGCTGATATACACACTGCATAACACCCTACGACAAAGAAATACATTGTTGCAGAGGATAGCCTTTTCGAGAGAACTCGATAGGAAATTGAGGAACACAGTCATTCTTATTTAAAGAAATCAAATTCTCTGTGAAGAATTTTCACAATTCGCTTCAATGGCGTCCATAACCCGAGACTGAGCAGTTGAGGAATGACGCCTACTACTAGCTGAAAGATGAGGAACTAGAGAAGATGAAGTGCGACAGGTAGGTGAATCTTGATTCGTAACTAGCCTAGGAATGTTTTTGCAACCAACCAACTACTCTGTAACCACACGTTCTTGAGCATCAACACCTTGATGGATAACAATGTCCAATCTTTCATGATCTTCAGCATTAGTATTTTTTTTGAGGGGTTACCAAATTATTCGAATGTGATTCCTCAAATTCCATTTTATCATGTTCGTACAACATATTAAACTTGTTAGTACAATCATTGTATGTGATTTAGAATCTCTACAATAGGTTCTTGAACCGCTAGATTAAGCCGTTTAGTTTTCTTTTGCCAAAAAAGTGCTCTAGGCCCTTTTTGTATTCCTCTCAGGTTGTGTTGTCTCTCTGCCACCATGGTTGAGTTTTTTGCACGTTAAATAACGATGACCAATGGATTGACATTAGCTACCAAAATCAGAAAATCTTTCATAGACAACACCAACACAAAATGCAAAACCTCTCGCTCCACCATAATTTTATTTTATCATATAGTGTTGGTGTTAAATCAAGTTCCACTTAGATTCGAGAGTGTTTGTGCGAAAAGTAGTTTGTGCAAGTGTCACAATCGCAACAAGTAATATAATGATAAAGTAGAGATCGTACCCACATGGATTGATGTTAATTTTAAAGTTTAATTAGTTAACACTCTAGTGGAGTAAGCAAAATAATAACAATGTGTTTTTGGACATAAAAAGTAAGGAAGTTGTGTGAAAACAGTAAAGAAGTTCAAGTATTTGGTAAAATGAGTTGGACTGCTCTTTGCTAAGTAAATCCTTTAAAGTAAAGAGCTATACAATTGGACGCTATAGCGCTAAGTGCTGTAGCATGTGATGTTGTGTCTTTCAGTCACTGACGCGAGGATTTTGTTACAAGACTATTATTTCTAAGCTCTAAATAAGTCCACATCTGTATAATGAAGAACCCACAGTGTTCACCTTATGAACTATTGCTCCCTTATGTCTAGAGTTAAGCAAAAGTTGTTCAAATGTCTTTAAACAACCTTTCGTTCATATCAACCTTTGAGTTAGAATCGTAGACTATGTCTGTACCTATGAATGTACCATTTTCAGTTGGCCAATCCCAAAATAAATTTGAAAGCGTTAAAGCACAAAGATTGAAATGCAAACATCACAATATTATATTAACAACTCTAAAAATTCATTACAAAGTTCCAAGCAATCCAACTATTAAGTGTTTAGCTCATGATGAGCATCATCAACACAATACAAACTACAGTGTTCATATCACCGAAAACAACAAGAAGAGTCACAGTTGCAAAAGATACAAAACGTGACTTCCTATTCATAAACGGCTGATGATGCTATAGCACAGCTTCACAGTGTAGGAAAATGATGATCTTTACTTGAAAAATAAAAGCTTGATATGGAGGACTATTGGAGGAAAATGGTGTTATGTTTTTCTCTCTAAAAACTCTCCAAGTCTTCGAATGAATGAGATGTGTGGAGAAGACAATAGATATATTTCTTTATTCCCCAAAAAGTAGATTTCCAAAAAGGTGGACTTGACATATCTCACCTACCAAAAGTGATCTTTCAATAACAAGTGGACAAATGTCCACGCTAGTCATTAGTGGGCGTCCGCGTCAGGTCCTAGGAGCATAGGGAAGATACGCTGACTTGACATAAAGCAATAGGCGCCAAAATGCAACTTTTCTTTTTGATCTTCAATTGGCCCACCGTCATACAGCGCTATAGCGCTGAACGCTACAACACTAACAAAACATTAAAACATTCACAGGGGGCACCAACTGTGCCGAATGATAACAAATTAGCTTCTAACCCTTTTTTTCTCTAAATAACTGATATTTACTAAATAAAGCTGGAATATTACTTAAGAACTTGCGTGAATTTAAGTACTAAGAGCATAAATAACTCATATAAATATGAGTTATCACACCCCCAAACTTAAACCATTGCTTGTCCTCAAGTAATGACACTTGACTAAGGCAAGAAAGCATAAGACACATATTTACAGAATTCAACACACAATCAATTTCTTCTCTAGTTTAAACAACTTTTCAAAATTACTCTTAAGGGGCTAACCTTTCAGATTCACACTCACACACGCACACACCATTTCTTTTCACAACATCTAGAATTATTACTGCTCAATTGAGAGTGTGTGGTCTCTAACTTAGTTTAATTCCTAGCTAGGTTCAGAATTTCTCTTAGCCTTGGAAAGAATGGCTTTCTTTCGGCCAAATCAAAGAATGTTTCAAAATAGAGAGTAGACTAACAACTTCAGATAAGAATTGAGGGGCTTCAAAGCACAACAAAGGGTTTGATTAGGTATTGCAGATCTTTGGCCAGCGCACTAACTATTGATATGGTGATTTCTCGGTGCTATAGCGTTAGATGCTACAACATAGGTAATTTGATGAACAGAATTAACTACAATGCCCTTATTGCTGAACTCCTTTATTTGCATTTATATATCTTTTTTTTTGGAACAGTTCAGCTTTTGTTTCAGGTAGTTGCAGCTAATTACAATATACATGACCATTTGTACACTTTGAGATCCTATTGCACTGACCATCCTATAATCTTCATACCTAGCCTTAATATAACTGATGCACCCCCAAACTTAGCTTCAAAAGCTGTTCTCAATTTTTAGTAGAAACTTGACTTAACCTTGGTTAACCAGGACTAACTTCAGCATCAGATAGTCCTTAACTAACTAAGTTTCTCCCTAAGTTTAGAGTTTTGTATAGAAGCAGCAATAATACTAGTCATTAATCAAGCAAGGCTACACTACACTTATGCACTTAACCATCATTAAAATTAGCCCAAAAAGAACAATTTCTAATATTGCGAGACTAGAAAAATCAACTGATCATGCATTTCATTCAACAACAGATAACAAAATAACACAAATAAGGTCCTCCCCCCAACTTAAGACTCAGCAGTGTCCCCACTGCTCAAGCATACTACAAGGGAGAGGCCTGTGGCTAAAACTCAACAGAATTAAAAACAACAGAAGTAAAATCCTAAACATACTGTTAGATGCAGGAACAGGCGCTATAGCATCTAACAGGTTTATTCAAAGCAGGAAAACTGACAATTTTTTTTAAAAGGGTTAGGCTACTTCTTTGCTAACCCGGACTTGAGCCTGTTGCTTACTCTGGTGGGTTTGCTGCTGGATGCTTTGGGCCTTCTTTGGAGATTTCTTTGTTGCTACCACTTCAGTCTCCACATTGGCAGCCATCTCTGCAAGGTTCTTTGCTGCTTCTACCGCTGCATCAGGCTCTTGAGGCACCTCCTCAGCCATTGCAGTAGTTCCAGCAGGTTGGTCTTCAGGCGTTGTAGTGTCAGCCGCTACAGCGTCATCCAGCACTTCTTTAGCCGGACCTTCTTCTTCAATGCCAGCAAGCTTAACACCAGGATTTCTTCTGGACACTGTGTATGAGAGAACCTTCCTTTGAGCCGCTACTGTCTTTTCTTTCATTTTAGCTGCGATAGCACTAGGTGCTATAACACCTGCAGTCTGGCCAGCAGATGCCTCTTCCTTGCCAGCATCTTCATCAGTGAAATCTTGCAGCTTTGACTTTGGATTTTTGTGGGCTCTATGCTTAAATCTTGGCTCCTTTGAGGGTGTGACACCAGATGCTGTCACACCAGTTTGATCTGCAGATGTTGTAGCATCAGCCGCTACATCATCAGATTCGATACTGTCTTCTTGTTGTTGAGGTTGTTGTTATGGTTGCTCTGGCTCTTCAACAGTTTGTTCTAGGTTTGGTGGTGGTGATTGTGGTTGGGTTTCACGCATCTCTGGTTCTGGGTCATTTTGTGGTTTTTCTTGGATGGGTGATGGACTTTTTAGTGGGCTGTTTGGTATTGGGGTGGGTTCTTTTTCAGGCATTGTGGGTGGGATGGTTGGTTGTACTAATGACTAAGGTGTTTCAGAGATAATTGTGGGGTTTGATGGAAAAGAGAGTTATGGGGAGTTGAGATGAGAGAGTTCATGGAAGTGACCGTTGTGGCTTGAGTGATGGAGAGAGAGAGAGTGTTTGACTTGACTGAAAACATGCACAGAGCAGTTGAGATAAGACTGCTGAGTGCCACGTCACACCTTGCACTTTTTGAGAATTTTGACTTTTCAACAGAGCCACGCAACAGACGCTATAGCATCAGTGACACCAGGAACGCTATAGCGTCAACTGCTACCACAACAACATCTACGTGATATCTTTCTCACTCCACAAAATTCACTCCTGCACAAAAGAAAAATTAAAAACACAAAATTGTTAGTTCAAATCCATGGGTTGCCTCCTAGGAGCGCTTGCTTTAAGAGTCTTCAGCCCTACTTCCTCTTTTGTTAGAGGTCTTGAAGTTCAATAGTGGTCTTGTCCGTGACCACATGTTCACCATAGTATTGCTTCACCATTTGTCCATTCACCTTGAAGGTGGTGTTGGTTGCTTCATCAAACAGATCCACAGCTCCATGACGGTATATCTTTAGCAATTTAAAAGGGCCTGACCATCTGGATTTCAACTTCCCAGGAAACAATTTAAGCCTTGAATTGAACAATAGGACCATTCCTCCTTCAACCAGCTCTCTTCTTTGAATCTTTTTGTCATGCCATGCCTTAGTTTTCTCCTTGTAGATAGCTGAATTTTCATAGGCAAAGTGTCTAATCTCTTCAAGCTCATTCAGTTGTAATAGCCTAGCTTTCCCTGCCCGGTCATGGTCAAAATTGAGCTTTTTGATGGCCCAATGTGCTTTGTGTTGCAATTCAATAGGGAGGTGGCAAGCTTTGCCATACACAAGTCTGTAGGGTGACATTCCCAATGGTGTTTTGAAGGCTGTCCTATAAGCCCATAAAGCATCATCCAACTGTAGTGACCACTCCTTCCTTGTAGGACCCACCATCTTCTCAAGCATTCTCTTGATTTCTCTATTAGACAACTCTGCTTGACCACTTGTTTGAGGGTGGTAAGCAGTGGCAATTTTATGCTTGACTCCATACTTAGCTAAGAGAGTATCAATTAGCTTGTTGCAAAAATGAGAACCCTCATCACTGATGATAGATCTTGGAGTTCCAAATATGGTGAAAATGTTCCTTTGAAGAAATTTGCTCACTGACTTGGCATCATTGTTAGGTAAAGCAACAGCTTCCACCCACTTTGATACATAGTCCACAGCTACAAGGATATATAGATTGCCATGAGAAGGAGGGAAAGTTCCCATGAAATCCATTCCCCAAACATCAAAGAGTTCAATCTCTAAAATGTTGGTTAAAGGCATCTCATGTTTGTTAGAAATGTTTCCTGTTCTTTGGCATCTATCACATCTTTTAACCATCTCCTGAGCATCCTTGAATAATGTAGGCCAGGAATACCCTGCTTGTAGCACCTTTGCATTTGTTCTGGTTCCTCCAAAGTGCCCACCACAAGGTGCATCATGACAATGCTGTAGCACTTGGTGTTGCTCTTCTTCTGCAAGGTACCTTCTCATCAATTGGTCTTGGCACTTCTAATAATATTGTTTCACTGTGTGGAAGAATCTCTTTTTCTGTTGATAGTTCATATCTGCAGGCACCACCTTGCAAACCAGAAACTTCACAATGTCAGCAAACCAATGTGCTATAGCTTCAGACGCTATAGCACTTGGTGTGGTAGCATCAGCTGCGAGTCTGCGACAGCACTTGATGCTGTCACAATTACTGCCAGCAACTTTTCATCTGGAAAATATTCTTTGATTTCTCCACCTGTTGTACCTGCATTTTCTCCTTCAATTCTAGACAAATGGTCAGCAACTTGGTTCTCCACCCCCTTTTTATCACGTGTTTCCAAGTCAAATTCTTGGAGGAGGAGAACCCACCTAATTAACCTTGGTTTTGCATTTTTTTTTGGAGATCAAATACTTGATGGCAGAGTGGTCTGTGAAAACAATTACTTTTATGCCAACCAAGTATGATTTAAACTTGTCAAATGCAAAGACAAAAACTAATAGTTCTTTTTCAGTGACTGTATAATTTAATTGAGCTTCAATAAGTGTTTTACTGGCATAATAAATTGAATGAAAAACTTTATCATACATTTACCCCCAACACTTCTACAACAGCATAGTCACTGACATCACACATGAGCTCAAAAGGTCTACTCCAGTCAGGTGTTACAATGGCTGGTGCAGTCACCAAAGCTTTTTGAAGAGCTTCCAGGCATGGTTCATCAAAGATAAAAGGTGTGTCATGCTGTAGCAGCTGACACAGAGGCTTTGAGATTTTAGAAAAATCTTTGATGAAACTCCTGTAGAATCCAGCATGACCAAGAAAGCTTCTGATACCTTTAACATTAGTAGGAGGAGGTAATTTCTCAATGATTTCAATCTTTGCTCTGTCCACTAGCAATCCCTTCTTGGAAATTCTGTGCCCCCAAACAATCCCCTCTTGCACTATGAAGTGGCATTTTTCCCAATTGAAAACTAGGTTTGTTTCTTCACATCTAATCAAAATCTCCTCTAAATTGGCCAAACACAACTGAAATGTCTCCCCAAACACAGAGAAGTCATCCATGAAGACTTCCATGGATTTTTCAATGAAATCTGAGAAGATTGCCATCATGCATCTCTGGAAGGTTGCAGGGGCATTACACAGTCCAAATGGCATTCTTCTGAAAGAAAAGATGCCATAGGGACATGTGAATGTCGTCTTTTGCTGATATTCAAGAACTATTGCTATCTGATTGTAGCCAGAATAGCCATCTAAGAAGTAATAGAATTCCTTTTATGCAAGTCTATCCAACATTTTGTCAATGAAAAGGAGAGGAAAGCGATCTTTCTTTGTAGACTTATTGAGTTTTCTATAGTCTGTGCAGATCCTCCACCCTGTAATTGTTCTTGTTGGTATCAATTAATTCTTGTCATTTGTGATCACTGTCACACCCCCTTCTTTGGAACACATTGCACATGACTCACCCATGCACTGTCAGAGATAGGGTAGACAATGCCCGCATCTAGCTACTTGATAATTTATTTCTTCACCACCTCTTTCATAATAGGATTAAGTCTCATTTGCCCTTCAATACTGTTATTGGAATGTTCATCCAAGACAATTCTGTGCATGCAGATAGTTGGACTAATTCCTTGAATATCAGACATTTGCCACCCAATTGCCTTCTCATGTCTCTTTAGGGTAGTAATGAGATCATGCTCTTGCTCTTTTGAGAGGTCAGAAGCAATGATCACAGGTAATGTGTCATTTTCCCCTATATAGACATACTTCAGGTGTTTGGGCAACTCTTTGAGCTCAAGTGTAGGTGGTTGCTCAATGGAAGGAACATTTTTCTTTAGGTTTGAGTTTTCTTGCTCAAGTGACTCATATCTTCTGGCTCAAACCTCTTTCACAGTCATCTCTTCTTGCATTGCTCATTCTTCTACATGTTCTTGCTTGTCATTGTTGTCCAAAATCTTTCCCAAGTGGCCATTATTTTTATGGAAATGTTTTTGAACCACTTGGTCAAAAGAGACCACAAATGAGCATTCTTCTGTATTTGCTTCAGGATACTTCAAAGCATTCAGTACATTGAATTTGACTTCTTGATCATTGACCCTCGTGATCAATTCTCCATTCTGCACATCAATCAATGTCTTTCCAGTAGCTAGGAATGGCCTTCCTAAGATGATAAGTACCTCGTTATCTGCATCAAAATCAAGAATAACAAAATCCACAAGGAAAACAAATTTGTCAACTTTTATTAGCACATCCTCTAATATCCCTTCAGGATAGGCAGGAGTCCTATCAGCTAACTGAAGAGTAACAGAGGTAGGTCTGGCAGTTCCTATACCCAGTTGTGTATATATGGACTTAGGCATCAAGTTAATACTTGCTCCTAAGTCACATAAAGCACGGCCAGAGTAGAAATGTCCAATGGAACCAGGTATTGTGAAACTGCCAGGATCCTTTAGTTTCCTTGGGAGTTTGTTTTGCATGATCATGCTACATTCCCCAGTCATTGCTACTGTTTCAAATTCCCCTAGTCTCCTTCTTTTGGTGAGGACATCCTTCATAAACTTGGCATAGTGTGGCATTTGCTGAAGAGCCTCAACCAAGGGAACATTGATATGCAATTTTTCAGCACCTCTAGAAATTTGTTGAATTGCTTGTCCTCCTGTGCCTTCTTTAACCTTTGTGGGTGAGGAGGATCATGGTATTCTAGAACAAGCTTAGGTGATGGAGCAGGTGCAACATCAGATGATATACCGTCTGAAGAATTTTTTTCTTTTTCAAATTTTTTATTTTTTTCGTTTTCTTTTCTTCCATCACCTGAAACAGTTGATGGCCCTTGAAAATCTTTCCCACTTCTCAGAGATATAGCCTTGACATGTTCCTTCCCTGTTGCATGAGAAGTTGAAGCTTCAGTAGTGGAAGGTAATGATCCACTAGGCCTTTGGGTGAGAGCAGAGGCTATTTGCCCAACTTGGGTCTCCAAATTCTTTATAGAAGCTTCATGAGTTTGCAAAGTTGTCTTACAATCACTCATGAAGGCCTTCAACAGAGTTTCCATAGAGTTCTCCATAGCTGGGGCAGCTTGTTTTTTATGGTTCTGAGCCGGAAATCCTGGTGGCACAGCAGGTATATTTGAGTTTGTTGCTGCAGCATTATTACCACCCCATTTGAAGTTAGGGTTATTTTTCCAGCCAGGATTATAAGTATTTGAATAGGGATTATTGTTTTTGTTGAATCCCACATAGTTTACAGAGATAGGATTGCCTGGACATTCTTCATATAGGTGCTCTCCTCCACAATAAACACAACTAGTTGAACCTGGAGGGGATTGTTCAATGGCAGCCACAATTGGTTCAGCTGTTGCTGTAGCAGCAAATGCTATAGCGTTGGAGGTATTCATGTTTTTAATCATGTTGGTGAGAGAGGCCATTTGTGTTGATAGAGCTAAAACTTCACTGATTTCATGGACCCCAGCTACCTTCTTTTGTGGAGTTAGCCTTTCTGTTGGCCATTGGTAACTGTTGGTTGCAGTTTTGTCTATCAAGTCACAAGCTTCATTATAAGAGGTCTTCAGTAACACACCCCCAGAAGAAGCATCAAACATAAGTCTTGTATGTGGGTCCAATCCATTATAGAAGGTCTCCATTTGAATGATCATTGGTATACCATGATGTGGACATTTCCTCAACAACTCCTTCCATCTTTCCCATGCTTCAAATAGTGATTCAGATTCTTTTTGTTTGAATGCAGTAACTTCATTTCTCATTCTTGCATTTTTACTAGGTGGAAAATATTTTCCCAAGAATTTTTCAGCCATTTCATTCCAAGTGTGGATAGAGTTAGGCTCTAGAGAAGTTAACCAAGTCTTTGCTCTATCCTTCAAGGAATATGGAAAAAGTTTTAGCCTAAATGCATCATCACTAACTCCTGGAATGATAAAGTTACTGCAAACCTCCAAAAATTGTTTTAAGTGCAAATATGGGTCCTTTTGGGGAGAACCACCAAATTGACCTACTGTTTGGAGCATTTGGAACATCATGGGTTTAAATTCAAAATGAGCTGTTTGAAGAACAGGCCTGGCTATGCTTGTCTCCATAGTTTAGGGATCAAACACAACATAGTCCCTCATAGGTCTGTCTCTATCAGTTACCATGTCTACACGACCTTGGTTGATGAATTTTTGTCTGTACCAGTCTTCTTGATTATGCAATGTGGGAGTGGGTGGCCCTCTACCTCGACCACCTGGGTCAGATCTACCTCTACCTGAATTGGTTCTACAACCATGTGTGGTACTTCTGCCAGAATTAGACCTTCCACCGTGATTAGACATTGTAGGTCTAAGTTGTTGTAATCTCTGAAGCTGTCTCAGTCTCCTAAATCTCCTTTCTGGTTCGGGATCCAACTCAAATTTCACTTTATCATGTTCGTACAACATATTAAACTTGTTAGTACAATCATTGCATGTGATTTAGAATCTCTACAATAGGTTCTTGAACCGCTAGATTAAGCGGTTTGGTTTTCTTTTGCCAAAAAAGCGCTCTAGGCCCCTTTTGTATTCCTCTCAGGTTGTGTTGTCTCTCTGTCACCATGGTTGAGTTTTTTGCACATTAAATAATGATGACCAATGGATTGATAGTAGCTACCAAAATCAGGAAATCTTTCATAGACAACACCAACACAAAATGCAAAACCTCTCGCTCCACCATAATTTTATTTTATCATATAGTGTTGATGTTAAATCAAGCTCCACCGAGATTCTAGAGTGTTGTGCGAAAAGTAGTTTGTGCAAGTGTACACATTCGCAACAAGTAATATAATGATAAAGTAGAGATCGTACCCACATGGATTGATGTTAATTTTAAAGTTTAATTAGTTAACACTCTAGTGAAGTAAGCAAAATAGTAACAATATGTTTTTGGACATAAAAAGTAAGGAAGTTGTGTGAAAACAATAAAGAAGTTCAAGTATTTGGTAAAATGAGTTGGACTACTCTTTGCTAAGTAAATCCTTTAAAGTAAAGAGCTATGACATTGGACGCTATAGCGCTAAGTGATGTAGCATATGATGTTGTGCCTTTCAGTCACCGACGCCAGAGTTTTGTTACAAGACTCTTATTTCTAAGTTCTAAATAAGTCCACCTCTGTATAATGAAAAACCCAGAGTGTTCACCTTATGAACTATTGCTCCCTTATGTCTAGAGTTAAGCAAAAGTTGTTTAAATGTTTTTAAACAACCTTTCGTTCATATCAACCTTTGAGTTAGAATCGTAGACCATGTCTGTACCTACGAATGTACCCATTTCAGTTGGCCAATCCCAAAATAAGTTTGAATGCATTAAATCACAAAGATTGAAATGCAAACATCACAATATTATATTAACAACACTAAAAATTCATTACAAAGTTACAAGCAATCCAACTACTAAGTGTTTAGCTCATGATGAGCATCATCAACACAATACAAACTACAATGTTCATATCATTGAAAACAAGAAGAAGAGTCACGGTTGCAAAAGATACAAAACGTGACTTCCTATTCATAAACGGCTGATGACGCTATAGCACAGCTTCACAGCGTAAGAAAATGAAGATCTTTTCTTGAAAAATAAAAGCTTGATATGGAGGATTAATGGAGGAAAATGGTGTCAAATTTTTCTCTCTAAAAACTCTCCAAGTCTTCGAATGAATGAATTGTGTGGAGAAGATGATAGATATATATTTCTTTATTCCCCAAAAAGTAGCTTTCCAAAAAGGTGGACTTGACATATCTCACATACCAAAAGTGATCTTTCAATAACAAGTGGACAAGTGTCCACACTAGGAGCAGAGGGAAGATACGCTGACTTGACATAAAGCAATAGGCGCTAAAATGCAACTTTTTTTTTTGATCTTCAGCTGGCCCACCGCCATATAGCGCTATAGCGCTGAACGCTACAACACTAACAAAACATTAAAACATTCATAGGGGCACCAACTGTGCCAAATGATAACAAATTAGCTTCTAACCCTTCTTTTCTCTAAATAAAGCTGAAATATTACTTGAAAACTTGCATGAATTTAAGTACTAAGAGCATAAATAACTCATATAAATATGAGTTAAGATAGAGTAATGGTCAAAAGATCAAGTCTTGGTTGCCTCATCAAGAGAGATTGGAGTACCAAGGCCACCTGCAATTTCAAACAATAATTTTGGACGCCAAGATTCTTTCGGGAGACCAACAAGGTGTAGCCATGCCTGCACATTTGTTTTCTTTTGGATGCTCGAGTTGAAGTCTTGAGTCACCTTTGATGCAAGGTTTAGGGAGTTATTGCACTTGCACATTAGTCTCAAAGGAATTATTCAAAACTTTTGCGAATGATTTATTCCTAGTTCGACTATGCTCTATATTGTCAGACAAAAATTCTCTATCAATGTTAACTAAGAATGACCAAGCATACTATGGGCCAAGAAGCCGTGAACGTGGAAAATTTTCACGTGTTTAAAAAAGTTGTAACAAACTGGTGGAAGATGCTTAAAAATGATTATTTTTTAAAATGACTTTTTAAGAATAAAATACAACAAAGAGACTTTATAAGAGAAGTAGAAATTGCTTTTCCATTGTTTACCAAAACCAAAAATATTAATGACCTCTCATCTATTGCAAATGAGTTTTAAAAGAAGCTACTCAAAATATGATAAAATAGACAACAAGAGTACTAATGTCATTTGTATTTGAATACCTTTATGAGCAAATTGATTTCTATCAATACATGTTTTGATGGTTTGGATAAGAGTAAACGAGATTTAACTTGAAATTGTATTATAAATGAAATAGACAATAAGTGTACTAAATAACATATATAAAAATTATAAAATTGTTTGAGTCCCTTAACTATTTGGTCCTGGGTTCGATCCCTGGCCGGTGCGTGTGGAAAAATATTTATTGGGAGAGGTCAACCCCTTAAATGGATCTCAGATACCTCGAAGGATTGGTCTCCACAATTGTCGTGGAGGATACGTTGGTTTACCACAAAAAAATTATAAAATTGAGAACACAATCTTAACTGCAATATTACATTTACTAAACACTACTACAATATTGATTATTTTGCTCGTATTCTATAATATAATCTCAAATCGAATCACAAATATTTTTCATATTTGATTGAAGAAGTTGTATTTGAAATTTGGAATAGATCCAAGTTAATAGGTCATGGTATTCATCACGTCAGAGGATCATATTTTCGTAGTCATATAACCAAAATATCTTTTATATGTAAACTAAAAATAAATAATAGTATACATGTCACTACAACAGATTTAAGCATTGGGAGCGCTTTTTTTAGGCCATAAGGAGCGCTTTCGAGCGCTCCTAAAGCTAGCGCTCCTGTTGCAAATCACCCAAAGGCAGCGCTCGAAAAGCGCTCCCAAAAACAGGCAAGAGGAGCGCTTTTTATTACAAGCGCTTCTTATTCCTAAGCGCGCTAAGACAATAAGGAGCGCTTACCGTAAAAAGCGCTCCTCATGGACTTAAGAAAAGGGAGCGCTTACTGTAAAAAGCGCTACTTATGGTCTAGGCGCATCTAGGAATGAGGAGCACTTTATTGTTAAAGCGCTCCTCATTCCTAGATGCGCCTAGACCATACGTAGCGCTTTTTACAGAAAGCACTACCTATGCCTAATTTAAAAAAAAATTATTTTTTCTCTATTACCAATTCCTTACTCCCTGTTCATATTCATCAACCAACAACAAATTGTTTTTTTCTCTACACACACACACGCACACACACACACACACACACACACACACACACACACACACACACACACACACACACACACACACACATATATATATATATATATATATATATATATATATCAACATATATGCCAACAAAAATTACATAAATGATCATGTACCAAAATATGAATGTCAAAAATCAAAAATTACAACATCTTCATTAACATACTATTTCTAATAGTAATCAAAGTTACAAACAGACCTTTCTATCAGCTCTAGCATATCCAAAATATGGAATGACTGTAGTGATGTTTTTGGCTGAAGCTCTCCTGCAGGCATCAATCATTACGAGAAGCTCCATAAGATTTTCTGTTTTCATTCTCAATTGATATAATTTCACAAAAAAAATTAAAAATACAACCTTGTTTTTTCACTTTCGTTTGCTTTTTCCAAAAAATTGCAATGGAAATGGATAAAACAAAAAAAAAGTTGTCTTAACACAATATTTTGGAATCAGATAACATTTATAAACAAGGTAAGTTGTAATTATAAAGCAAGGTATATCAACTGAAAATAAAAACATAAAACAAACCTAACATACCAAGCTAGCCAAGAACAATTTTCACTGCTACGAGATAGCAGCCTAAATCATAACTATGGAGTATTATTTAGAGCCACAAAATGAACCTATTGGCTACAACTCATCTTACTTTTACCCATAAAATGACAGGAAAAAGAAAATCAGGAGCTAGTTTTTGTAGTATTTTGCATATATAACTATGGGTTTAATATTGATGCTTGAGTACTACATGTCGACATAAAAGCTTGACTGCTTGAGTACTACAGCAGTTACTCAAAACTACAAATGGAAATGCAATCAAATCACCTGTGCTATCCATTTCTTTGATACAACAATATTCACAAATCCAGGACCAGCAACAGAGCATGATTCTATAATTTCCGAAGGAGGGAGATTCTTCATGATGGCCTACACAAACAAAAAGACAAAGATTATCATTTGACATTGACAAATCAATCTAATTCCAAAATCAATGAATATCAAAAAGAGTTCAAAAGAACCCACATAAAGTGAGAAGGGGAAGAAGAAAATTATCTTTGATTATACCTGTCCAACTGCATTGGGATTTCGGAATTCTGTCTGCCTTCCTTTAATCCTAGCCCATATACTCATTGTGTTATTACTGCACAAAGCAACAAAAAAATCTATTTTGATTAGCTTTAAGCAGTTAGCATGCAAATAAGAGAAAAAACATGCACATTAACAGTATGAGAGAAAAAAAAATTAGACACCTTCAAAGCAATTAGAGAATGCATATTTGTGGTTACAGCTGTTTGAAAGGAAAACTAATTAGCCCCTAACTAATTGGTTAGTTTGTTAAACAAGCTTAACAAACTGAGTTTGTTATCTATAACAAACTCTAGCTATCAGCTAATTGCTCAGAGAAAGCTTTAAATACTGCTATACATGTACATACAGTTTGTAATATACATTTTACATTGAATAAATTTTCTAAGTCTTTTCTTATACCCTGTGTGAAGTCTTTGTTCTTCTTTCTTCCTTCTGCGTATCTGTCTTTGTGCATTATTTCTGAGTTCCTTGTACTGAAGCTTCAACAAGTGGTTCAAGCAAGTCCTCACATACAAAGAGAAATAAAACAAAGTCAGTTTAGGTTTCACTGACTGAAACAACACCAGGAAAAAAACAGAGAGATAGAGGGAAAGAAATTACCTGTTCTCAAGGTGAGAACCGTAGCTGTCCACAGCATCTTCAAAGAGTGAAGATTAGCAACCCAGAACAACGAAACGCACGGTCAGAATCATTTTCAACAACATCAGAACTTCAAACATTAAAAAGGAAAAGGCTAAGGCGAGCTTTTACCTGTTTGGAGATCACTACACGCAATTCTTCAAAAACCTGCAACCAGAAACAGTTTCAGAAGTTAGGGTTTACTGTGTTGGTCAAGAACAGTAAAACCGAAACTGAAAAAATAGCAAGAACAAGTATTATACCTTCGTGTAAGCAGATCGTGGTGCGTAGAGCCAAGATCCTTCAAGATCGAACCAGAAACAGCAAAGAAACGAAGCAAATCAACGTTTGAAATATAGGGTTTCAAACCGTGGAGAAACTAAGAAGAGTTTAAGGAGAAAGAAAGCAGTTACCTGTTCACAGTGGAGAAGGAGACCTTCGCTGTGATTTTGGGCGTGATTCTTCATCAGAATCAAGCTGGGTTCAAGAACCCAAGTGGGGTTTCAACGAAGAAGACGAGGATCAGAGAGGAGGCATTCAAGAACAGAGGCTAGGGTTTCTTGAAGACTGAAAGTGAGCGAAGTGAGGAGTGAGAGCTGCGAAGCGAAACCAGAGCGAACTGAAACCAGAGCGAACTAAAAGTGAGCGAAGTGGGGAGTGAGAGCTGCGAAGTGAAAGTGAGCGAAGTGAGGAGTGAGAGCTGCAGGTTTTGCGAGAACGAGAAAGAGAGTGAACTGATGAGTAATTAGAATTAAAATTAAATATTTAATTTTCCGTATTTTGGCATAGGGAGCGCTTTTTAAACAAAGCGCTACTGATTCAGTTCCGTGTTTTGGCAATAGGGAGCGCTTTTTAAAAAGCGCTACTCATTCAGTTACGTATTTTGGCATAGGGAGCGCTTTTTAACAAAAGCGCTACTGATTCAGTTCCGTGTTTTGGCAATATGGAGCGCTTTTTAAAAAGCGGTACTAATTTAGTTCCGTATTTTGGCAATAGGGAGCGCTTTTGTCAAAAACGCTACTCATGGGGCGATCTTTTTTGAGATTTCTGTTGTAGTGTGTGGTCTTCAGCATGGTGAAGATGGAATTGTGCTCTTAGGGTTCTCCAAGAGATTGAGATCCTGTTCGACTTTTGTTGCAGAGTTATGGGTTTTTTTAAGGTATTACTTTGGCTAAGAAGAAAGACTTTCATAAAATAGAGGTGCATGTGGATGTATTGTTGGTAGCTTGCTGCTTGAATTGTCTATCTATGTTAGTCTTCAAGGCCACAACCTTGTTTATCGCATTCAGAAGCTCATCTTTAATGGCTAATTAAGGGGTTAAGATTGTTCATTGTTATCGTGAGGCTAACTCTTGTGCTAATGCACTTATTTCTCTTGCATGTTCACAATATGTTGATTTCTGATCATCCTTCAAACTCTTAGGGTTATGTTGCAAACTTATGTGATGGGAGTTCCTACTCCTCTTGTTGTTTTCGTGTAGTTCTTTTTTTGACAAGACCGTGTAGTTAGGCTAGAGTTTTTTAGCGCTCTTTATTCCAAAAAATAAATAAATATATAAATATTAGCTAGTATCTTTCTCTTAAAACCTAAGCCCTTTGACAAGACCGTGTCCTATATACTTCATTTAATCCATGAAGATTTGCATCAGTGAGATATCTTCCAGTTACGGTATTGCTACTTAATTCCTTCCATTCTTTCTTCCCACTAAATTCGGTTTGTATATTTTCTTCCCAACTTTTCTTCCAAAAAATGGCGCATCCACCATTATTATGATCTGGCGCTGCATTCATTGGCCGTTGCTTGCACTGTTTGTGCTGTCGGTCAGCATTTATTCCTTTCCTTGCAACCAAACCTACCCGTTTATTGATTCATGTAACACCCCAGTATTTCAATCAAATTTTCACTGAATAACAACAGAACAGTCTTAAACATAAATAAGACCATAAATCATCAGTGAAATACAGTGTTCAATATCGCACAAGAAAGCGGAAAATAAATACATAACTTTAATACATAGAGTTGTAGTACAAAGACAACAAAAGGAAATATAAACTTAAGCGTAATAGCTAAGTCATCAGCAGTCGCCTGAGCTCAACCTACTCGTGCTCCTTGGATTTCTGCCGTCCCTGTTTCTCTGTAAAACAACGACATATAAACAATGAGATACAATCTCAGTGAGTTCTACCGAGACCCCTACTAGCACTCTCGGTCCTTTTAAAACATTTTTAAGATTGACACAACACCGACCGCAATCCGCTTGCTAATCTCGGTGGACCAAACAATAAGGCTTCGACCTAGTAAGACACCGGCTGCAATCTATTTGCGTCTCCCGATGAACTAGCATCCTAGGCCCTTCTACGTAACACCGGCTGCAATCTATTTGCGTCTCCCGGCGAACATAGTACAATACTTTTAACATAACACCGACTGCAATCTATTTGCGTCTCCCGGCGAACCCTTATCCAATAACAGTTCCGCTATTGGCCTCAGAGCCTAGGGTAAGGGATCATGACTTCTCCGCCTAGTATGTTAACATGGGTCGTCACCCAAACTCGATATAATATATATATCTATATATTTACAATCATATGAACATTTAGTTCATTTACATTCAGACCAATAACTGAACATAACACCCGCATCGGGCTATTTCCCATAGTCGATATAATATATATATCGTGAATCGTAGACCGATTTAGACAATAAATAATAATCGTCTCGCGTCAGTTATACCGTATTACGTAGGACTCATAGTCTACTTTATTATTAATAAAACATATTCGCACACGTATACTATTGTTCGGCTTTTCGAAACAATTTCAACTTCAAAAGTATTTTATAAAAACCCTTTTGAAACACACCCAAAATCACGGCATTATAAGCCTAATATCATTATAGAAGGGTTAGGAAAGGATTAGGAGAGGATTGGAATCGATCGGGATCATTTCGGGCAAGTTTGGAAAATTTGGACAGAACACTGCGCACGGACCGTGCTCCCATACGCACGGGTCGTGCGCCCTGTAATGCATTTTTGAAAACAGAAACAGAATGACACGCACGGTCCGTGCGCCTGGGACGCACGGGTCGTGCGCTTTTGACAGCATTGTATTTTATCCCGTTTTCGCAATTTTCGTCGTTCCGACCAATTCCGATACCTGTTCCAGTCCAGTCCTAACACCAAAATAGTACAAAAACATATCCAACGTCCTCACTCGATCAACCAATCCAATCAAAGACTCAACACATTCGATTTTCATCAAAATTCGACATATTTAAAAATAATGGTTTTTGACTCAAAATCTTTCGAAATTAAATCACTAAAAATTCCATTTCAACACGACTCAACCCGAGACTCGCTCCGATCAATTCCTAATCCGAATCAGACAGTATCCAGAAATATTCCAGTCCAGCGAAAGCGATAAAACAGTTAATTAATTAATTCGAAAAACAAAAATCCTAAACGTGAGTAGAACTCACCCTTGAAGCGTGAACCACGATCGAGCCGAATTCACCGAGTAGCCACACGAACATTCCCCGCTCCGGCGACATCCAATCCGCTTCCAAAGCTTTCCACTCGATCGCGAAACCTCATTTTGACCGAAATACCGATTTCCCCGAAATTCTCCACGGACACTATTCATCATCTTCCTCCTCTAACCTCCATGACACTATTCACACATAACCCCAAACATTTTGATTTTTCAACCTAACTCACCCAACTAGCTCCCAATCAACCAATCGAACTCTAATACTCGAGTAATCCACCTTAGGTTCGTTCCTAACCGAACTTAAACCTTCAAAACCAACCCAAAATCGGATTTCCCACAAAACCTCCAAAACACAAAAATGGCCAAGTGAGAGAGAGTGAGCTGATCGTCACGAAATTGGTACCAAATCGAAGAGAGAGTAGCGCTGAACATTTTTCGTGTTGGACGGAAGTCGTTTCGGTGAAGTCTTCTCTCTCCCTCTTCTCTTCTCCCTCACGCCATTCTCTTCTTTTTCCCTCTCCTTTTCTCTCTTTTTCTCCTCTGTTTCTCGCCTCCTCTTTCCTTCTTCTCTTAATTCTTTTAATTAATTCTTTCTCCTCTTCACTCACACACACACACACACACACACACACACGTATACACATATATATTTATTTAATATATAAGTTGTAACGCGGTCAAATTACCATATTGATCGAAATCTCCTATTTCGATTCCAAAACTTCCTTGGTCCGTATTATCCGGTTAACGATCTGATGACAACAAATAAATAATTTTAGCACTCGATAAATTTGCCAGTTAAGTACTAAATTGGTTTAATTAGGTTAACACCCAAATAATTCTATTAATTATTTTGCGGATGTTACATTCTCCCCAACTTAAAAGAATTTTGTCCTCAAAATTTCGTCAAGTCTTTCATCTGACTAATCGAGAATCGACATTCTCTGAAAGGTCTAAATCTGCTGGAACACAATCTTGAATCAACGGAATGAGTGTAGAAAAATCTTCTCAATCCGGCACATCAATCTCCAAGTATGATCCACTACTGCCTTGATACAAACTCTCTGGTTTCGAATCAACACGAGAAACTCCTCTTTCGCCTACATAGGCTCGGCACCGCGTTCGAAAACACTTCCGAAGCTTCATTCCAAACTAGTCAATAGCGTTGAGAGCTTCCCCTCAACCTAAGTAATCCTCCTAGGATTTTCCTCCTCAATCATATTCTATTAGCCTCTTAACTCGTTCCCAAAATTAACTTTAGCATGCGGGTTTTCACAAAAACGATTTTTCAAAACTATTACACCGCACGCCAAGCTTCACTTCGGAAATTTCCGTCACTTATAAGCAGATCCATCAATTAATCCTTTGATGGTTATTCGCAACGTGAAAACAGTCAGCAGTTACCTCATTTACATATTCGTATTCACGTTCGACTTGTCAAACGGAATCTCATAATACTATCTCACTGTTAACCTTCACAAAGGAGAGGTTAACAAACTAATACCTCTGCTTTATATTCTGTACACCCAGGAACAGAATATGAACTTCGGCGTGCTTCCTCTAACACTTGCCTTTTATTGTTCTCATCATCGGCCGCACAGATTCTACCGTTGAAACAACTGACTCCATCACTATCCATAGTAAAATCTGGAAATACCTTTTGTGATTGCAGCTTCACATCAACTTCCTGTGCTAAGTGTATAGAATCCCTTAGGGAACTAGAGATCCTCATATGGCTCAACACTAACAGGTTCCTCTCGATCTTGAATTCAGATTTAAGTCTCTATCAGACTCTAATAATTCCATCTAATGCATCATAATTCTGCCGTGTGGAGCGACTTCCTATTATTCGCATCAGCTACAACATTGGAATCTCCTGGATGATACTTCAACCCGAAGTCATAATCCTTCAGAAATTCTACACGCTCCTCTGCCCGCTTTTCAGTTCTTTCTGATCGAACAGATACCTTAAACTTTTGTGATCACTAAAGGCATCGAAACGAGACCCATACAGGTAACGTCTCCAAATCTTCAGTGCATACACAATAGCTGCCAATTCCAAATCATGAGTCGGATAATTCCCTTCACGAGTCTTCAATTGTCTGGACGCATAAGCTACCACTTGTTGATTTTGCATTAGAATACATCCTAAACCCTTCCCTGAAGCGTCATCGAAAATTTAAAATTCCAATGATGGATCCGGAAGAATCGGGATTGGAGCAGAAGTCAAAATCTTCGACTCTATAAAACATTCTTCACAATCGGCATCCCACGTAAACGGATGACCCTTATGAGTTAACCGAGTAAGTGGAAAACTAACTGTGAGAACCCTTTAACAAATCTCTTATAGTAACCGGCTAGACCCAGAAACTTTTGATCTCTGCGGCTGATGTCGGTCACTCCCATTCAACACCACTTCCTTCTTACTGGGATCTACAGAAACTCCCGACTTGGGGAATCACATGTCCCAAAGACTTTACCTCTGACACCCAAAAATCACACTTCGAAGGTTTCAAGTACAACTCCTTTTCTCGGAGTACTTTCAGAACAATGCGGAGATGTTGGACCTGCTCCTCAATGGTCTTCGAGTACATCAAGATACCCTCAATGAAAACGACTACAAATTGATCTAGGTAATTGAGGAAAAACTCGGTTCAGGTAATCCATGAATACCGCTGGAGCATTAGTCAAACCGAAGGGAATCACTACGAACTCGTAATGTCCATACCTAGTACAGAAAGCTGTCTTCGGAATATCTAAGGCTCTAACTTTTATTTGATGAGATCCCGACCTCAGATCAATTTTTGAAAACACTGCAGCACCTCAAATTGCTCAAGCAAATCGTCTATCCTTGGTAAGGGATATTTGCTCTTGATCTTCACTTCGTTGAGTTGTCGGTAATCAATACACAATCTCCAACTTCCATCTTTCTTCTTGACAAGCAACACCGGAGCACCCCATAGAGAAGCGCTCGGTCGAATGAATTTCTTTAACATCGACTTTTCAAGTTGATACTTCAATTCCTTTAATTCTAAATGAGGCATTCTATAAGAAACAATAGATATTGATCCCGTGCCAGGAACCAATACTACAGTAAACTCTACCTCTCGCTCTGGAGGTTCAGAAGAAACTTCATCGTGAAAACATCCTGAAAGTCATCCACAACCTGAATATTCGCCAAATCTAAACTAGTTTCAGTGGATGCAGATAACATACTAACATGTGCTTCCGCACCTTGAAATGAAGATTGACCGTCTAAGGTGAATTAGGTAACCGCTTCCGAATTTGTCTTAGACAATTCAACTGATTCTGAAGAGGAACTGATAGTTGATTAACACAGTCGATTGCAACATGATTTGCAGTCATCTTATTCATACCCAAAATGGTGTCCACACTTCTCGTAGGCAAACAATAAATTCTACAACGAAATTTCTGCCTCCTATGACAAGTAGACAATTCTGACTCAAGGATTGGGTCTGGACACAACCTTAGCAGCAGTTAAGACGGTTATCGGCTCGGATAGCGGAGATAAGGTTAATCCCAATCGATCTACTCACGATTGAGCTATTATACAATGGGTTGCACCCAAGTCGTGTAATATACTAACGGAGTTATTGAAAACTGATCTCATACCCCTCAGTAGATTGTCAGCAGTTGTAACTGTCTAAACATCCAGAATGTTGACTCGTCCTTGCCTTAGAGCTGCTTGTAACTTCTTGAAACTCTTCCTTACAGGGCACTCTTTACCATAGTGACCCTCTTCATTTCTATAATAGCACCGATTAGATCTTCGCTTGCAATCACCACTGTGAGGCTTTCCTTAGTTAGAACACCTTCTGACCTTTGAAGAATCAAAGAATTGCATCTGCTTTTCCTTTGATGAAATTATCTTAGGACTTTGCATTCGGAGTTGATATTTCAACTACCTTCTTTCCTTTCCCATATTTCCTATGAGATCATCCTCGGCGACATCGGATGATTGCACCAAGGCAACATTATCGGTAGCAGTATAAGAACTGAGACCATAAATCATAAAAGCACTTATGCCCGTCTTATACTTCTGCATCCTCCGTTCGTCATCCGAAGCTTACTTTACTACTTGGTAAAACTGAGACAACTTCTCAAACTTAGCGGTGCATTCTCCCACCGTCATGTCACCTTTCCTGAGGATGCACCGGTTGGAGATTCTGGTTTTGGTCGAGGATTGCGTCTTGGTCATCCTGTCATAATTCCGCTTATGATGCACTAAGTATTAAGTTGATCGGGCTCAATGTCTCTTAGCATCACAAGTGTAACTACAAAAAGGACTAGCAAGGAATCGACTCAACCCTAAACTAAGTCCGACTAGGTCGAACTGCTCTGATACCAACTGTAACACCCCGGTATTTTTAACATGTAAAAATACCCAAGTGTACCAAACCTAAAACATCAGAGATATATTTCCTGTTTAAATACTGAACACCACAATCAAATTTTCACTGAATAACAACAGAACAGTCTTAAACATAAATAAGACCATAAATCATCAGTGAAATACAGTGTTCAATATCGCACAAGAAAGCAGAAAATAAATACATAACTTTAATACATAGAGTTGTAGTACAAAGACAACAAAAGGAAATATAAACTTAAGCGTAATAGCTAAGTCATCAGCAGTCGCCTGAGCTCAACCTACTCGTGCTCCTTGGATTTCTGCCGTCCCTGTTTCTCTGTAAAACAACGACATATAAACAATGAGATACAATCTCAGTGAGTTCTACCGAGACCCCTACTAGCACTCTCGGTCCTTTTAAAACATTTTTAAGATTGACACAACACCGACCGCAATCCGCTTGCTAATCTCGGTGGACCAAACAATAAGGCTTCGACCTAGTAAGACACCGGCTGCAATCTATTTGCGTCTCCCGATGAACTAACATCCTAGGCCCTTCTACGTAACACCGGTTGCAATCTATTTGCATCTCCCGGCGAACATAGTACAATACTTTTAACATAACACCGACTGCAATCTATTTGCGTCTCCCGGCGAACCCCTATCCAATAACAGTTCCGCTATTGGCCTCAGAGCCTAGGGTAAGGGATCATGACTTCCCCGCCTAGTATGTTAACATGGGTCGTCACCCAAACTCGATATAATATATATATCTATATATTTACAATCATATGAACATTTAGTTCATTTACATTCAGACCAATAACTGAACATAACACCCGCATCGGGCTATTTCCCATAGTCGATATAATATATATATCGTGAATCGTAGACCGATTTAGACAATAAATAATAATCGTCCCGCGTCAGTTATACCGTATTACGTAGGACTCATAGTCTACTTTATTATTAATAAAACATATTCGCACACGTATACTATTGTTCGGCTTTTCGAAACAATTTCAACTTCAAAAGTATTTTATAAAAACCCTTTTGAAACACACCCAAAATCACGGCATTATAAGCCTAATATCATTATAGAAGGGTTAGGAAAGGATTAGGAGAGGATTGGAATCGATCGGGATCATTTCGGGCAAGTTTGGAAAATTTGGACAGAACACTGCGCACGGACCGTGCTCCCATACGCACGGGTCGTGCGCCCTGTAATGCATTTTTGAAAGCAGAAACAGAATGACACGCACGGTCCGTGCGCCTGGGACGCACGGGTCGTGCGCTTTTGACAGCATTGTATTTTATCCCGTTTTCGCAATTTTCGTCGTTCCGACCAATTCCGATACCTGTTCCAGTCCAGTCCTAACACCAAAATAGTACAAAAACATATTCAACGTCCTCACTCGATCAACCAATCCAATCAAAGACTCAACACATTCGATTTTCATCAAAATTCGACATATTTAAAAATAATGGTTTTTGACTCAAAATCTTTCGAAATTAAATCACTAAAAATTCCATTTCAACACGACTCAACCCGAGACTCGCTCCGATCAATTCCTAATCCGAATCAGACAGTATCCAGAAATATTCCAGTCCAGCGAAAGCGATAAAACAGTTAATTAATTAATTCGAAAAACAAAAATCCTAAACGTGAGTAGAACTCACCCTTGAAGCGTGAACCACGATCGAGCCGAATTCACCGAGTAGCCACACGAACATTCCCCGCTCCGGCGACATCCAATCCGCTTCCAAAGCTTTCCACTCGATCGCGAAACCTCATTTTGACCGAAATACCGATTTCCCCGAAATTCTCCACAGACACTATTCATCATCTTCCTCCTCTAACCTCCATGACACTATTCACACATAACCCCAAACATTTTGATTTTTCAACCTAACTCACCCAACTAGCTCCCAATCAACCAATCGAACTCTAATACTCGAGTAATCCACCTTGGGTTCGTTCCTAACCGAACTTAAACCTTCAAAACCAACCCAAAATCGGATTTCCCACAAAACCTCCAAAACACAAAAATGGCCAAGTGAGAGAGAGTGAGCTGATCGTCACGAAATTGGTACCAAATCGAAGAGGGAGTAGCGCTGAACATTTTTCGTGTTGGACGGAAGTCGTTTCGGTGAAGTCTTCTCTCTCCCTCTTCTCTTCTCCCTCACGCCATTCTCTTCTTTTTCCCTCTCCTTTTCTCTCTTTTTCTCCTCTGTTTCTCGCCTCCTCTTTCCTTCTTCTCTTAATTCTTTTAATTAATTCTTTCTCCTCTTCACTCACACACACACACACACACACACACACACACACGTATACACATATATATTTATTTAATATATAAGTTGTAACGCGGTCAAATTACCATATTGATCGAAATCTCCTATTTCGATTCCAAAACTTCCTTGGTCTGTATTATCCGGTTAACGATCCGATGACAACAAATAAATAATTTTAGCACTCGATAAATTTGCCAGTTAAGTACTAAATTGGTTTAATTAAGTTAACACCTAAATAATTATATTAATTATTTTGCGGATGTTACAATTCATCACTGGTTCTATAAATGGCAACACATAGTTTCATCCATCCTCACTTCAGTTTTATTTCCATTTGCAGGAGAGTCTGTACGAAGGGTAGGCTCCTTTTTTGGGTACCTTATGCCTATTGATTCTTACCTAGCTATTGGTTTTAATGTATTCTAATGTAAATGTTAAAAAGTTTGTTTTCCTTTCCACATGAGTTTCAGTGTATTGGGACTAGAGGTCTACTTTGTTGAATGGGTTGCGGGTGTTGTGAGTTATTTTATCTAAAGCAGCCATCTCAATGTTCTTATGTTATTTTCGTTTACTTGTGTTGTTGTGTTTTTGTTCATTTATTTTAGTTGTTTTATTTGTTTTGATGTTTGTAAATTTCGTTCAGAACACTGCTCGCTTGCCTGCAAGCTTTACCCGTCGATTTTATGATGAAATTCCTAACCGAGCTGGGCTTCGTGATCCTATTGGCACAAACCATGATATAGTGGTGGACAAGGCTGAGGATAGGTTGTATTTCAGTCAGGGATGGAGTGACCGAGTGAGCTGGGGCGTTTTTACGAGCTTCATTTCGGTGGGTGGGTCAAGTTGGTGTATTTGTCATTGGGCTCCTTTCTCATTGAAGTTTACACAAATTTTGGTGACCGAGTGGTGTATCCTCCAGCTCCTCTTCCAGAGGGTTTGGCTGGTGACCAAGAGGTCTCTGTAGTTCCCCAGAATGGTGATTTGGGAGGAGTGGATAATGATAACTTTGTGGTGCCTTCTGGTGGTCTTATATTTGTGCATATGGTTGTCACAACTGTCACATTGTAACAGAGTTACCTACTGCCTCTCATTTAAGCCAATTTACTAGATATTTTACTTTTACTGTTGCTGTAATTTTCTAGTTGTGAGTCATCACCTTCTAGAATGGTGAGGAATATCAGGTTGTTAGAAGCAAATCTACTCTAGATTTGCAGAATATTTCCGTTGTACTCTTTCTCTCTCTTTCAGCTCGTTTATAAGCTGATTTTATCATGAATGAAGGATACCAATTATCATCAATTACTCCCTCTCTCTAAACACTCTATTATTCCTTTTATGTGTGAAGCTACTCTCCGGAAGCCATTCTACAAACTTGGTTTCCCAGAAAGCTTCTAGATCTCTAACGGAGCTCCCTCCCTAGTGATCCAAACTGTTTCAACTGGTATCAAAGCAACGACCCTGTTGCCTTGCCTACCATGACGCGAAGTCAAACACTGGCCGATCTTGAAAGGAAGCTCGATGAACAGAACGGTGAGACCAACGTTCGATTCGAACGTCTGACCAAGCATATTGATGAGTTGAGCTCCCAGTTTTCACAAAGTATGGAAGAATTGCGAGCTTTGATTCGTACCCCGACGGTTCCCCCAGTCACTACTCCTGAGGCGACTCCAGTGGTGGTACCGGAGACTATTCCGACGATGCCACAACCCCAGGGAGATCCAATCCCCGTCCCGATTCTGATTCCGATCAACTCACCAGGAAGCAGTTCTGTCAACAACTATCATCGCAATGTGGTACGCGATCCAAGGCTCTACTCGACCAGGATCTCGAAGGTAGAATTCCCAAAGTTCGATGGGAAGAAGGTGAGAGACTGGCTGTATAAATGTGATCAGTTCTTCTTGCTCGACGAGACTCCGCCTGAATCCGGGGTTCGGCTTGCGTCGATCCATTTGGAGGGACTGGCTCTGCAGTGGCACCTCAATTATATGAAGAACAAGCTGGATATCTATCCTCTATGGCCGCAATATGCAGTTGATATCAACAAACGTTTTGGGGATGTGTACGAAGATCCTTTATCTACTCTTATTGGAATCAAGCATAAGGGCACCGTGCAATCTTACATTGATGAGTTTGAGTTGGCTCTCACACAGGTATCCCTTATCTCTGAACATGCTCTTAGTATCTTCATAGCTGGGTTAGAGCATAATACTCAGATGCACGTAAGGATGTTCAATCCTACCACTATCTCACACGCGGCTAATCTAGCTAAACTTCATGAATCATCTAAACAAAACCAGTTTAGAGCTCCCTTCAATAGAAACTCTTCCCAAAACACTAAGACTAACCTCACAACCCAGACCAAAGAACCAAATGTGACTTCTAAACACATTCCTAACAGCACTGGCAGGACTTACTCTGCCTTAGAAATGGCTGAGAGGCGTGCCAAGGGGTTATGCATGTTTTGTGATGAACAATTCACCCCAGGGCATCAATTGAAACACAGAAGATCCCAACTCCTTGTACTTGAGCTGGATGAGGATGTAGATGATGCACAGACACCAGAAAATGACCCAGACATTGAGCCAACTAGCCAAACAGAACCTGACATTGATCAACCACAAATATCTCTGCAAGCCCTCACTGGTGAAACTAAATATTACTGTATGCGTGTGACTGGAATGTATAACAGAATTGCTCTGCAGATACTACTTGATAGTGGTAGTACTCATAATTTCTTGGATCTAGCCTTGGCCAAGAGATTGGGGTGCAAATTGGAAGCCATAAGGCCTATGTCTGTTACTGGTGGAGGTGTAAATAAGTTGGTGGCCACTTATATCTGCAAGGGATTCAAATGGGTGTTGCAACAACAAGAATTTACTACTGATGTCATTGTTCTACCTCTTGTTTGTTGTGATTTGATTTTAGGAGTGCAGTGGCTGAGGTCATTAGGCCCAATTCTCTGGGATTTCACCAAGTTACACATGGAATTTCATGTCAATGGTAGAAAGGTTTCCTTGCGTGGTGCTAAACCTGCTAGCACTAAACTAGTGTCTAGCAAAGCCTTGAATGCAGCACTAAATCATGGAGCAGAGCTATGTTTCCTTCAAGTTGAAGAAGGAGTCCATCAGGTATACATCCCCTCTTGTAACATGATTGCTGTAACTGATTCTGGTTGTATTCCTAGGAGCATTGAGACACTTTTAGAGGAATACCAGGACATCTTCCTTGAACCTAAGAATCTACCTCCACCTAGGGCTGGTTTTGACCATAAGATACCATTAAAAGATGGCACTGATCCTGTTAATTTGAGGCCATATAGGTACCCTGCATTACAGAAAAGTGTAGTTGATAAGCTAGTACATGACATGCTTAAGCAGGGTATAATCCAACATAGTAACAGTCCATTTGCCTCCCCCACCATACTTGTGAGGAAGAAGGATGGATCATGGAGGCTATGTGTGGATTATAGGAGGCTTAATCATCACACTATTAAGGATAGGTTTCCAATTCCCTTAATAGAGGATCTTATGGACGAACTTCATGGTGCTTCTGTGTTCTCTAAGCTGGACCTCAGGTCGGGCTACCACCAGCTAAGAATGGAGAATGGTGAAGAGTACAAAACTGCATTCAAGACACATAGCGGACACTATGAGTATTTGGTTATGCCCTTTGGCCTCACAAATGCTCCGGCATCATTTCAATCACTTATGAATCATGTGTTTCAGGCTTTTTTAAGAAAATTTGTAATAGTTTTCTTTGACGATATTTTGGTGTATAGTCCTAACTTGCAGACACATGTAGTTCACTTGTCTCAAGTCTTTGAACTAATCAGGTTCCATCAATTGTTTCTCAATAGAGCCAAGTGCTGCTTTGCTACTGCCAAGGTTGAATACCTTGGGCACTTCATTACTATTGAAGGATTTTCCACAGACCCCTCAAAGGTTCAAGCTATTGAACAATGGCCAACTCCTCAGAATTTGAAACAGTTAAGGGGATTTCTTGGGCTGGCAGGTTACTACAGGAGATTTGTAAAGGACTTTGGCAAGATTGCCAAGCCCTTGACTGAACTGCTAAAGAAAGACTCGTTCTGCTGGTCTGATGAGGCTACCACAGCATTCGTTACTCTTAAACAGGCTCTTATGCAGGCTCCTGTGCTTGCTCTTCCAGATTTTACTAAGCCATTTGTTCTAGAAACTGATGCATCGGGTAGAGGTATTAGTGCAGTTTTGATGCAATAGAAGCACCCCATTGCTTACCTTAGTAAGGCTCTTGGTCCAAAACAGCAAGCATTATCTGTGTATGAACGAGAATTACTTGCCATTGTGTATGCGGTTCAAAAATGGAGCACCTACTTAGCTCATGCGCCCTTTATCATCAAAACCGACCAAAAGAGCATCAAGCACATTCTTGAGCAGAAACTCAACACTCCTTTTCAACACATGTGGGTTTCTAAGTTAAGGGGATATGAGTTTGAAATTCAATTTAAGGAGGGAGTAGAAAATAAGGCTGCTGATGCCTTGTCTCGAGTTGAGGGAGCTGAACTACTGCCACTAATGCTTAATAACTCCGGTACTGATCTTTTGCAGCAGATACAAGCTTCTTGGCTAGCTGATTCTGATGTACAGGCAATTCTAAATGATTTAAAGCAGAATCCTGCTTCTCACCCCAAGTACCAGTGGGTTCAGGGACAATTACGCAGGCTGGGCAAGTTAGTCATTGGTAATGATCCTACTATCAAGTCATTTGTGTTGAATTGGCTCCATAATTCTGCAGTGGGTGGCCACGCTGGGCGAGATATTACCACTGCTAGAGTGAAGTCACTCTTCTTCTGGAAGGGTATGACTAAAGAGATAATGGAGTACGTGAGAAATTGTGACACTTGCTTGCGAAACAAACATGAACAAGCTGCATACCCTGGACTATTACAGCCCCTGCCCATTCCTTCAAGAGTTTGGGAAGCAATCACTATGGATTTTATAGAAGGGTTACCTACTTCCAGAGGTAAGCAAGTTATCTTGGTGATAGTTGATCATTTGAGCAAATATGCTCACTTCATTGGCCTTGCACACCCTTACACTGCAGCTGATGTAGCTCAGGTGTTCCTTGATTGTGTCTTCAAGTTGCATGGACTGCCTGGGTCTATTACTACAGATAGGGATCCTATCTTTGTGAGTGACTTTTGGACTGAACTCTTTAAATTACAAGGAGTTGAACTTAATAGATCAAGTGCTTATCACCCACAAACCGACGGCCAAACTGAGATTGTCAACAGGGCCCTTGAGATATATCTAAGGTGCATGTGCTCAGAAACCCCTTCTGCCTGGTTCCAGTGGTTGGCACTAGCTGAATGGAGTTACAATACTCACTTCCACGCTGCTATTCAGTCCACGCCTTATGAAGTTTTGTATGGACAGCCTCCTCCAGTCCATTTACCTTACTTACCAGGCTCTGCTTCTTCTGTTTCTGTCAACAGGACTTTACAAGCTCGGGAAGATGCTATGAGATTGTTACATTTCCATTTGCTCAGAGCTCAGAATCGCATGAAACAGCAGGCTGATAAGCGAAGAACTGATAGGAACTTCTCCATTGGTGACCATGTATTCCTCAAGCTCCAGCCATATAGACAGTTTTCCTTGAGGAAAAATGCTTTCCACAAGCTTTCACCGAAGTTCTATGGTCCTTTTAAGATCATTGACAGAATTGGCGCCACGGCTTATCAATTGGAGCTGCCACCAGATGCCTCTATCCACAATGTCTTTCACATTTCGCAGCTTAAACTATGCCCAAGACCTGCTGGAGTTCTTGTGCAGCCCTTACCTGATGCTGCTAATGCTTATTATCCCCGTGGTCAGCCCGAGTCTATTCTGGAGAGAAAGATGGTGAAGCGTGGAAGATTGCCAGCTACTAAGGTTCTTGTTAAATGGAAGAATTTCCCTGCAGAGATGGCAACCTGGGAATTCTATTATGATCTGCTCAAAGACTTTCCAAATTTCCACCCTTGAGGTCAAGGGATGTCTTTTAGGGGGGGGGGGGGTATTGTAACAGAGTTACCTACTGCTTCTCATTTAAGCCAATTTACTAGATATTTTACTTTTACTGTTGCTGTAATTTTCTAGTTGTGAGTCATCACCTTCTAGAATGGTGAGGAATATCAGGTTGTTAGAAGCAAATCTACTCTAGATTTGCAGAATATTTCCGTTGTACTCTTTCTCTCTCTTTCAGCTCGTTTATAAGCTGATTTTATCATGAATGAAGGATACCAATTATCATCAATTACTCCCTCTCTCTAAACACTCTATTATTCCTTTTATGTGTGAAGCCACTCTCCGGAAGCCATTCTACAAACTTGGTTTCCCAGAAAGCTTCTAGATCTCTAACGGAGCTCCCTCCCTAGTGATCCAAACTGTTTCACACATTTGCTGACATGATTGCGGATCATGTGGTGGGTATTATGTGTATTATTTTATGTTATTATTTGTGGTCAAGTTTTTCCCATTTGTGATTTTATGTTTGTATCAAGAAACAAGATGAATTGTGCAAAAAGTGAGTTACACGGTTTCTTACATCTATTAAATGCAGACCTACCCCATCAAATCTCATTATTCTTCTTCTCATTTAATGTTTCGCTTGCACACACACACACAATTGTGGTGAAAAGGTGGACACAGTGACCCCATAACACCGAAGACCAACTCTCTTCTTTTTGTAACTTCATCGCTTTCCTTCCACCGTGTTGTGCTCTGTTGAGGTATGGTTGTCTCACACATTCTTCTTTCATTTTAATTTTTTGGTTTTTTGTCTTTACTTTGTGTTGGTATCATCATTCTGGTATTACATTGTTACACTTTAGTTTCGTTTTTCAATTAACTTGAATGTTATAAAAATAGTTGTATTGCATGTCGCTTTCGAAGGTGTTTTGGGTCCCCTTTCCATGCTTCTTTAGTTTTCATGTTTGTAAATGTTTCCTTTTGAGGAGCAACTATTTATTGTACTCTATTTTTGTGCTTTCTTTCGGGTTTTAAGCAAATTAATTGTTTGATAGTGTTGTTCTTTTTGTATTTAGTGGTATGGACGATTTGGATTTTCTCACTATAATGAGGCGCAGTGACGTAACCTTCTATCCCTGATCTATTGTTTTCAGATAGTTACGTTTTTGTGAAACTATTTATTTGTTTGACACACATTTTATCATCACAGGGTCGTGTCACTATTCCAAAACGTTTCTACAATACGCATGCTCTTACCTTGCCGCGTATAATATCCATTGAAGATCTGTCTGGGAACAAGTTCCCTGGTACTATGCATGTTGATCGGCACAGAGTCCCCTATATCCAAACGAATACGGTTAGCGTCTGTGCAAAATATGGCTACCCGGTTAGTGCAATGGTGCAACTCAGTTACGTCTATGGAGGGAAGTTCGCGTTGTTCGTGCCACGTTCTTCTACTTACTTTCTTCACGGAAGGTTTGCCGCAGCTGCACCATCGGCTCAACAAGCGTTTGATTCTGACACTGATGATTTGTTTGATGATCTTTTCGAGTCCGGCAGCTTGGAAAGTGTGGATATGGAGAGTGAGCTGGATGAGGTGTTGATTTACGGGGCTCCTGGCGTTGTTGTGCTGATGACTAGGTTGCTGTTGAGTGGTCTTTGTTGGAAAGTGAAGGCAGTTTGTTTTTGTGAATGTAGAGTCAATTTGTCTTGGTCATATTTTGCTTCCCTTTGTCTTTGGTATCTTGGTTTGTAAAAATCAGTATATGCTATGTGTGGAAGCTAACTGGACTTTCTTATTTCCTTTTCCTCAATGTTTAATATAACTATATAACTACTTTTACAAGTGATGTGTGCAAATTAAGTTTTTTTTGCTTTACCAACTTTCCATTCTTTGGTTACCATCACACCACAAGTGTGGTTTTGATAAGCGAAATGAGAAAGGCAATGGGAACGATTTCTTAAAAGAGACACATAAATCCATCCTATTTCTATTTGCAGAGAAGGGTATAACGAACAATAAGCCGATATATAATTTTAAATAGTCTTCTTTTTCAAGTTTGAGTATAAAATTGTAAAATAGACTTTATATTAATATTACCTATTTCACGATTATTAACCGTATATATCATACACTACGTGCGGAGCACGTGTCTATGTTCTAGTACAGATAAAAAGGGGAAGGAACATCCTAGAGACCCATTGTTAAAAAAAATCCTAGAGACCCATTAATGTTTCCTTATTCTGGTATAAAATTGCGACTTCAGAAGTGTAATTAGAAGTGTAATTATGCAATTAATTAATTATTAATGATTATTAAGTAAAGAAAAAACACACAAATAGTAGATACTTGGGTTCCTTAACCATTTGGTCCTGGGTTCGATCCTGACCGATGCGTATGGAAAAACATTTGTTGGGAACCTCTTAAATGGATCTCAGATACTCGAAGGATTAGTCTCTACGGTGAAAAAAAAAATTAAGTAAAGAAAAAAAAAGGGAGTATGATTACCAATTTACCACGAGGGCAAAACAAGTAAGATCTCTCTATACCACCTACCTAATCTGGGTTTGCTCACTTATCTTGTGCGTCAACAAAATAAATCCGGGTTTCGCTCTCGGTTCTCGCAGATCGATAGGTATCCTAATATCAACGGAACTAAACGATATTCATCACCGAAACCCTATCAGATCGAACAACAACAGCATCATCGAGATTGCGCGATCGATAGGTTTTCCTCTCGATTCGAATGTAATTCTCTTCAAATTCTCTATCACATCGACCTTCTTTGTTTTTATGTAGCTAATAGGTAACTGTGTTAGTTATATGTATTCTTACGCTTACATTCCCAACAAAGGCACAAATCAAAAAGGAACATAAATAGAAATTGTAACGCTTTCAATGCTATAAGTCTATAACATCACTTTAAAGCTCTCTTTTTGTCCCCAATTTTATGTATCCCTTTTATTTTACCTGAAACCCTAATTCAGTTATTCTTATTATTGCTTTGTTATCGTGTTTAATGTTTGATGAGGATATATGTACCTTAAAGCGTAGCTGTCTTTGTTCCGTCAATTGAGGTCAATTCAATTGTGCTTTAACATTCTCAAGCATTGATTTTCTTGTTTAATTATTGGAAAATGATAGTTGATGCGAAACGAATAGTAAAGAATGACGTGGAAGAAGTGAAAATAGGTCATTACACTGATACTGCATTTTAATTCCGCTGGATTTGGTATTATGAATTGCTAAAATCACGGCATGTCATCTTTCTTCCCTTTCGAACCGAAATCACCCGTACCAATTAGCATTGCTCTTTATAAATTGATCTGTCGCTTTGCTGGAAATTTTTGGTCTGCAGTATTCTGTCGTAAAAATAAATATAATCTTGGTTTGTAGTACCTATCTGTACCGAGTTAATATGAAGTGAATTGTCCATTTGTTTGTTTTGTTTGGTACAAGGAAATCTGCTAGGAGTATCTCACGTGTATCGTTATTTCTCATGGAATTGTTCTTATGTATCATACACATGTGAATAAACCTTACTCCCTGCCCCCTTTTCATAATACGTTCTCTTACATACTTGGATGCTTTCCTTGGTGCAGGAGTATTGGTGATATTCCCTCTCGTGGCAATATTGATGATAAAATTGGTCCATGTTCTAGAATGGAAATGAGCTGCCAATCAAACGTTAATGGTGATGCTCCCGTGTGTTCCACGACAGTAAATATTTCACACCCGCACCAGAGTTTCTGTGGCTATGTGCAACAGCCTTCTTTTGTGAGTGGATGGATGTATGTGAATGAACAAGGGCAAATGTGTGGTCCCTATATTAAGGAGCAGTTATATGAGGGCCTAACTACTGGTTTCTTGCCATTTGAGCTTCCTGTGTATCCTGTGATCAATGACACAATAATGAACCCTGTACCATTGAATTATTTCAAGCAGTTTCCTGACCATGTTTCTACTGGGTTTGCATATCTAAGTATGGATATATCAGGCACAAGGCTACCTACAAATTGCTCCTCCTCTTCTAAAGATATGTCCATAAATGGGCAAGATAAATCTTTTGAGCATGCTGCTCTTCCGGCTGTTAACCCTGATTCGAAGTCTGTTTTGCAGTCACATGACAATTACTGCATTAAAGAATCCAATCACTTAAATTCAAACTCAGAGGTACTCAACAGGATTATTTCTTGTCAGATGGTAGTGCAATATCTGCTTTCTGTTTTGTTAAGTATAAGTCTGTTTGACATACCTCCTGATCATTTTGATGGTTGTATCTCGTTTCTTTCCTCAGTTTGGAGAAGAGTCCTGTTGGCTTTATGAGGATAAAAAAGGGATGAAACATGGGCCACATTCCATTTCAGAATTGATTTCTTGGCACCACCATGGATATCTTGAAGATTCAACAGCGGTAAGATGCAAGCATTCATTCCGTGAAATAATACATTGCAGGAAATGATGAGTTGATAAGTTTTCTTAAATCATTTTTTGATTATCCCATTGTTGCTTCGATTTTTTCTTCTTGTGTTCTAATTATAACTCATGAATTTTCAACAATCTGACAAGTCGATCAGTACTATCTTTTATTCTTCTCTTTTAGGCTAAAAATACAGTTTTGGTTCTTGATATTCACCCAATTTCCATTCTTAAAAATTAAAACTTCATGGGAACTGCTAACTCATGCAGAAATATTTAGACGTGGCAATTAGCTAATTGTTGACATAATCAATAAACATTCCATTTCCGCCGCAGCATGTTTATTCTCAACTCAGTTATTCCCATTAAGGTGGTGTTTGGAACCACAGTGGCGTGACTTTCAAATCACGTCTTGTTAGAAGCTACAGTTACGCTTTAATCCAATCGTGCGTTCAAAATATTTGTACCGTGGATCCAAATGTTCAATAAGTCTACTTGTCCTTTCTTTTTAAGACTCGAAATAATTGAAAAATTGAAATTTATGAAGTTATATGTGAATCCTGTATATTTTTGAAGTATCCAATTAGAAGTAAGCCTGCATATTTTTAAATATTAACATATTTTTAAAATTGGAGTTTATGATCAGTGTGCATTATAAATTTATATGGGATACTTCTTGGCAACATGTGCATGTAGTTTGTCAAATGGCCAGAATTTACTGGGGTTAAAAAAAAGCTAAGTTTTGCAATTGACCCCTGCTCTAATTCACAAGTGGTCTATTAAACAAATAGACATTAACAATGCATTCTTGAATGGTTTTCTTGAGGAAGAGGTGTACATGTCTCAACCACAAGGATTTGAGATTGGTGACAAGTCCTTGGTATGCAAGTTGCATAAGGCTCTTTATGACCTCAAACAAGCACCTAGGGCCTGGTATGAACGCCTCACTAAAACTCTAATTAGTTTTGGCTTTGTTGCTAGCAGATGTGATTCCTCACTATTGGTTTATGGTCACAATGGTTGCTGCATATATACTCTTGTCTATGTTGATGATATCATCATCACTGGCTTTACTCCTACTGTTGTGCAATCTGTTATTGATAGGCTTACTACTGTATTTGCTCTCAAACAGTTTAAGGCTCTTGATTATTTTCTTGGTATTGAGGTGAAAGCTACTTCTAATGGTTGTCTCCTTCTTACTCAAACAAAGTACCTCAAAGAAATACTATCTAGAGCTGGCATGGACAAAGCAAAAGGAATATCTACACCACTTCCTGCAAAGCTTAAACTCTCAAAACATGGTGCTGATTATATGGCTGATCCATTCCTCTATCGCTCTATAGTTGGAGCACTTCAATATGCTACCATTACTCGGCCTAAAATTGGCTATGCTGTCAACAAAGCTTGCCAATTTCTGTCACAGCCACTTGACACTCATTGGGTTGCTAACAAGAGAATTCTGAGGTACCTAAAGGGGTCATTAGATCTTGGTCTTGTTCTACGCCCTACTGCTGCCTCTGTTCCCTTCTCTCTGCAGGCCTATTGTGATGCAGATTGGGCAAGTGATATTGATGATAGAAGGTCTACAAGTGGTGCTTGCATATATCTTGGGCCTAACCTAATATCATGGTGGTCTAAGAAACAAACACTTGTTGCTAAATCTAGTGCTGAGGCAGAATACAGGAGTCTTGCGCTTGCTGCCTCATAACTTTTATGGGTTCAATCCTTGCTACATGAGCTGAAAGTGCCTCACCCTACACCTGTTATCTTCTGTGATAACCGGAGTACTGTTGCAATGAGTCATAATCCTGTCTTGCACTCTAGAACTAAACATATGGAGCTGGATTTGTTCTTTGTAAGGGGGAAGGTTCTCAGCAAAAGTCTGATTGTTTGCCATGTCCCAGCAGAGGCTCAGATTGCAGACATTCTTACAAAACCCCTAGCAAAAGCTGCTTTCTGCCGTCTACGTGACAAGCTCAATGTTTCAAGCTTTGTTCAGCTCTCCACTTGATCTTGTGGGGGAGTAATAGATAAGTAGAATATTAATAGTAGGATATGAAAGGTTGGCAGAATAATGAATAGATAAAACATGAAAGGTTGGCACTTATTTCATATGATATGAAAGGCCAACAGTTAAATCTATAGAATATGAAAGGCCAACATCTCTTGTATAAATAGAGCCTTGTACTCACTTCTAAATCAATGAAAAGAAGAATATGAAATTCTCTGAATTAGAGTTAGTTAGAACTCTCTAAATCTATCAATAACAAGCCTTCCCAAGCTCCATGGGAGTTTGGCCTCTTGTCCTCTCATAGGGTCTATTACCCACTGACAAGATGCGGGAAATGACACCCATTGACATTCAATATTCCCAAGCCTCTCGTACTTTTATCTTGAAACTTCACTGAACTGCTAGCCTGATTATTATTATTTTTTTGTAAATTTTACTTTTTTTGTTGTTAATTTATGAATATGTTGTTTATTGTACTATCTTTGTATCCTCCCTATCTATTATTCTCTAATAAGTTGCCTTTAAGGCTTTACCAAAATATATATTGCACCTCACTTTTTTCACAAATTTATTTATGAAAGTTGCTAGGATTAAATTTTCTTTTAATACAAGGTTTTTGGAGGTGTCTACAAGTTTTGGCACGTTTTCATGAATGCTTGAATAGAATCTCTGGTTCTTGTCCTTTCTAAGTATAGTGGTGTGACTTCTATTTGTAAAAGGCATTATGTCATTGTGGGCTTATCTGCAGAAAAAATATAAACAAACTTATTGAAATGCTACTTTATTGTCCATGTTTACCACTAGTTTTGTTTAGAGAAAGTACTTTTATTCTGATTATCATTCTTTTGACTGATTTATGTTTATTCACAGATCTCTCATTTTGACAATAAGTATGAAACCTTTGTGTTACTGTCTGCTGTAAACGCATCGAAAGGAGACATATCTGGAACCATCTGTAAATCAGGTTCCAAAAGCAATGGAGTTGGTAATATGGTGAACTTAATTGGTGAAATATCAGAAGACATTTCTTCCCAATTGCACACGGGTGTCATGAAAGCTTCCCGCAGAGTCATGCTAGATGGGATTATTGGCGATATCATTGCAGAATTTATTACTGAAAAGAAATGCAAGAGGCATAAGCCTGAGTCAACTGATCGGACTTCTGAAAATTGCATGTTAGACAATAAAACGGTAATGTTTAATTGCTTTGCAATCAGTATTGTTGAAAACTTGAATTTTTTTTCATTGTAGTAAGTTGTTGAATATTTAGTATAACAGCCGAAGTTTTCTGTGTAGATGAATAAACGTACTTCCATCCAAAGCAAGCATTCACCTTCCCATGTTTTGGATGATCATGAAATTTCCAGACCATCTTCAATAAGTGTTAAGGCGGTTGGAAGCATTGAAAATTTTTGGTGGTCATATGCTGTTGTTCGTAAAGTACTTCTTGATTATTGTTTGCAAGTCATGTGGAATGCAGTGTTTTATGACACTGTAGCGGACTACTTATCTTCTTGGAGGAAGAGGAAATTTTGGTCTGATCCTAAGCCTGATAGGAACCAATATCTATCAAGGCCTCAATCATCTGTTAATGAAAAGATTAAATCAGAAGCGGTGAGTACTGTGTGGCTTGCTTACTTGAGATTTTTGCTTTGATTGTACCTAAAATAATTGCATGGTTCTTCTACAGTTGGTTCTCAAGGACAATTCATTTGTACGCAATGTTGATAGTGATATGGAGTCCAGAGGGATGGCGGCAGAGAGAAATTGTCATCCCGAGTTACCTAACAGCCAGAAAAGCGGAAATTTACTAAAAGATCAAAGAGTTTCATGCAGTTATCATAACTCTAAAGATTTGACATGCATTCTTGAAAGTGTGGAGAATGAGCTTCACTTCTCTTCGAAGGTGTCTTTAGCTGGTTACATTCGGAGTTTTGTTGAGAAGGAAGTAAACCAATTAATTCCTTCCCTAGAGAAAGACAAATTTAGCGAGGTAACTTTAGTTGAAGTGTTCATATTCTACTATCTGTTTAGACACTAATAACTTGAAGAATCCTTTAACTGATGCAGGTTGCTGTTAGTGACTGTGGTTTCTCAGAGATGCTTACGGGTAAAGCATTTGTGAACGAGGAAATTCAGAAGGCCAAGTCTAGGGATTCTGTGATAAGTGGAGACTCGTTTGGCGTGGCTGCATCTGGAAACCATATGTCTAATGTATTCGCAAAAGCATTTAAAGAATTGTGTGGTCATTTAGATGACGTGGTTGATGAAGAGGAGATTGGTGACCTACCACCTGGATTCGAAAATAACTCTCAAACAAGTTTCCCGATCTACAATGCAAAATTTCGACCTTCTAGATTAGTTGAATGTAATCCTAAGATTACAGAATATGTTGCAACTGCACTTTGCAGACAGAAGCTGCATGATGAAGTTCTAGAAGACTGGAAGGTGTCGTTTCTTAATTCTGCAATTAATAAAGTTTTTACGTCATCATGTACCAAAAAGAAACACTTTCAGTCTCATGGTCATGAGGTAAGAATTATGTTTGCTTAATATTTATAAGAACATACATACTGCATTTCATCTTGGTTTCTCTGACAGCCGGTCTTTGTTATTTGGTTTTATTTAATCTCAATTTTGCATCTCAATTTGTAATTCTTGAAGAAGGGGAAAACGTTCAGTATCAACAAGGAACATTTGAATGATTCTATTGCTACTTCTGGACTGGGAAGAGTGAAGGAAGGCGCAAAAAGTGCCGGAGTTCCTCTGGTGATTGGAAAGTATACATATTACCGTAAGAAGCTATCACGGAAAGAGCCTTACTCCTCTCAGTCTGTTATGGAAGATGATTCAGGGCCAGTGAGGCGGCCTATGGCTAAGTTAATGAAACATGTTTCTGGAGATGTGGGTGAGACTGCAGAAGTTAAAATAGCTGCTATGAAACGTGAAAAGGCTAAGATGATAAAAGGGAAGAAGGATACATCTTCTAAGGGCAGGCCTTCTCCTATCAATGTCAATAGTAGTTCACCCAGAGCTCAATTATCCTTGAAGAATAAAACTAGTCAGAAAGTATTGAAATTTTCACGTGCAGTTCAAAGTATACAATTTTACTTGTTAAGTTGTCATTAGTTTATTTAACTATAAATTTTTATAGGAATAATAGCTTATTTTTTTCGTCATTCAGATGATGTTATGAATGCTGGGAAGTCTAATGATAAGAGGATTTTAGTGCCAACTGATATTAGTGTTGGTGTGAAGGTGGTTAAAAGCAATAGCTCTAATGGCACCATTCAAAGGAAGACCACTGGTCATTGCTCGAGAGAGAAACTAAATGGTAGGTTTTTTTTGGCATATTCTTACTGGATTCTTGCATGTATCCGCTTCTTGTTCCTTGTTGAAGCTTACCCGAGTGTTGTAGAATGTCTTGATTTAGTTTTCAGGATAGATTCATTTTTTTTTTGGTTTTTGGGTTGGCTGTTTGCGTTTGCAGCATCAAATAAAGTATCAAAATCAAAAAGGAAGCATCAAACAGATGGTGTGACATCCTCACATCCTGCTAAGGTTTTGAAAATTTCAAATAAGGGTGCAAATCTGGGAGCTAGCAAGCAGGTAACTATTGCACAGAGGAAGTCTTCTGAATCCAAGCCGTTAGATTTATGTCCTAGATCTAATGGATGTGCTAGGACTTCTATTAGTGGGTGGGAGTGGCACACATGGTCTCAAAGTGCTAGCCCTGCATGTAGAGCACGCGTCAGGGGTCTTCCACGTGTACAAAAGTGCCTTGAATCTGAAAATAATTCATCTCAGTTGTCAAATGGTAAGGGTCTTTCCGCAAGAACAAACAGGGTGAAATTGCGTAACCTTCTTGCTGCCGCTGAGGGTGCGGATCTTCTGAAAGTGCCTCAGTTGAAGGTGATTAAAGAATGATTGTGTTTTTTTGGTCATACTTATCTCAAGCATCTGGATAAATCAGATTTCAACAATTTATTTTATATTTTTCAGGCACGGAAAAAACGATTACGTTTTCAACGGAGCAAGATACATGATTGGGGTCTTGTTGCCTTGGAGCCAATAGAAGCAGAGGACTTTGTGATTGAATATATTGGAGAACTAATTCGTCCTCGGGTATAAACAAATAATTATTGTCGCAACCATGCGTATTTCAAGGCATATCATGTTGGTCTATTTTTAAGACGTAAATTTTAAATTTTATACTCATTTAACAATATAAATAAAGTCAATCAAATTAGGCAGGTTTCTTTTTTTTATATCATTTCCTTTTTTTTTTGCAAATAATTCAATGTCAAAGAAGACGTGTTTGTGTGACTGATTGCAAATGAGCACCTATATTCTGGGTGGGTGCAAGATTTTTATTTAATGGTTGCTTTCCTTAAGAAGCTATTGATGGTTGAGATTCTTAATTTGTACCAAATAAAAGAATTAAGGTGCATAGGAAATAAGAAACTAAATATATAAGGTAATCTTTATGCATTGAAAAGGAAATTAGGAACTAAATGAGTTCTATATATCAACAATTGACCGTTAAGCTTACTAGGTCTGCAAATTTGCAGTTCAATTCCCAACTTGACAAGTGGCCTAGTCAATCTCGTGTATTTAATTTATTGAATAATTTGACTGACGTGATTCTGTCTCACAGATATCTGATATACGTGAGCGTCAATATGAGAAGATGGGAATCGGAAGCAGCTACCTTTTTAGACTGGATGATGGTTACGTGGTTAGTATGTACTACAGTATTTTTTTAAAAAAATTTTGATGTTGGGAGTTTCATCTGTTTGTGTGCTAATATAAGTCAGGAGTCACTGCATTAAATGAATCTAATATTTGATTCGTCCTTTCTACCCTATATTGGTATTGGATGGTATTGTTATTCTGCAATTGAAACATAATGAAGTTTTAAGGACTGCAGTGTTGTTAGAGTTAAACCTTATGGATCGTTTTGAGACTTGAATTTTTGTCTAAATTGGATGAGAAGTCACGAGTCCTAATCAAATGTCTAATATGGTTAGAGTTAGACATTAGAAGGTAGATAGATTTATAAGCTTTTAACTACTAACTAGAATCTTGGATGTTAAACCTAGAAGATATTCACTCTTGTGCAACTAGGGTTTTAATTCAAAATTTTTGAAAGCCTAACATTTTCACAGATGGGCTAGTGCCTAGTGGAGTAGTCAACTTAATAGTTAGTTGTAGCTTTCTTAATCTGATCATAGAGGGATTTGTGAAAACATTATAACTACCTGACCTTGGGAACTAAGTTCCTTCTTATAGCTTGCACTGCATGGTTGCTTGGATCTGGTAGTGTTAGGCCATCAACCCAACGTTGCTCGGTAATTAGGAATAGTGATAGTGCAAAGACTCAGAGAAGGGATGTAATAGAAACTGGTTCTAAATGGAATTAATTCACAATAATACACACCCAGAATCTGTTTTATTTATTGAACAGATTCTGAATTACAAACTTAAACCACACAATATTCACAAGTATGATTTCCTAGACGACATATGAGAGCCTCTAGTCTCTCCCAATGCCTAAAAAGGCCCCAATTCCCTTACAATTTCCAAGATGATCCCATCTATGATCCCCTTTCCCTATTTATTCCCTATTTATACAAACTGTCAAATAAGAAAACTGCCATACAGCAGTTACTGCAGACACAGTACACCCTATAGCAGTTACAGCACTAATCATAGTTAATTAAACTGTCACTAATATAATACACAATTTCTGCCCAATAATAATACATAATAATCATATATAATAACAGAATAATAATAATAATAATCACATAAATAACTGCCCATTCTAACAGGATGAAAAGGGAATGAAAGGAGAATGTTATTGATATGAAATGGTTACAATAGGGAGAATAGGCTCCCCGCCCTCCGGCTTCACCCAGAATCCGGCCTCACCCGGTATCTACTAAACTTTAGGTATGACAAAAGATACTCTAAAAGGGGGGGGGGTGGAATCCTTTATTTATAGGATTCCACTACATGGGGGAATAGAAGGGAATGGCCTAACAAATTAATACCAACCACTTATAACAAACTCCCCTAACCACTTAATAACTACCCCTTCAATTATAACAACTCCCCTAATAACCAAACAAACTATAACAGCTTCCCCAACCAAACCACCTAAAACTAATTCACTTAGAACCACCCCTTTACACTGGGTCTAACATGTAGGAACATTTTATAAGGCAATCCGGACACATCATAACTTCTTCACATGATTGATTTTTCCATCAGATAAGCTTAAAGAATACATTTTTGCTTATCAAAATGGAATATTAGGTTATATTTAGTTTTTCATGTATTTTAAATAATATTATCTTGTATTTAAATGCGATATGTTAATGAATTCAAATTCAGTGATAGCTTTTGAAGTGATACATTTGCCTTTCCTCTCTGTGTAGGTTGATGCTACAAAGAGGGGTGGGATTGCAAGATTTGTTAACCATTCTTGTGAGGTACTTTTGCATTATTATTATTATATTGAACTGCATGTGTGCATGTTTGGGTGTATGCTTGTGTTACTTCAACTCTTGATTTCACGTTCTTCCTAATTTGAAGTGTATTTTTGGCAGCCCAATTGTTACACAAAGGTGATATCTGTTGAGGGTCAAAAGAAGATTTTTATATATGCAAAACGGCATATAAATGCTGGTGAAGAAATTACATACAATTATAAGTTTCCCTTGGAGGAGAAAAAGATTCCCTGCAACTGTGGTTCCAAAAAGTAAGATTACAGCATTTTAACTTAGCATTATTTGTCCTACGGTTTTGTTTGTATCGTTGCTAGATTACTTGCATTGCATTGCATTGCTTTAATTAAGATTACTTGCATTGCATTGCTTTAATTAAAAAGTATGATGTTTGCTATGGTCCATGTGTACTCCTAGAAGCGTATTTGTACTAGTTAAATATTTGGTACCGGTAATATGCCCCTAGTATTATTTTTAGTTCACTAGCTCATACGCTTATGTACATATTATTTAAGCATTGCAATAGGTTGATATCTCACTGAATTACAAGTCCCTACATGCAAGCAAAGCACCAAGTTTTGCTAAATGAAACAACCTTCCACTTCACTCCTTCAAAACTTGTACTATCTTTTGGTATTACTGCTTGATGTATCTTATGGAGTTTTGTTGAAAGCTTGGGGACCTGAAGTCAAAATAGTGGGAAATTAATCTTTAATCCTATCATGTATAAAAGGGAAACCTGGTGCTATAGAATTCCCCCTGGAAGTGTCAGACCCATTGTGGATCTATTTTATGAGCATCCTTACCGTGCATGTACTCCTAGAAGCGTATTTGTACTTGTTAAATATTTGGTACTGGTAATATGCCCCTAGTATTATTTTTAGTTCACTAGCTAATACGTTATGTACATACTATTTAAGCATTGCAATGGGTTGATATCTCACTGAATTACAAGTCCCCACATGCAAGCAAAGCACCAAGTTTTGCTAAATGAAACAAACTTCCACTTTACTCCTTCAAATCTTGCACTCTCTTTAGGTATTATTGCTTAATGTATCTTATGGAGTTTTGCTGAAAGCTTGGGGACCTGGAGTCAAAATAGTGGGAAATTAATCTTTAATCTTATCATGTATAAAGGGGAAACCTGGTGCTATAGAATCCCCCCTGTAGTGGGGCCCCTGGAAGTGTCAGACCCATTGTGGATCTATTTTATGAGCACCCTTACTGTGCATTTGGAAGAGCTGATTCCACACTTCAAACACGTGATCTCTAGTCGCAAGACAACTATTCCAACTTTTGTGCCAAGGCTTTCATTCTTCTAATCTTATATAGAAGTTATCTCTAGTCATTTATTTTTATTTTTGTGAGAAAATGATGGGCAACAGCTAATGTACGGAAGCAAGCTGGGGTCTCACAAATGATTTGCGTACGAACTATAGGCTTGCATCAATTGTTGACTCAAATTTTGTCTAGTATACCACGTTGCATGGTTTTGGGTATCTTGGACCTATTTTACAAAGTAGCGCGGAGATTTAGGGCATCTAACACTGAGGGTTCAAGCTAGGCCAACGCAATGGGGAAATGTTTTTAGTGTAATTTGTGATCAGAAGTTGTCTATCAAACTAGGGAAATTTCTAATGAATACTATAAACTAGTGATGTTGTATATAGTAATAAATGTTGAGAAATGAAGTGCCAACAAGATAAACGTGTAGCGGAGGTGAGTGTCACATTAGAAATGATGAGATCACGAACAAATGTAATTTGGCGGAAGTTGCAGCAGCACCTATTGACGAATTGAATAGATAACTATAACTTCTTAAACAGGTCAAATTAGTCTAATAAAAGTTGACCTGATTAAAAATGTGACGGAGAAAGACTGCAAATAACTTTAGAAAAAACCATTAAGAAGGCCTTGATCTAAATCGATTTTCTGGAAATTTAGTTTTTTATGAAGTACAATGGTGTTAAATCCATGTAGGGCACCTTACGTCCTTACCTATTAAGATAAGGCCTTGTTTTTTTTTTATAACCCTATATATCTGTTGGTTTATTTGTTAGACTTTTGAACTGATCCAGTATTCTTTCAGAACTTTGAGGACAAAATAGAATGTGAAAATTGCCTTTTTTGTTTTCATTTCTAATGATACTATGATAGTGACATGCTCACATTGTAACATTTATGTTCTTATTATGCAGGTGCCGTGGATCAATGAATTAGGCAGTTATTGAGACTACCTACTGGTATGCACTTACAGCTGAAGAGTGGGCAATTTTTGCCTTTGGCATGCAGTTGTCTTGAAAATTTGTGATTAATGTTGGCATGCAGTGAAGACCTGTTGTTCATTTGATTATGTGCTTCCTCAGGCTATGCAGTGTTCATGTAATGTTTATACTTTATTTAATTAATTCTCATTACATATCATATTCATATGTCTTTCTTTGATGCAAATGTTGACACCCCCTATTAACTGATTCGTGATAGATGATTGTAATTTCGTCTCCCTTTTGCTGATAGCTTATCCTTCTTTAGCTTCATATGTCCTCGTTTGACTTCCTTGCCTAGGGTTTTGTTCAAGGCATGCACTTTTACTCTTCAACATGTGAATGTAGCTTCAGTTTTTTTATTAAAAAATATGTTAAAGAATGTTTTGGAAATGGGCACACCTTCCTCAACTGTGAACGTACCTTAATTATTCTGCTTTCTTTGGAACATATTGATATGCTATGTAATGTTACTGCTCTTGGCTTCGTTGCAGGGTTATACTCCTGAAGATTTGAAGACTGTTACTCTATATTACACACTGGACATCAAATTGGATGAGTTGCAGCAGTGCTTGTTTGCACATATCTTGTATGTATTCACTTTCATAAAGTAATAATCTGGTGTTCATGGAAGTTCAATCTACATTTTTTTAATTCTAAGTGTTAACTTTGTCTACTTGATATCGATCTAATGCGGATAGAGATAGATGATGATCAAAGAAAAATAGGGGGGGATAGTTGCATAGATAAGTTTCCTTTGTGTAAAGAGTTGATGTAGTTACCTACTATTAGCATACGTGGTCTTATATTTATTTGGCCTCTGCTTGATATCTGCAGTCTGCAACATTATATTTATAACTTGCGTTAGTTATCCTTACCAAGATCTGTGTAACTAAATGGAAATCTCTTCTGGTTATTGACATCTTTATGAAATGTTGAAGAGTGCTGTTCTTATAGATGTATTTATTGGTACAGTTTGTGGGCGGTGGTTATTGTGAAGGGAACAATGGAAAGAAAAGTGATACACAAAAAAAAACAGTTAGGAGAGTAACTTTCTCAATAGAAAGGTATAGATATTGAAAGGTATAGATGATGCAGCTCTAGTTTCAGACATTTTGTATTCTTTGTTTGCAGCTTTAATGACTAATTTTTCTAGTTAAACTATTTGCAAATGATCCATTGTAATTTCATATATTTGTTTTAGGATTTAATTTATATACACAATATGTGTATAAGTGTTTTACACTCTTTAAACTCTTTGTTTTAAAGCAAAATTGATGCGCCAAACTCCGGATTGATGCGCAAAATTGATGCGCCAAACTCCGGATTAGACCAAAAAAAAAAGCAAAATTGATGCATGTCTAAAATATTAGATGTTTGCTTTCCTTGATTATTGGTTTGCTGTTAGGTAAACCAGTTTATTAGACTTGGTATCTGGTGAGAAGCAAAAATAAGAGTGAATGCCCAATTTAGTCCCTTACAAAAATTTTGGTGCCCAATTTGGTCCCGAGAATAATTAATATCAATTTTAGTCTATGACAATTACAAACAAGGGACAAGTTAGTCCCTTGGTCAACTTTCGTTGAGACTGAGCTATTTCCTCGCTGACGTGGCACGTTAAGTGACTGATGTGTCACGTTAAATCGCTTATGTGGCAATATTAGTGATTCAAATTTTAAAGTACCCATTTAAGTCCTTAACATTTCCAAAATTGTGACAAATTGATCCCTCGTACCTAACTTATATTTACCCCATCTCCTTCTTCATTTGAGTACCCATTTAAGTCCCTTACGATTCCAATTCTGGGCCAAATTAGTCCCTCGTGTCTGGATTGTATTTATCTCATCGTCTTCTCCATTTAAGTTCCCATTTAAGTTCCTAATATTTCCAAATTTGACCGATATTAGTCCCTCGTGCTTGACTTGTACTTACCTCATCTTCTCTATTTAAGTAACCATTTAAGTAACCATTTAAGTCCTTAACAATTCCAAATTTGGCCCATATTAGTCCCTATGCCTGACTTATATGTAATACTTGAATGTAAGTTTGTATCCTTATTTAATGTATGAAATGTTTGCTACTTGAATGTAAGAGTTATTTTCTACTTGAAGATTCCATACACAAAAGATCCACCCGCATAAAAAGGTTCCACACATAAAAATCCATACATCAAAGGTTCGTACATAAAGTCAACAATACATAAAGGGTTCCATACATCAAGGATCCATCCACATAAAAGGTTCCATACATAAAGTATCTATCCAAAACACCAGTACAAAATAACATAAAAGGATCCATACATAATGTATTTAGCGACCTAAGAAGAAATATCTAGAAGATTCTAGAAACATTGTTGGGGGATATAAGCATAGTTTTAAAAACCGGCTCGGGCGAACCGGGAACCGGGGGGGGGAACAGAGCCTGTCAGCCTTATGGATTGGAAATGCAGTCACCCGGTGAAAACCGACGTGACTCGGCCGGGTTTTGCGAAAATTGGTGACCCGGCATGACCCGGACCGGGTTGTGCATTTTTTATTTATTTATTTTCAAAACGACATCGTTTAATTTGTTTCTTTTGCGCTTTTTCATCTATTTCTTTTCCATTAATGCATTATTGGCTCCATTTGAGTAATTGTTATCAGTGATTTTTTGATTTTCTGATGTAGCACTTCTAAACAAGGGAAACCATAATCAAGTTTATTAGAGTTAGTTTGTTTTTTGCATTATATTTATTAGTTATGAGTATAGGATGATTTTATGCAGGATGTGATTTTTTGTTTGACTTTTCTAGGCAGGATGTGTCATTTTAGGAAATTAAGTTTTACAGGTATGAAAGTTATATAGGTCTTGAAAATTCGAGGAATAGAGACCGGGTCATGCGGTCCGGGTTTTGGTCATGCGGTTCAACTGTCGACCCATCGGTCCGACCCTTGACCCAGTGACCCGGTACCTTCACCGAGTCGGCCACCGGTCCGAGTTTTAAAACATTGGATATAAGTCACCATTTTACATTCTATTATTTTGTCTTTTAGCTAATTTGTTGTGGCATTGGATTCCTTATTTGGCTAGCGCATTATGTACTTGAAGTGTATATATATACCTTGAATGAGAAAGGGAATTCCATCAAGAAATTATGAAGAAAGGCTTAAAACTGAATTGTCCTTGAATGAGAAAGGGAATTCCATCAAGAAATTATGAAGAAAGGCTTAAAACTGAATTGTGTGAACTGAAAACTCAACATTGCAATTACAAGAATTCCGAATGCTTATAGAAACCTTGGTTAAAGACTTTTTTTTGGTAACAGTTAAAGACTCTTTTTATAGTTGCTCCGGAACAATTAGGAAATTTTATAGAAGAAAGGTGAGGTTTTACTTCTGAATGCTTATAGAAACCTTGGTTAAAGACTTTTTTTTTGGTAACAGTTAAAGACTCTTTTTATAGTTGCTCCGGAACAATTAGGAAATTTTATAGAAGAAAGGTGAGGTTTTACTTCTGGCGGCAACATGCTATGGGGTGGTGGTATCCACCATAAGCCTTTGCATTAGTGTACTTTGTAGCTTAATTTTAGCAATTTCCTTGGTTACAAATCGCTTTCTGGTTTACCCATTTTTTGGGTACCTGACAACATGCCATAATTGCCATAACTACTCAAAGGCAAACAACCATAACCTGTATGTTACAGATTATAAGTCGGCCATGGGGGAATAATTTGGCTCAGAATTGGAATTGTTAGGGACTTAAATGGGTATTTAAATGGAGGAGATGAGGTAAGTATATATCAGGTATGGGGACCAATTTGGCCCAAATTTGGAAATTTTAGGGACTTTAATGAATACTTTAAAATTTAACGTGCCACGTAAGCTAGGGAACAACTCATTTTCAATGGAAGTTGATCGATGGACTAACTTGTCTCCTGTTTGTAATTGTCAGAGACTAAATTTGATATTAATTATTCTCGAGGAACAAATTGGGCACTGAATTTTTTTTGAGTGACTAAATTGGGTATTCACTCGACATATAATTGTGCTGGCATGGCTTAGCTGGACAATAACAGGACACGTTGGAAAAATAATGGAACACATAGCATAAATAACGAACCAGCTCAGAATAAAAACGGAGCTCACTAACTGTCAGCTAACAGAGGGACTAACTTGTCACTGTTTGTAATTGTTAGGGACTAAAATTGATATTAATTATTCTCGGCCACTAAATTGGGAACCGGAATATGTCATTGGGTATTTCTCTAAGAAATTTAGGATTATATTTTTGTGATAGTTTCATTCTTTTTTGCTAAGAACGTCTTGATTTGTTGATGCAATCTAGTGCATGATTGATTCAAGTATTGTGGTGTTTCAGGTTATGGGTCAGCATCATTGACGATAGACAAAACTGAACCCTATTGGTGACTGGTGTTGCCTATTTTGTTTGGTGATGGGGTAACTGACTCGGGCATTCTTGTAGACGGTCGTGGCAGTTGAGTTTCTCCTCTTAGAAGCTGTAAATAGTTGTTTTCCATGTTTATATTATCTAGTGAAGGAATTGGTTTTGGTACAAAAGATACCTAATTCTTTAGAGTAAAAACTTTGGAAACATTAGTGTACGCTGCTCAAAACTACAACAGTGCAAACCTTAAATCCCCCCTTCTCCCACCCTAGTTCCATTTTTTTGGTTGTTTCTATGACAAAAAATATATTAGATTAAGTTAGTAACTGCGACTGAATAAGTGGCTGTTCGATGTATCTACAGGCCAACAATAATGGTAATGAAATTCCTTTTGTTAAGTTGATTGTAAAGTGATTATACATTCATTTCAACCTTTTTAAACAGTTAATTGTTAAATATTCATGTGCTGGAACTTCTTGAGCTGCATGATGAAATTAAGGCTTTTTTTGGCCTTTAGTGAGTTGGCTTACCTGTAGCATAAGCTGGCAATGCTTTTTTGTGTCTGTAAAACCATTCCTTAAAATTGGGTAATTGTGCATGGTATCGATTCTTCCATTTGTCAACCATTTTATATATGACCCAAAATTTGGAAATTGGTAAGATTTCAAGTGAAGGGGCTTGTAATTGGGGAATTCAATTCCACCATGTTAATGATGATTGGTACGAGTCATACAGTGCAAATAATTATGGAAAAAGTTAGAGTATTATTTTTTGTTTTTCACTCTAATAATAATAATTACTCTAAAAAAAGAATATGACAAGTGGCTACTCGAAATTTAAAATCTTATTTGTGTTCGATTTTAAAATTAAGGGGTAGATAATATGTTAAGTTTTTATAGTGAGCTTATTTAATTTGTGTTCCCAATTGCGAATTCTTTATATAGTTCAATTGGTTGTGAGAGAAGAAGCCCCTTGGAAAATTTGATTAGTATTGTATCTTGCCAGTGTGTAGAATTTGTTGATACAATTGGCTGCCTTTTCTCTTCTATTTATTTTGCTCCCCTCCTTTAATTCCTGTGGTTGCAGGAGTAGCTCAAGTAGGAAAAAACTGTTAGGTTGCTGAGTTGCATTATGCTACTGGTATGTTTCTCTTTCTGTCCCTTGCAATTGTCATTTGTGTTGAGTTCTTTATATTTGTTCTCTAGTGATTCCCGGTTCCCTCAACCCCTCAGCAAATAAAGTGAGCAGAAGCAAAAGGTATTGAAAAATGAATTCCTGGCCAGTTACGATTCAATTTGGGATGCACGAGACGTTAAAAAAGGGTTAGGACTTAGGAGCAGTGGCTTTCACATTATTTCGACGTTTGGCTCCTTATCTCCATAATTGGTATGGTCAAATTGTGTTATACTAGTACATTTTTGGTTATAACAGTGTGGAGTTGTACCGGTGAGATTAACTAACACAACTCTGTTTTTCATCTTTTCTTTAGCATATTTTACAAAGAAAATGATAATTTGGTAAACAAGATTGCATCTTACATCCTAATTTTTAAAGATAAAAAGGTTCTAGAGAAAATTTGAGATATTAACATTGTTCGTGAGGAGTTTGCTTGAAAAAGAAAAAAGTACGTGAATGAAACAGTGGGTGTTTAACACGGATGTAATTAAGAATGCAACAACGTCGTTTTATTTTGTACAATTAGTGCATGTGTTGCTTTGTGTGAAGTCATATCAACCAGTGTTGATCCGTAAGACCTAGTTCAATTGAGAAAATGCCGAAATTGTTAAACTGTATATCATGTATATACCATTTACAGGGTTTGAATTTAGAACCTTATAATTGTGTCTGTGAGTTTTAGGCGACACTTGCCATTCTTGTCTTCAGACCAAAAAATATCATCCAGTGTTGTTAGAAATAGACCAAATAGGGCGGTGCAACCGGTTAAATTGAGAGTCGGCCAGTCTGGCAGTTGTTTCAACCTCAATTGGGTTGTAGTTTTGTTGAACTGCCCAAAACCAGATTGAACCGCCAATTAGATCAGGTTGAACTGTTCCAAATGATTTGAGTTTTTTTATTTACTTTTCCTCCAAAATTTAATTTTTTATTTTTATTTATTTAAAATTTAATACTTTGTATTTTCTATTCATTTATAAGTCATCATCATTCGGTTCCATCATGGTTGAACTAAATGAACCAATAGAACCATGACTTGAAGGTCTCACTAATTCAATCTCTAGTCTGATTTTAAAAACATTGATATTACCAAGTTCCTTTGGCAACTGGCATTGGAAACGACAGTAACTACTTAAATAACGGGAAAGCATGCCAATGGAGTTGGCTCACATTGCATGACTTGGGGTTGAATATTGGAATTTCCCTTTGGTAGACAACATGCAGTTTGGAATTATGAGACTCTCTCCTCTATTGACACTTCCTCAACCGTTGAAAATTCAATGAAGTTAAAGCTCCAAACATATATGAACCATGACCACGGATTAATTCGATAACTGTCATCCTAGAGCAAGACTGCATATGTTGGTCCTTTGGGATTATGAAAGCATCACGTTAACTTAAAAGTGATTAGTGTGGTGGTTTGTGACAATTTTTTTTTTGGGGATCAAGATCGAAAGAGGTAAGGAGGAAAATGGGTTCACTCATTGTTTTGCGATTACAATGCTCTGAAATAAGCCATCGATTTAAGTGATTGGTATTTACTTCTCTCTTCTCAGGCAATGCTTATGTGCATGGAGACACACTCGTGATTCTGGCAATTAACTCCGCCTGTGTCTCTCATGTATGATATAACACAGCCGGTCCCCAGCCCGGAGAAAGGAGGAGGGTTGCACTCTCAACTTTATGATGAAATTTATGTTTCATTTTCCTTGTTAGTTATTGAAAAGATCACGTATATGATAGGCTTTGTGTAAATAATTTACTTAATGTAGAACCTATGCATTGGCCAATGTTATTAGAGAAACTTGCTACAAATTAAATGGTTAAAACAATCTATACTGAATGTTAACTTTGAGTTCTGCCAATTGAATCTAATGAGTCTGCCCGGGAGGCTCGTTGCAAACATGATCATTGAGTTTGTATTATATTAGAGCATATTCTAGGGTGGACCGTTACTTGAGTTTTTTTATGAAATTCTGACGACTATTGATGCTATCCTTCGAAGTAGAAGCTCACAATCCCGTGTCTTTGTGATTGAGATGGTGACTTGATCGGTGTTTTGGGAAAGAAGCAAATGAGTGTCTCGAAACTCAATTTATATTTGTTTTTCTTATTTTTGTCGATCATGCCATCATCTCAACTATGAGGACAAGGAAGACTGCGAATTTTCGCTTTCAAAAGGTGGGTGGCGTTGGTCATTGTCAGAGTTACAAATATTTTTTCAAGTTTTGACCTAGTAGATTACCGTGCTAGGTGGTCCATCATACAATCCATCCTAAGTAGATCAATTTTTAATATTCATTCATATATTATCAAAGAGGAGTGCTATATAGTACGAAAGGTACCGTATGAAATGTCAAAAAGGAGAAGGGAAAGTTGAATTAGACGACATCAATTACAATATGAAATGTCAAAAAGGAGAAGGGAAAGTTGAATCAGACGACATCGATTACAATACACGTGGCAGTGACGTTATTGATGATGTCATGATGACGTCATCTCCGTTTGCCACGTCAATTTTTTTGGAGGGAAAGTTAAAAGATGGACCAAACTGGAAGTGTTTTGTTTTTGCAAGGGCTTTTTTAAAACTTTTTTTTTCAGGGACCAAATTAGATTATTGAAATATTTGCCAGGGACGAAACATATCTTTAAGTCTATCGTATAATATATCGGTCGACATTAGAAATTGCCCCTATGAATCAAGAATTCATTTGAATCATATTTTTCAAGAGTCGACCTAGTAGATTACCGTGCTAGGTGGTCCATCATACAATCCATCCTAAGTAGATCAATTTTTAATATTCATTCATATATTATCAAAAGAGGATTGCTATATAGTACGAAAGGTACTGTATGAAATGTCAAAAAGGAGAAGGGGAAGTTGAATCGGACGACATCAATTACAATATGAAATGTCAAAAAGGAGAAGGGAAAGTTGAATCAGACGACATCGATTACAATACACGTGGCAGTGATGTTATTGATGATGTCATGATGACGTCATCTCCGTTTGCCACGTCAATTTTTTTGGAGGGAAAGTTAACAGATGGACCAAACTGGAAGTGTTTTGTTTTTGCAAGAGCTTTTTTAAAACTTTTTTTTTCAGGGACCAAATTAGATTATTGAAATATTTGTCGGGGACGAAAGATATCTTTAAGTCTATCGTATAATATATCGGTCGACATTAGAAATTGCCCCTGTGAATCAAGAATTCATTTGAATCATATTATACATACCCTACTCGCTTTTGATCGTTATCAGCATTGCCATATCACATGTAGTTTTTGTACTTTTTTTGGTCAACAGGCTTTTACCTTGGGTAACACATGGTGTTTGATATTTAGAGCATATCCAGTCATGGACCCAGTTTAGGCTTTCATCTCACCATTATATGGATCTAGTTATGTCACATCACTTGTAATTTTTTTTAACTTCATTGGTACAACGCCGACATCATATATATATATATATATATATATATATATATATATATATATATATATAGAGAGAGAGAGAGAGAGAGAGAGAGAGAGAGAGAGAGGGCCGGATCCACTTGTTGTTAATTGGGGGCATTTGCCCCCACTTGAAAAATTATTTTGGTTGGGAATATATAACAAATGTATTTTGCCCCCATAAAAAAAATAAAGGTTGCCCCCATAAGATAAATTAAATGTAAAAATTCACAAAACATAAATAAAAAAGAAAATAAATTGGTACTAATTTTGTCTTTTTAGCTATGTATTTAGAGAAATTTAGGTATTTTAAGGTTTCTTTGTAATGAAATTATGTTCTTTGGAAAGTTTAATAAATTTTTTAAGAAAATTTTATAGGCTATTTTTTTGCCCCCACCAGTGAAAATTTCTGGATCCGTCACCGTAATAATATATATATATATATTCTATTGAGAAACAATTGTTTTTTTTTTGTAAGTTCTTGAATCTATTTTTTTACAATAAGTTTTTAGATCTTTTAATAATTGATCCTTAGATGTATTCACATCAACTCACTCCACTGACAAACCTAGATAAGAACTTGTTCTTACCAGGTCCACCCCAAAATGCCGGGTACTTGAGCGAAAAATTAAAAATATTTTTAATACGGTGCCTTAATTGTTTAAAGGACCTTAAAAAAATGGCTTTAATACAGTTTTAGCCCCCCCTATTATGACCAACTCACGATTTTGGTCCCTAAAGTTTTAATTTGACGATTTTGGTCCCCCTATTTTCCCAATTTGAAAAATCAAGGTCCTCCACCCCAATTTTGACTCAGTTTGACTGACTTATCCTACGTGGCAGCCCACGTGGACTGCCACGTAGGCACACCCCCCACCCCACCCCCACCCCCCACCCCACCCCCCCACCCCTCCACTGTTTGTCTTCCCCACCGATCCCCACCCCCACCCTCCACTGTTCCCCTTCGCCCCTCCCACCCCACACCCCACCGTGAACCCCCCATCCCCACTGTGAACCCCCCTTCGCACCTCCCTCCTCTCTCAAACGCCGGCGCGTTTTCCCCTTCCCCTTCACCGGATCTGCGAGAGAGAGAGATACGCAGAGAGAGCGACGGTGAGCGAGAGAGAGCGATGGTGAGCGAGAGAGAGGGAAAGCGAGGGGGGAGGGGAGAGACGGTGAGCGAGAGAGAGAGGGAAATCGAGGGGGGGAGGGGAGAGACGGTGAGCGAGAGAGAGAGAGGGAGGTGCGAAGGGAAGGGGTCACGGTGGGGGGGGGGGGGGGGGGGGAGGGGTGGGGTGGGGAAGAGGGGAAGATGCGAAGGAGAGAGAGAGAGCGACGATGGGGTGGGGTGGGTGGGGTCGGTGGTGGGGGGGGGGGGGGGGGTGGGGGGTGGGGGTGTGCCTACATGGCAGTCCACGTGGGCTGCCACGTAGGATAAGTCAGTCAAACTGGGTCAAAATTGGGGTGGGGGACCTTGATTTTTCAAATTGGGAAAATAGGGGGACCAAAATCGTCAAATTAAAACTTTAGGGACCAAAATCGTGAGTTGGTCATAATAGGGGGAACAAAACTGTATTTAAGCCTAAAAAAATTAGTAGCCTTGTTTTCTCAAGCCCGTCTTAAAAAATTGAAGCATTTTTTTTCTTCTCGATAAGCAATGATTCATTCAAAAAGAGAATTAGGTGTGCTCAAAACCACTTACATATTGTTAATACACAATAAAGCATTATGCCACCAAGATGTAACGGTATAAGATGAATGACTATCCGCCCCATAAATAAACTAACACCACGATATACGTTTAGTGTGGGTTACAATAGAATCTACCATAGGCGCCTCATCTTTGAATATCAAGTTGTTCCTATCAATCCACAAACTCCAACAAGTCGCTAGCCATATAATGTATCAAGTCTTGTGGCGCTTTCTTTCCGGAAAAAGCTGAACCGAAAGCATGGAAATGCCCCACGATATCAGTACCTGGAATATGATGTAATCCGAGCCAATCACCAACCTTTGCCCACACCTCTTTTGCAAAAACAAAATTGCAAAATAGATGTAGTAGACCCTCTCGGTGCTGCTTGCATAATGGACAAACCACAACCTCCTCTGTGTCTAAAACATGACGAGATAACAGTAATTCACGAGTTGGAATGCCTTTGGAAAAAATTCTCCACCCGAATGTACTAATCTTCGATGGCACTGTTGTTTTCCAGATTTCAGAAAAAATTGCAGCAGTGTCCGAATCTGTTTCTGCTATGGGCAAAAGCTGTTGCAAATAAGAATAAGATTTCACTGAATGCATATTGTGCGATTCAAGGATCCAACGCCAAATATCTTGGGCTCCACGAGGGTTCTACCTCTAACAAAATCTCCTTCAGAATTCACGCCTCCTTCAAGCAACGATGGTCAATCGCGATGCTATCCGGGAACACCCAAAGCCACTGATTAGCTATCCAATGCCCAGCTGCTTCCACCATCATATTTTTGCCAGCACAATCTGTTGGGGAAAAACAACATAGAGAAAATAAAATGAGCACAATCGGAACACAAGAATTTAACGTGGAAAACTCCAAAGCCGGAGAAAAACCACGAACCGCTGTCTAATGACAACCAGAGAATACCACTATGTGAAAATTGTTACAACACACAGACTTCACTAAAAACACCCCATGGTCCCAGTAGTACACCCACACCCTCCAAAGAAAATATTTAACTACATCTCACAACACTCTAAAACAAGAGTATAAGAGAAAAAACAAAGTCAAATACAACTTAAGGTATTTTTGACTGGTGCATCTTGTAATGAAGAACTTGAACCCATTATATAGCCTTGGTCTCCCTATTCCTCCACAAAACTAAGCGATGTAGGACTTTTTCAAGATGCCAATTTCAATCAACTCCAACAATCTCCACCTTGATTGTAATTGATCAACGAGACATCTTCCGCTTTCATTGTCTTCACCGACAATCATAGTTCAAAAGAAATATCATACTCCACCTAAGAGAGTATACTTCACTTGAAGCTAAACCACTCCAAGAATTTTATCCATGCCGAAAGTCATCGACATAACTTCTTCAAGATGCTCAATTCCTATTAACTCCAACAATCTCCACCTTGATTGTAATTGATACCCGAGACATCTTCTACCTTCATTGTCTACACCAACAATTAATCATAGTTCAAAAGAACTATCATACTCCACCATAAAGTATATTTCACTTGAAGCTAAACCACTTCAAGAATTTCTTCTTTCGTGACATGTCGAAAAAATCTTGCAGAAAAATTATGGTGCAACTTCCATGTTTCACTTTTCTGGAAGTTTCATCTGCCATCGACATTCCTTTCCACCACGCGCCTTGCACAACTGTGAAACCAGTGCCCCGTGCGCAATTATGGACTCGTAATCTTTGGAGCAATTTGTCGGACCTGCTCCCCTGGACAATTTTTTTGCCAAGAATTGTTGCCTTTGGTGAAAAAAATATATATAATTTCGTGACAAAATACGTAAAGTGTGATGCTAAGCAGCATGTTTTGGGGTACATTAGTGTTCAAATTTTTTTTAACCGTTCAAATACTCAGTTCATTCCTCAATACTTGATTTGGTAAAAAAATAATAGTTTCATGAAAAATATGTATACACTCTATTTTAGTTTTTAAGTTTGCAATCGCTTTTCTTTTTATTACATATTTTTTTAATTCATATTTAATTATCTTCAATTTAAACAATATTTTCTCATGTAGTGTGTTTTTGGATGCTTTAGTGATCGCAATAGTATGTTTTTTTGATGCTTTAGTGTTTGCAAAAAAATCCATCTATTCAAATATGCAAAAATTGGGCCTCAAAAACCGGTTTGGTGAAAAAAAATATAATTTCGTGACAAAATACATAGTGTGATGCTAAGTAGCGTGTTTTGAGGTACTTTAGCATTCAAATGATCAACAAATGAGACTTTTTCATATTGCAATTTTAAAAACAAATTTTAACAAGATAGGAATTTCGGATTAACTGAAGTTGTTGCCCACACGCTAGTATAGGACAAAGATCAAACATGATCGTTTGATTTTGTCAAAAAAAAATGCTCGTTTGACTATCTCATTATATTTCACCGGTGATATGCTCCCTATATATTTCAGCGGTACCTATGTCATTATATTTCACCGGTGAGGGATTTAATTTGCTCCCTCACCGGTGAACCACTAAAATTGACCGTAAGATATTGTGCAAAATACTATGAGTGGTTCAGATTGAATTAACCAGTATTAAATCTCAACCGTTGATGAATTTTTATACTACATCCTACGGTCATATTTAATATTTCACCGGTGATGGATTTGATTTGCTCTCTCACTCTAGAATGACCCATAAAATATATATATAAAAAATGTTAGATTATAATTTCAATATGGTATACATGTATTGTAAAATCGGAAAATATATGGTATACATGTATTGAAAAATTGGAAAAACGTAATAAGTAAAAATTAAATATATTTTAGCTTGTTAAATATTGAAGAATGACGTTAATTGATTACAAAGTGGAAGGATATTAGAATATATGAGAACCGCAGCTCCTCTTTTACTATCCCTTAACGCTGCTTATCACTCATCACATCTTCTAGATTAAAATTTTCTATATCTGCAACTTATGCAAACTAAATGGGATTCTCAAGAAAGTCCTCCCTTAGTGTATCTATCTATCATTCACTTCACAGTTGATACCAAAACCAAGTGAGAATTATGAGATAAATAAAAAGAAGAACCGTTTGATGCATGGCGAGGTTGAATAGATGTCATCTAAACACCTGACAACACATAATACGTGGTAATTGATGTCAACTCTTATAGGCGACACCAAAACGATATTAAAAACTCATTCACAGAATTGCTGACAATACATAACACAATTGACACAACAAATTACAAAACATGCAAACAAATCTTCCATGGCTCACACAACGAAGGAAACACGTGGAGAGATGAAATGAAGAATTAAACATGCATAGAAACTAAAATCTAAGAACATGTGGCAACAAACAAATACAATGCACTTCACACGATTAATTGATAGGAAATTTTTAAAAAACTCATAAACACAAAAAAATTAACTAACCACTTATGAGACATCAGGATTTCCACTCCAAGAAATATATGGAGACCCGTACGATTTTTAGGCGATCAAACTATAAAATGAAGAAAAAATATTAATACAAATAAGGTCCAAATTGTGACATGTAACACTAAATTAAAGATAGGACACCATCGTTGGATCGTAGACACAAATGCCTTCAATTTCGACTTGATTTTCTTAACATAAAGATCGACATCAAGCATGAGTGGTGGAAACCCTCTCTAAAAAATAAGGTAGATATTAATTAAAAAAAAAGCACAATCAGAACATGTAAAAATGAGAAAACTTCAAAATAATATTTTAAACCCAAAACATAAAGTAAATGGGTTATACGATCTATAGTTAATAATGCTAGTAACTGCTAAAAATGGCAATTGGAAGTAAAAAACACGGTTAGGCCATTACTTTATCTTAACTAAACGATAAAACTATAAAAAGGGGGGAAAGGAACCAACAAATCAAACATGCAAAATACCGAAATAAAAAACGAAAACGAAAACCCAACAAATCAAAGCAAACAAACTTGCAAAAAATATATCACACACAATTTAAAATAATAAATAAAATAAGATTATAAAAACAAAATAAAAGCAACTAATTATTTAGTGGACATATGAATTCCACTAAAAGAAACAAACATTTAAAAAAATTGTCAAAAAAAATAGCTGCTAACCAATTTTTTTTGACAGCTATTTTTGTTAATATAAAGATCTACATCAAACATGAGTGGTGGAAACCCTATCTAAAAAATAACATAGATATTACTAAAAAAACACATTCAGTAAATGTAAAAATCATAAATAATCCAAAGAAAAATAGCTTAATGTGTAAAGAATAAGATTTCAATGTAATATTTTAAACCCAAAACATAAAGTAAATGGATTATACCATATGTAGTTAATAATGCTAACAACTGCTAAAAATGGTAATTGGAAGTAAAAAACAATTTGGTCATTATATTATCTTAACTAAAGGATAAAAGTATAAAAAAGGGCAAAAGGAACCTGGAAATCAAACATGCAGAAGACCAAAATAAAAAACAAAAACAAAAGCCCAACAAATTAAAGCAAATAAACATGCAAAAAATATATCATACACTATTCTAAAAATAAATAAAATAAAATTATAGAAACAAGATAAAGTAACCAATCATTTAGTGGACATATAGATTCCTACTAAAACAAATACACATTTTATAAGAAAAAACTACTAAAAATGGTAATTGAAAGTAAAAAAAAACGCGATTATACCATGATATTATCTTAACTAAAGAATAAAAGTATAATAAAGGGAAAAATGAACCTGCAAATTAAACATGCAGAAAACCAAAATAAAAGAACAAAAATCCAACAAAATGAAGCAAATAAACATGCAAAAAATATATCACGCACTATTCTAATAAATAAAAAAAATAAAATTATATAAAAAAAATAAAAGTAACCAATCATCAGGTGCATGTTTTTGTATGGGCCGGGGAGAGCCATGGGCCGCCTAAAAAATTCATGTGAAATTACTATAATACCCTTATTTTTTTTAAAAATGACTACTAAACATATAATCTCATGTTTGCGCCTATGTCACAACTAGATACTGCGACACAGTGGTTTGTGTTCTATGCATCCACTGATAAGCTAAACTCTTGCCTTTGTTCACTAATAAGAAAGCTAACTGTTCCGGACTGGGCCGAGGTCCCAATCCGGTTAGTGGGCTGCGAACTGGCCCAATCCATCGATGATCCGTGATCACCACTCACGCAAAGTGAGATCAATGGATGTGAACAAGCCGTGATCAACGGATTCGTGATCAGACACTATAAGTAGGAGTCAACCCGCACTGACAGGTACACTTTTTTATCCATTAATCACTTCTGCCTTGACTTCTACCCCACTGACTTGGGCGTCGGAGTGTCGTTGCAGGTATAACCCGGGCCGAGCTCTGCTCCTGATCGACATACGAGTAGTACGACTAGACACCAAACCGGTGCATCTCAAGGGACAAAGAGGTACGGTTTAGTGACGACCACAGTGGGAGCCCAGGCGCTATCCCACCTCAATTCCTATGGCTCCGCGGGGAAGATCGCCCGGCCAGAAGACCCCGCGCTTGCAAAGCGTGGCTGAGATCCTTGACCAACCACAGTCGACCCCGAAAGGCGTCGCGGTTACCACTGAATATACCGCTCCTGGCGCTCCTTCCGAACCAGCCCCGCAAGCAAACATCATGATTCCAGCAACCACTGTGCAACAACTTCTAGAAATGCTGAATGGGCGAGATCAGGCATTGGCGCAGCAGGAGGAACGCCTCACGCAGATCGAAAGGGAGGTGGCCTCGGGGCGGGTGAACACCGTGCTCGAACCACACCAGGCTGACATTCAATCTCCGATCAGGAGAGGAAATCCTTCTAGGCGGCATCGATCGCCCCCCAGGAGACACCTCGTTCACCGATCACCACCCCGACGAAGGGGCCAAAGGGGGTCCAGTTCGCCTCCTAGGATGCCTCCATCTTAGACGGACCCCACCTACTGGCCGGGCGAGCCCTCGTCCCAGAACTCCTCCTTCGGGTCCTCAGGGTCGCCCCGACATTCATGGAGCAGACCGCACGACAGATATGATCGATATCATTATGACAGGCGATCACCGGACGGACATGGTCGACATCACTAGTCAAGGCGATCTCCTGATCGACGTGACCATCGAGGCCGACGCCTCGAAGACCAGTCAACTTGTTGGGCGAAAGGCGACTCATGCAAATGGCCCTTCACCAGAGACATAGACGAATACCCGATTCCCCATTCCCTTGAAAAGGCCCCGGAGAATTCCGCTCTGGAGTGGTTTAGAGAGCTTAAACCAAACACCATCTCGTCATGGGACCAGTTGGCTAGAAATTTCTTTGCACGTTTTACAGCATCCAGAGTAAAACCCAAGTCACATGTAGTACTGAAGGCGATCAGACAAGGGGAGACCGAAACACTCCAAGAATATGTCGAGCGATTTAACAAGGAAGTATCCATTGTAAGAGGCATGGAGGACAAGATGCGACTGTGGTTCCTAAGGGACGGTCTCAGGAGTGGCAGTCTGTTCGAAATTGAAGTTGGTGTAAATGAACCGCGCGATTTAGCTACTTTCCTTCGCAGGTCACAAAGATTTATGAATTACAAAGAAGCAGCTATGGCTAGCTGAGCGGTCGCCAGAAGCGGCCTAGAAAGACCCCATGAGGAGCGCGATCAGAAACAAAGGAAAGATCAATGAGGCTCATCTTGCGACTTCAGGTTGCAAAAGTTTGCTGACCGCACGAAATTGACACGTCGTATGCCCAGATCCTCTCCGAGTGTGCCAATACTGAGTTCAGGGACATCAAGAGGCCAGAACCACTCGTCCTCATGGAAGGCCAACGCCCGTCTCATAAGTATTGCCGATACCACCGCAGTAACGGGCACGACACCAACAATTGCATAGCGCTCAAGGACGACATCGAAGAGCTAATTCGTAAGGGTAAGCTGACCCAATACATCAAGAAAGGACAGGCTGAGGAACGAGAAGAGAAGAAACAAGCCCGCTCCCCCCGAAAAGGGAAGGCAGTGGTTAATGAAGTCGCCAAGGCGAGCAAAGAAGGTGACGACGAGACAGAAGAGGAAGCAGACACTAGAAAGTCCAAGGGACGACATGTGGCCTTGGTGATCTCTGGAGGATGCCCGATCGAAGGAGGGGAAACCAATAAATCGATGAAGTGCCGATGGAAGGAGATCTTGAGCGTAGCCTCAACTTCGGCACCAAGAAACGCCTTCAAAAGACCGCCCCTGGCGTTTGGGGACGATGACCTACTAGACGGTAAGCCGAACAAGTACGTCCCGCTACTGATTACCGCTGTAATGGCTAACGTAGAAGTAAGAAGAATCCTGGTCGACCAAGGAAGTTCTGCTGACAAAATCTTTAAAGACCTTCTTGACGTGTTGAAAATATCAAGGGACGACCTCACGCCATACAGAGGGGCAGACCTTACCGGCTTCAACGGGTCGTCTACGACGCCTTTTGGCCATTTTTAACTGATGGTCACATTTAGGAACGACAACGCCGAGAAGCCAATGTGTAGGACGGTGAAGACACATTTTCTTGTGCTCTCGTGTAAGTCAGTATACCAGTGCATCATAGGCCGACCCACCCTAGGGAGGGTTGGGGCGGTCGCCTCGACCGTTCACCTTAAGATGAAATTTTATCCCGACACAGATGAAGTGATCTCCCTACTGGCAGACCTTCACTCAGCAGGGAGATGTCACTTTATGAACCTTAAAGAACAAGGAGAGTTTGAAACCAAAAAAGCAGAAACTGGAAAAAGCAAGAGAGGCAACCAAGTCATCGTAGCCGACTTGGATGCCCGCTATGACCCAGATAGCGAAGAAGAAGAAGGTGACGACGCCTTAACCAGAGAACTTAAGAATCGAATTAAAAGACCAGAACCCAACAGTGAGTTTGTTCAAATCCAACTGGGTGACGATCCGAATAAGACGGTCAGAATTGGCATCGATCTCCCAGACGAGGTACGAGTTTGCTCAAGATCTTCATCAGAAAAATCGATGGTTCGATCCTGCTCATCTTCCACAGCAACACGAGAACGATCCCGCTTCTTTGAAGCTGCTCTGCTCTGATCGCCCCCTTTGCCAGCATGGGGGGTCTGCGTCTCAACAGTAGGAGGAGGAGGAGGAGGGTTAACCACGGGAGAACGGCTCGATGAAGCTTGGACCTCTTTCTTTTTTCCCTTCTTCGCCAACTTCGCGAGTCCTTGGAAGCCAACAGATCCCGCCATTTGATCTACAAAAAGACACAAAGAAACGATCAGAAACACGCATAGAAAAAGAGGACACAACAACCCGTTGAAACCCTAACACGACTTAAAACCTATCGAGAGTAGAACGAAGGTCGTTCTCAGTAGAAACCCTTGCTATTGGGTGAACCTTTATCAATTTGGGTTCCTCGGAAAGATGTGAGACCATATTCCTTAACAACCGCGGCGTCTCTGTGTCGGCCTCGTTAAAACGGTCCTCGCCAAATCTATAACTGGCCGACGATCTGTTGTAATGGGCCTTCGACCAAGCAACCGGGAATTTGAAGCCGATCACTTCGCCCCGAGCGTTCAAGTTCCCAACCATTCTCTTAGCTTTGGGGCAAAGTGGGACGACCCACATAAAACTGAGCTTCCACGGCTTTAGTGTAACATCCCTAGTTTTGTTAATTTCGGTTTACGAAATTAACTAACGATTTATTATTCGATTAGATTATAAATCGGATCATGGATATAATGATTTCTCGGAAACAATGTTTAATCGTTCAAGCATATGAAAATACGCGCAAACTATTCGAATGGTGTAAATTGTAATGGGAATTGGAGCGCAAGGGTAAAATGGTCATTTCACCAAATATCATTGGATCAATATAGTAAGAGGTCATGGCTATATTTGTTAGTCAACCCAAGTGATTTAACTAATCAAATGGCTAAATGATAGGAGAATATGCATTATTGATTTGGGATTTAGGTAAATGAGAACTTAGGTAAGTGAGGGCATTATTGTCTTTTCCTCACCCTTACTAGCTTTCAGCTGCACTTAAATCCAACTCACTCTATCAATACAGAACACTCACATTCAGAAATAAGAAAAGAAGAGAAGCATGAAGAGAATGAGGGAGAGGGAGGCGATGAGAGGGAGAGGAAAAAGGAGGAAGCATTTCTTCAATTCTTGATGCATGTGGATGATTTTGGTGCCATTCTCCTCCTCTTCAAACTATCCTTCCATTGATGTTAATTATGTAAGCTGTTCCACACTTCACACTTCCTCCATTTTCGGATTCTAGAGCTCCACTTGGCCAACAATGGAGTCTTAAGCTCCCTTGGGGTTGCATGTTCAAATTTAAGTTAAAGTGGGTCAAAGCTGAAGCTACCTTGTTGATTGGAAGGCATTGGGGTGAAGTTCAGTGGCTTGGTTCTGTTTTGGGACATTTGGGTTGGCTATGAGACTCAAATTCGTGGTTACAAGTGGTTGATGTTGATGATTCAAGCTCAACCGAATTTCTGCGGGAAAATCCGTATGAACTACCTTCAGTATTTACGTTATATCTCTCTGTACAAAACTCCTATGAACGTGATATTTGTTCCTCTGGAAACTAGACACGAAATGCTTCAATATGGGAACAAGAACCATCGGATTTCATTTGGAAATGAGAGAGTTATGGTGTCCACAAGTTTCAGTTATGAATCAGGCAGTGCTGAACCAGTCCCCTTGTTTTCGCGATAACTCCTAGAATTCTGGTTGCATGCGTTTGAAGTTTCCTCCATCAGAAAATAGACAAAATTCTCTACACAATAGGCACTGGTTTGAGGGATTTTGGTTACGAATTGACCTAGATACTGTTGATGCAAATCTTCAAACTGATGCTAGAAATCAGGAGTGAAGCTGGGAATATCGATCCGTCGGATTTGAGGTTCGAGTCGTCAAGGTCACGAGAGGCATCAACTCCATACGTAGGAAAGGAACCCAGTAGCAAGAAGAGGGGATTGGAGTGTTGAAGTTTTTGTTTGAGCAAGTGAAGCCCATCGAGTTCGGTTTCGGAGGCATTCGGAGCGTGTTCGTGATTACGGGGATTGTTCGAGCGGTTACGTGTTGGAACGTTTCGAAGTCTCGGAAAATTCCGTGATTTTCATCACGACCGGTGAGTTTTACTCACGATTAGGGATTCATTTTTATCGACTTGAATGCTCTGGAATTCTGGTTGTGAAACTATTTCGCTTTCGAAAGATTTTCGAGTCGAAAACCATTTTTTTTGGAAAATAACGTTTTAACGGTTTTCATAAAAACACGTGTGAATTCTGTTGATTTTTGATTGAATGTTGTTGCTGGAATATAGTCTGGAATGTGGTATATTTTATCTGTTTTTCAGGTTGGATTAAGATCGGGAATCGAATTGGGTGCGAACGGAGAAGCCGGTCGAGAGAATCGGAATGGTATTCGGGAAACAGAACAGGACGCACGGGTCGGGCGCCCCTGGGCACGAACCGTGCGCCCACTTCGCAAATGTGGAATTGCTTTGGGTGCATCAGGCACGGGTCATGCGCCCCCTGGGCACAGACCGTGCGTGGGGTTCTGTTATCGGACTCCGATTTCTCGTTTCGTCGCTCATTTCGATCCCAAAACACTTCTATTCTTCTTTCCAACCAATTGCGATGAAATTGCCCAAATAAAATCAATGTTTTGAGTATGATCAACTTGAGTTTTGGAAAAGGAGTTTTGAAAGTTTAATCGCTCGAAAAACCAAACTTAGCACGCATGTGGGTTCATGTTTTGTATAGACCGACTGAATATATGTCAAATTGTAATGTGATTATAATGCCGACTGTCTAACTTTGAATTCATCAAAACGGATTATAGATCGAAAATAGATATTGATTGTCTAGAATTTAAGAGGCGGCCCAATGCGGGTACGATATATAGAATATATCAAGTTGGGTGACTATCCAACAAAATAGCATACTAGAAAGGGAAGTCATGAGCCCTCACCCTAGGCCCTGAAACGTTATGGCGTGGTCAAACGTGGGTTACCGGGATTAGTGAACTGTTGCACGGCCGGTTTCCGCTAAGTTGAGAACACGATTCGCCGGATTAGTGAACTGTTGCACGGTCGGCGTTTTGCTTAGTAAGCTAGTGATTATAAATTTATCGACTAGGCTTAATAATATAAATGATAGTACTTAATTACCGAGAATTGTGAACGGTTGCACGGTCGGTAAGGGGCTATATTTATGTTGATAAATAGTTATATATATTTAACTATGTGGTAATTGGTTTTATAATCAAACCGAGTGATAGTGAGGGGGGACGGTAGAACTCACTGAGACAAGTTGTCTCACCCAATCATTGTTGTTGTTTTTACAGAGATCAGGGAACGAGGAAGTGAAAGGGATGTTCAGTTATCACGCTCGAGGAGAAGATTGACTCAGTTCTAATTGTTTACCTTTCCTGTCGTCGTCTCTGTGTTCGGTCTTATGACTCGAACTTGTTTATTGTTTTATTTCATAGTTTCCGCTGTTTCTTGTAAGGATGTATATCTGAACAGGAATTTTTATACTCTGATGTAAACCAAATTGTATATTTAGGTATTATCTCGTTAAAGAAATACCGGGGTGTTACATTTTTAGCGAGTCAGAATACGGCTTGAAGAACTTATAATCAGGGTGGCCTTTCAAACTTAGGTGCTCCCATCGATCTTTCTTGGATCCCTTCTCGCCAAAGTGGCTCACCTCGAAAATGGTGAAGAAAAAGTCCAAAGAGCAAGGCCGAATCATCGCACCCATCAACAGCTCAAATGCCCTTACAAACGCCCAACTGTTCGGGTGCAACTGAGATGGGGCTACCGATGGATATCGAAGGACCTCCTGCTGGAACGCTGTGAAGGGAGGACGAATCTTCAAATTTAAAATGACCATCGAATACATCTTAAATCTAAGTGTGGTCGGGATGGTCGCAATGGAATCCTCCGCAGGGACTCCTTCAACTGCCCACTCTTGACCTTCGAAGCCGACCATTGGTTTGAACATCTTCTCTAGCTCGTTCCCTGGGTCGATCAGTGATTGCCGCTTCTCGCAAAGACTCTCTGAAATCCAGGAAATATCTCTGACTGGGTGGGGCACCGGGGGCAGATCTTGTCGGTTGGGAACGACTTCGTACATCGAAGAGACTTGCTCGACCTCTTCTCCTTCCTGCTCGACCTCTTCCCCTTCAATTTCATGGTCGCTCGAAGGAACGGGCTGAGATTCCACTGGTTCCGAAGAAGCAGGTGTCCTGGTGGATGAACTCGAACTCTCCGAAGAAGAGCCCGAAGACCAAGTCGAAGAAGAGCGGGACCCCGCGCGGTCACTAGACATGGTCTGAGGCGTCTCTTTACGCACGCAGTGCTCAGCCAGGGGGATTGGTTGCTCGCTTGTCACGCGCGCGGTCTGCTTTGTTCGCGCCAGGATCCAGAATCTGCAAGGAGGGGTCGAAACGTCAGGACTGCCTATGACGACTTCCTAAGAAGGGGGCGACAAGATCGACCCCGGGTCATGACACCCCCTCCCCGCTAAACGGGAAAACAAAGTCAAACCATGATAAAAAGAAGCGTTACTTGAGAAGTAATTAAGGACGGTAGGTCGCTCTGAACAGAATGGGACGACCGGAAGAAGAAGGCCGGAAGTTGAGACCGCGCTCCGGGTAGCACAGCCGCAGGGGGTATTTATCCGCCGGAAATGGGAAGCACCTTGTGACACCCTTTACCCCGAAAGTAATTATAAAAGAAAGAGTACGAAAAACGAGTGAGTTGTTTTTAAAACTAAAAATTGCAACTCATTTTCTAAAAAAGTTTTCGCAAGTAAAAGATGTCATCCAACTCCTTAAATCATATAAACAAGTTTAATAATAATATTAAATACTAAGCAATAAAACATTTCTTCCAATATAATAACAATAATGATTTTAATTATAACAATAAGAGTACAACCCAAATCCCGATGTCACATAATCAGCGCAATTAACCTTTAATCTAATAAACTAAAAATAGAGTGACATCAACGTGTAGAATCAAATCTCTCCCACTGCACGGTCGTAGAAGGTAACTCCAACGACGCCTGGAACTCAATCTAAAAAAAAGGTGCACGGGTGAGAAAGAGCGTCCAAACCATATAAGGAATATAAGACTGAAACTAAAACAGCAAGACTACCACAAAACAAGGAAACAATCCACATTAGTGGATACAAATTTCATAACACGCATGCACAAACAATCCTTAATTAATCTTCAGTTAATCCTATTGTCGCGACCTCACGTACGGTCCTAGGACTACAAGCAACAACAACAACAACAACAACAACAACAGGATTATGACACCTTACCAGATATTGCTTTACAATCATCAACAACAACAACAACTACAATAGGACCGGGATACATTGCCCGAATGGGATACCTTGCCTGATAACGCCCTACGACGAACAACAACAACAGGACCGGGATACCTTGCCCGATAACGCCCTACGACGAACAACGATAGGACCGGGATACCTTGCCTGATAGAGCCCAACGAAGAACAAAAGGAAGAGGATTATGAGGACCGGGATACCTTGCCCGAACAGGATACCTTGCCCGATAATGCCCTACACGAACAACAGGACCGAGACACTCGAACGGGATACCTTGCCCGATAATGCCCTGAAGAACACCCAAGAGAGGACTATGAGGACCGGGATACCTTGCTCGATAATGCCCTACTAACAACAACAACACTTATCATCATCACTATCCTTTGAGGTACGACTCGCCCATACTGCGACGAGTCCATGCCCATACTGCGACAAGGTTCCTCCTATACAATTTCAACTATTGAGGTACGACTCGCCCATACTGCGACGAGTCCTTGCCCATACTGTGACAAGGTTCCTCTTAAAATCATCAACTTTTAAGGTATGGCTCGCCCATGCTGCGACAAGTCCTTGCCCATGCTTTGACAAGGTTCCTTCAACAAATCTCGATCACGAAGATACAACTCGTTGATACTGCAACAAGTTCTTGCCCATGTTGCGACAAGATTCTTCAACATGAACCAACTTGCTAATCATCGACGAAGGATAACTTGCCCCTTGAGCGACAAGTTTCCGATGACAATACACATAAAACCAGCCAACAATAACAACAAAACATTACCAACAAGTCACTTAATGACTTAACAATTTCGAGTCGATCTCGGCTACGTTAACAGATATTAAGATGTCGATCTAGAATTCAAACAATATTAATTTGTATCATTTAGCCTTACATATCATTATAATCCATTAGCCTATTAGACGTTAACTCGTCCTATAACTGTTATAACTAACTCTTCCTTCTCATATTTAATTATGAGTGATACTCAAGTTATATGGGCTCATTAATTCGCTCTAATTATTTCGTTCTTACTATTAACTCACCCCCACTGTCAACTCGATTCTTCGTCTTGACATGCGAGTCATTCAAATCAAGGAACACCCGTCGACATACAATTGCCTACTCATACTAGATTCATTTCCTAAAATCAGCATGTTAGCTATAGTCATCCCTACCATTAAGTTATAGTCATCCAAATCATTATGTTACAGTCATCCAAATCAAATAATTTACAGACACTTAAATCATTTACAGTCATCCATAATAATTACAGTTATCCAAATTGAATTATATTTACAGTCATCCATAACAATTACAGTTATCTAAATTGAATAAATCGAATAGATAATAACGAACCAATGAATAAATACAAACAAATATGAATGACGATAATCAATACTATTATAGTCCTATCCCCTATTCCCCATAAAGAAAAGAAACTATTTCCCCTCGTACCTAATATTGAAGTGTCTTGCAAGGCAAAACGACAACCACAAATTACCAGTTCACAAGCGATTCAATTCCAGGAGGAAAATGTTTGACTCAAACGCGTACAATTATGCAATGACAACAACAACAACAAGCCGAAAGTCATGCACTAAAAATATAACTATAATTAATCGATTAATCGCTCGTCAAAAGAATTAACGGTGTTTCGAAAATAAGGTACTTATCAGAAATGTACCACGTGACTGCAACGGTTCGAAATCATGAGTTGAGGAATTCGAAGAACCATATTTGAATCGCGAAGGGGCTTGTCCTGAGAAGGCATCCAACTACACGGAGAGATCGTTCCTAGTGTATCAATGGTTGGTTCGTTGCTGATTGGACCAATCGTGAAACAGAGAAGGAGAAAAAACGAAGACCACAGTGGTTGTGTTTGTGGAGAATAGGAGAGCTCCATGGCGATTGAAAGGTGATTGGGTCGCGGTGGTGGGGTGATTCTGGGCTTCGAAATCGAGATATTAGATCGAGACAGGGAAGGGGTGTGACGGTTCAGTCACGAACAGGGAGAGGCGCGGTGGTGTTCTGGCTGTGATCGAGGCATTTCGTGGCGTTGTGGTGGTTTGGTTATGGTGATGGAACGAACGGTGCAAGGAGGAGGGAGGATTCGAGAAGGGAAGGAGATGAGAGGGTTTTGAGAGAAATCAAAATTGAGGATTTAGAGTTTTGAAACACAAATTCCTAAATCATGAATAAAGAGCAAGAATCGTGGATTGAATGATGGATTTCGAAATTGTCCAGAAAAAGGAAAGAAATCGCAACAATGGTGGATCCATGGCTGTCACGGCGCCTAGGGTTCTGAGGAAGGAGAAGCGCATGCGGGTTGGGGCTTGGTCGGATTCTGGGTCGCGCGAACTGGTCCAGGGCTGGGTTGGGAGCTGTTGTTGGGCCACGTGCATGGGCTGGGTTGTCTGGTGCGGATCAAGTAAGTGCAAAGGGGGTGCAAACGTGAAAAAGGGGGGGTGCATGCACTAAAAACAAACACAAAATCCTTTTTAAATCATTTTTAAAGCCTAATTTCACTATACTTATTATTTTAACACCTCAATAGGCCAAAATAATTCTCTAAATAAATAACATCTCAAATACTAATATTTTTATAAAATAAAATAATCAAATAAAACAATAATATTTCAAATTTCAAATATAAGTATTCTATAAACAACATAATTAAATAATAACAATAATATAGTACCAATATAGTATAAAAATATACTTTAATATCATTTCAACATATTTGATAACTCAACTACACACAAATATATAAAATCAATTAAATTACTAAATATTATTAAAATACATAACTACTAAGACGCACAATATATCACGAAATTTACTATTATATTCACACATAAGCAACAACGTACTAAAACAAAAAACTGGGTGTCACACACCTCGCCAGAATCACGCCGGAGAATCAGGTCGCTCGCGGAAGGAACGCAAATCACCCTCAGAGAACTCAAAACGATGTAAGTGTCAAATGAGGGAGGGGGAACCCCTTATATACTGGGCCTATCATGAAATCGTGGGCCGGAAGCGAAGCGACGCGACCCTTCACTTCATGCATTAAATGTCAGCCTTGAAAAGCGAAACAGCATCATTACCTACTCCCTCGAGGAGCCTAAACGTCGCATCAGTCACCTCAAAGAACCCAAACGTCGCATCAGTCACCTTGAAGAACCCAAACGTCACACGTCACATCAGTCAGAGTTTAATTGCAACCTTTCCCAAGAAATGCACGTGAAGGCCATGCGCGCAATGCGAAGTCGCTCCAGATCGACCTGAAACAGACCGGGGGCAACAGTTCCAAGCCAGAGGCCGTCCTCTGGACGGGCTCGGCTTGGGGGCAAATGTTCCGGATTGGGCCGAGGTCCTTGATCCTTGGAGGTTTATTAATACCAACAATTGGCGGTCAGGGCATATTTGAGATTTTTCAGCCACTCCGCTTTTTGTGAGTCCAAATTTTTCAGCCACGCGGACGACCCAGGTTCGATCCCCGACAACGGCACTAAAAACTTGATAAGCCGCAAGTGCATGATTCTATCGCGTAGTAAAAATATCGATCTCACAGAGACTTATGTGATTACCAATATTATTTTCAGTGGTGATTAGCTAAAAGGAATGATTTTAGTAGAAGAAGTGATTGTTTGATTTAACTTTATTAATAAAAGCATCTTAGGATTGTGGTTTCATCACAATGATATAATGAACTCACAACCCCTCATCCATTCTCTATTTTATATAAAATTGTATTTCTAAGGATAAGGCATTCAATGGCAACTCAAGTTTCCTTTCAGAATACAAGAGTGTGTCTTGAACCAATAATCAAAACCTATTTTCATGGTTGATTATTGCCAAGACCCCTTAAGTACAAGCCTCTTTTCTTAGATAAAATTTCTTTCAAATTTTTTGCATAAGATGGCATTTGATACAGTGCGTCTGTGAAAGGAATGTTTATGTAGAGCTTTTTCAAAAGATCAACAAATTTTTTTAACATGCTCATCAAGCTTTGTTTTCGCAAACCTTTGTGGGTAGGGAATGGTGGGCTTGTATGGTGCTGGTGAGACAGATTGTTCTTCTTTTTCTTTCTCTTCCTCTACCCCCTCACTTTGTGGATTCTCTTTTTCACTCACATTTTTCTCATTACTACCATTTGGTTCCTCTATTTGTTTCCCACTCCTTAAAATGATAGCATTCATTTGGGCTTTTGGATTTGGTTCAGGTTGCCCAGGAAATATTCCGGAGGATCTAGAGGATAAAGGGACCTGTTGGGCCACTTGAGAAATTTGGGTTTCCAGCATTTTGTTGTGAGTAGTGATAGGGTCCACTTTTGATGTTAACTTGATAAGAGTATCATTCAAAAATGAGTTTTGGTTTTTGAACTCTTCATTTTGTTTAGTTTGAGTTAACACAAAATTTTCCAAGTTGGATTTTTGAGGGATCTTTTGATTTTGCAAATTTTGAAAACCGGGGGGGGGGGGGGGGGGGGGGGAGGGTGTTCTAGCTGCCGGTTGAAAAGAGGGATTGGATGGAGGATTTTTATAGGAAAAATTTGGATGATTCCTCCATCCGGTATTATAAGTATTTGAAAAAGGATCCCTATTTTGAGCATAATTAGCTTGCTCATAATCATTAGTAGATGCCCCCAGTTGGCCTTCAGTAGCAATGTGGCCAACTACACCACATATTTCACAAGGAGGGGAAGTAGTAGATGAAGAAGGTGAGACAGCACTAACATTTAATTTTTCAAACTTTTGAAAGAGTGCGTCAACCTTAGAGGCAAGATGATCAATAGCAGAAACTTCGTACTTACCTGGTTCTTTCTTGGGTGGAGATGACACAGTTATTGCTCTCTCACTTGTCCATTGATAATGGTTTTGAGCCATATCTTCAATTAGAGCATAAGCTTCTTCTATATTTTTATTCATCAGAGCTCCACCCGCAGCAGCATCCACAGTCATCTTAGTGGCATATATCAATCAATTGTAGAAAGTATGGATTATTAACCATCTCTCTAGTCCATGATGAGGCATAGCCTTAGCATTTCTTTGAAACGCTCCCAAACATCATAAAGAGATTCCCCGTCATTTTGAGTGAATCGTGTAATCTGAATCTTCATTTGTGCAGTTTTGCCAGGGGGAAAAAATCTAGCGAGGAATACTTGCCTCAATTGTGCCCATGTGGTGACAGATTCATTTGGTAATGAATGAAACCAAGCTCTAGCTCTATCCCTTAGTGAAAAAGGGAAAAGCTTAAGCCTTATGGCCTCTGGGGTTACTCCATTTAGTTTCAGAGTACCACAGTATTCAAGAAAAATAGAGAGATGAAGATTTGGGTCATCAGTAGCAGAACCAGAAAATTGGTTCTGCTGGACCATAGAAAGAAGAGATGGTTTGATCTCAAAATTGTTTGCATCAACATTGGGACGCACAATAACAACATGTGGCTCTGTCGTAGAAGGCGTAGCATACTCTTTGAGAGCACGATTTGCGTTAGCAGCCATCTCTTAGTTATTGCGCAATTCTCTTCTTCTATGTAAGAATCTTTCAGTCTCAGGAATTTGTTCAACAATTTCTCCAAGACTTCGAACTCTTCGCGTTCAAAGAAGAAGAGAAACAAAAATTGACAGAAAAAAGTAAAAGATTTTTAGTCTAACCGATACTGGAAAATCAATTAATATCACAAAGTCCCCGGCAACGGCGCCAAAAACTTGATAGGCCGCAAGTGCACGATTCTATCGCGTAGTAAAAATATCGATCCCACAGAGACTTATGTGATTACCAATAGTATTTTCGGTTGTGATTAGCTAAAAGGAATGATTGAAGTAGAAAGAGTTGATTCGATTGATTTAAAATTCTCGGGTTATAGTTTCATCACAATAATGAGGAACCAAAATAATTCTTTAGACCATTCACCAAATTATAAGAGTAATGTATTTCAGAGACAAGGCAGTGAATATAACTAATGTCTCCTTTCAGAGTACAAGAGCGTGTTTTGAACTAACAATCAAGCATATTCTCATGGTTGATTGTCACCAAAACCCATTAAGCATAACACCTTTATAATGTCTCAAGAGTTTCAAAACTATTCCCATGTTTTGATTCCCTTGTCTAATTTCATAGTTCCAACATCAATACTTCAACTTTTGGTTCATCGTTTGATTTTTAAAATAAGATTTGAAGGACAATAAAATTAGATTGAAATATAAAACAATTTGGAGTGGAGAATAGTCTTGGGAATTACTAGGGACCTATCATTGGATTACTCCCAATAACCCAAGACTTTGTATCTACTCACTCGTATTCATAATATAAATTTCAATAAGATTAAATGACATGAAAATAAATTGCTGGAATGTAAATGACTAAAGAATAAAGGTGCAGAAAAATAAAGACAGAAATGTAGAAGTGCAAGAAAGTAAAGAGCGGAAAATAAAATGCAAGAACTTTAAGAAAATAAGAACTTTGATTCATTTTGAGAGCAATTTTGCAATGACAAAGGATGTCTTAGCACTCAGAAATTTGTGCTATTTATAGGCCTAGGATCATTAAAGCTGAGAAAAATAAGAATTAAAACCAATTACAAGCAATGAAGATGGAATTGTAACAGCTTTTGGAATCTGATGCATCATTACGGCCCGTAATGAATTAACACTGGTCGTAATGAAATCCTGCGATTCTTCAACTCCTTTTCCTTTGACTTCCAACACTAGCCGTAATGAAATTCTGTATTTCTTCAACTATTTTTCCATTGATGCTTTTTGTTCCTTTTTGCATTCTTTGGTCTTGAGACTTTATCATTATACTCTTGAAGCTCAAATTCTTCTCTTTTGCTCATGACTTGTCCTATAAAATCAAAATGAAATAAAGGTAGTAAAATAGCCCTAAAAGAGAACTAAATTACTAAATAAACTACTTAAAACAAATATTAAAATAACATCTAAATTGGACTTATCAGGTCCCAATCCGGTTAGTGGGCCGCGAACTGGCCCAATCCATCGACGATCCGTGATCAACACTCACGCAAAGTGAGATCAACGACTGAGAATAAGTCGCGCCATCCAACGGCCAGAGAGCGTTGTCAGACACTATAAGTAGGGGTCAACCCCCACTGAAAGATACACTTTTTTACCCATTAATCACTCTCGCCTTGACTTCTACCCCACTGACTTGGGCGTCGGAGTGTCGTTGCAGGTACAACCCGGGCCGAGCTCTATTCCCGATCCACATACGAGCAGTACGAGCAGACACCAAACCGGTCTATCTCTAGGGACAGAGAGGTATGGTTCACTAATATATATATATATATATTTGCCATATAATATTTCTTATATTTATTCATATTTTTAATATTATATAATAACATTTTTTCACATCTCTTATATTAATAATTTAATTTTGTGTATAAATAATTATTAATTTATATTCATCTATTTTTAATAGTATTTTTCTTAACTGTTCTTATGCACGCATAACCCGTCTCCCTCTCAGCCTCTCTCACGCTTCTTGTTCCTCATCGTCGTCTGTCTCTACCTCGTCGTTCCTCTATGTCTCTTTTATTGGTAGTCCACCCGGGCTTTTGAGTCAAGATCCGCCACTACCAATCATTTAGTGGACATATGAATTCCCACTAAAAGAAATACACATTTTATTAGAAAAAATTGCTAAAAATGGTAACTGAAAAAAAAAAACACGATTAGGCTATGACATTATCGTAACTAAAGGATAAAAGTATAAAAAGGGGGAAAAGAACCTGCAAATCAAATACGCAGAAGACCGAAATAAAATACAACCAAGAAAATCCAACAAATCAAAGAAAATAAACATGCAAAAAATATATCACACACTATTCTAAAAAATAAATAAAATAAAGTTATAGAAACAAAATGAAAGTAACCGATCATTTAGTGGACACATGGATTCCCACTAAAAGAGATACATATTTTATTAGAAAAAATTGCTAAAAGTGATAATTGAAAGTAAGAAAACACGATTAGGCTATGTCATTATCTTAACTTAGGGATAAAAATATAAAAAGGGGGGAAAAGGAACCTGCAAATCAAACATGTCGAACAACAAATAAAAAAAACAAAAACCCAACAAATCAAAGCAAATAAACATGCCAAAATATATCACACACAGTTCTAAAAAATAGATAAAATAAAATTATAAGAACAAAATAAAAGTAACCAATCATTTAGTGGACATAGAGATTCCTACTAACAGAAACAAACATATTGGAAAAAAATTGTTAAATAAATAACCGCTAACCAAAGCTCATGCTCCAAGTGGAGCCGTAACTAACAAATTTTAAAATACATAGATATTTTAGGAAAAATAATTTTAAGCAAAAAGAGAACAAAAAATATATCGAAATAGCAAAAAAAATTGAAAAGAAAAAAAAAGAGGGAGAGGGGGAGACGGGAGAATCCCGCCAAGAGGCTACCCTCAATTTATTAGTAAGATATTTCATTTTCTATATGAAGTTATGAATTGGTGTAAGTCAATAAGTTTGACACCTGGTGTCAATATATCCCCACTACAAGAAAACCGCAATTTAACATCAGTTGGATACCGTCAGTTCTAAACTAACATTATATCAAGGTGTTAAACTCAATGAGAGTTCTGTGGGAGGATCCTCAAACACGCTAACTAGCTTTGGTTCACAACATTCAAACACGCTAACTAGCGGCGGTTCAAACCGACGCTAAACCCCATTTTCGCCCGACGCTATTCTCCAGTTCTCTTGTAGTGCCCGACTCATATATATATATATGACTATGGTATTTTGTTATACATAAAATTATTAGAATAGACAATTCGCCTAATGGAACATCGTATATATGTGTCTTGATCTTGACCGAACTATAAAATGTTAGAGTTTAATTGCTACGCACTATTGGCGTAGATTTTTTTATAACCACAACCAATAAGAATTCGTTGTATGGTTAACATATGAGGTGGTTATTAATTGGCTAACATATTTTTAATAACGTGTCAACTTATAATTGGTAGATGGTGTAAAACACTAATACAATTAATTACTATGTATATAAAATTAAATCCAAAGTGTTACTCTTATAGTGTCTGTAGTCAAATATTATTGTTAATTAGAACAACAAAAATTCATTGAGACTTTATGTGACGATGACCGCATCTTATGTACATTGTTCATGGATATAAGATATCAAAAATATATGATATCAAGTCGGCACATATGTTTACATATTAGAAGTAATATTTAATCTAATATCTATTTATATAAACAAACTTCTTATCTATTTATTTATTTATACAAACAAACTTCATACAAAATTATCAATTTGGATATCTTATTAACAATATACACATATCTAATTTAAGGGTAAAAATGACATTACCATCTCTTTCTTTTTCTTCTTACACTCTCTTTCTTTCTTTTTTTCTCTTTCTTCTTACACACTCTCTTTCATCATTTTTCACTTTTCTCTTACACTCTATTTCTTCCTTTTTTCTTTTCACTTTACTTTTACTTATCCCACAAACAATTCTTCTCTTTCTCTTATCACTTCACTTTAGTTTTTTTAACTAAATTTCTAAATTTATTCTAAATTTATACAAACACTATTCTACAAAAATTACTCTACTAAAATTATCTTCTCTTTTCTCTCAGAAATCTGTTTACACTCTTATTGATAATCTACTATCACCTCTTATTGATAATCTACTGTCTATATTTTACTATTTACTATAATAATCTACTAATCAACTAAAATAATCCGTTGAAATAAGAGATAACTGCAATGATATATAAAAAACATGGGTTAACTGCACTGATATATAAAAAAACACGATTAATATTTGTCATTATAATTAAATTTTTTAAAGAATACTATAAACCTACTATCTTAAAAACAAGAAGATTTAATGACTATTTAAGCTACTGATTAATATTTAAAACAAATACTGCTTATTGATAATCTACTATCTTTCTTTTATTATCTACTATAATATACTAATCAATTAGAATAATCAATTGAAACTACGAGATAACTGCACTGATATATAAAAAACACGAGATAACTGCACAGATATATAAAAAAAACACGAGATTAATATTTGTCATTGATAATTAAAAAATTTCAAGACTACTACTACAAACCTACTATCTAAAAAACAAGAAAACTTAATGACTATTTAAACTATTAATTAATATTTAAAACAAATATTTCTTATTGATGATTTACTATCTACTATAATCTACTAATCAACTAAAATAATCAGTTGAAACTACGAGATAACTGCACTGATATAAAAAAACACGAGACAACTGCACTGATATATAAAAAAACACAGGATTAATATTTGTCATTATAATTAAATTTTTTGAAGACTACTATAAACACACTATCTAAAAAACAAGAAGATTTAATGACTGTTTCACTACTGCAAAATCTGGAATAAGAAGCACCATTTGGAATCGGTTGTTTGGATAACCGATTCAAAATATAGGCGCGGTGGCAATTTTGCAAATAAGTTGGTGTTTGGGAGATGTTTTGATTCATTTGGAATCGGTTGTTTAAACAACCGATTCCAAATGTGCATATTTAGACATTTGGAATCGGTTGTGTAAACAACCGATTCTGAAACCATTAATTTGGAATCGGTTGCTTAAACAACCGATTCTTAAAGTCTGTTTTTCACTAAAAAATCCCAAAATTTTCACACTCCCTCGATCTCTCTCATTCGCGCTCATGTTTCACTGAAACCTAAAATTTCAGTTCCTCACTCCCTCACTCCCACGCACTCCGTTCACCGTCTCACTCCCTCACTCCCTCACTCCCTCACTCTGTCGCACTCACTCTGTTCCTCTCCGCCTCTCCCCCACCAGCACTCTGTTAACTCTCTCACTCCCACACACTCTGTTCACTCTCTCACTCCGTCGCACTCGATCTGTTCATCTCCGCCTCACGCTGTTCACCTCGCTGTTCCTCTGTATCTCGTCGTTGCCGTTGTCGTTCCTAACTCGCCGTCAGCGTTCCTAGCTCGCTATCAACGGTTCCCATTTCTTCAGGTACCCCTTTTTCTATTTTCTAATTTCTAGGGTTTTATTTTTACTTACATAGTCATAGATTTAATTTCTAGTTCCCATTTCACGGTTTTTTATAGTAATGAAAAAATTATAGGAAGGGTGTTTAGATTGTGGGGAAATTTGGTTTGGTGTTCGGATGTTGGTTTAAAATGTTCTGATTGGTGCTCGAAGAGCATCGTGGAGGATCTTGTCTTCCATTGAGCAAAAGGAGGAAGCTAAAGGAAATGAAGTAAATGTAAAACGGACAAGTTTTTGCTATCAACACTGATGCTGTCATGGTCCAAGATGCCATTAGTGAGAAGGTGAGTGAATACTGAATCAACAACTGTTATTGTTTTCTTAGATTGGACTAGTTTTTTTAATTGTGTTGTGTGGTTGATCTGCAGTTGGGAAATTTCATTCACTACATAGCTACTTTTGTTTCTGGTTTTATTGTGGGATTCAGTGCTGTTTGGCAATTGGGTTTGGTCACTCTTGCTGTAGTTCCTATGATAGCTGTTATTGCAGCCATTCATACCACTACTATGGCTAAGCTCTCTGGTAAGAGCCAAGAAGCTCTTTCTCAAGCTGGCAACATTGTTGAACAGGTAACAATACATAATGCATTCTGAAAATATCTTTCATCTTCTCTCAATCACAATGGCTAGTTGATCTCGTTGTGAAATGAGTGATATTTTGGGTTTGGAGTGTGTTTTAACTGTTTTGTTCGGTTTCAGCTTCTACTGCTGGGATACTGCTGGGCAAGAGAAATTTGGTGGCCTCAGAGATGGATATTAGTAAGTCTCCTCATTTCTTGTGATAGGAGGAGGGACTGAACCCTCTTTAGTTTGCCCTTCAATTTTTGTGGTTGTTTTTCACAATAGTAGATAAGATAACTAAACCGTTTTTTTTCTTTGTTGTTTTAATGCCTTGAATATAATTTGAGAGTTCATCTACTTTCATGTTGTGAGCATTCACATTTGCATATTAGATTTTCCAATCATCTGCCAATCATTTTTGGACAGTGATGATAAATCAACATTGGAACCTTGCTCATTATCATTTCCAATCAGCTTCCTACTTATAAATGCATGTGGCAGCAGAAGGTAAATGATTTTATTAGGATAGTTGTTGTTGCTACAATGTTTTAATAATGCAGGAATTATTTGATAGTCTGTGTGAGTTGCGTTAGATTTGCATACTTACCTATGGCCTTATATTTATGGAAACACAATCACAGGAATCATTGGATTGTTACCTAATTGGGGGGTCGAAAGCTGTCACTGCATTAGCTCCTCCACATTTTTTCTGTGATGAGCTCCTGAAAAATTTCTTAGCTATGCACAGATCAGTAAGTGGAACTGGCATGGGGGAGGGTGTTGGATTAAACGATGTCAGTGATCAGATTACTGATGAAGATCAGCTGCTGGGAACACGTGAACAGGTTAGTACCGTGGCTTATATTTTTGCATGATCTGGTAGTCCGTCTCTCAGATTTGGTTTCTCAAGTTATTCATCATGTTCTTTTGTCAATGCTGCAGCAAATGGAAAAACAAGATGACTCCAGGGATGTGCCAAATAACAATAATACAGGGATTGAGATGGAACAGGATTTTCAGGCTGATGCATGGAGAAAATGAAGATTCTGATGGTGAAAATGAGGAACTTGAGTCTGAGATGGGACCTACTGGACCAGATAGTGAAGCAGTTGGAGAGAAAATTTGGGACAAGAATGAAGATGAGACTCCCAATGATATGAAAGAGAAGTATGAATCTGGACCTTCAGTTAGAGATAGCGATGGAAGCAACTAAGAGCTAAGATTTTTCTGGTTGATTTTATTGAGACTCTAAAAGATGCGAATTGATTTTATTGGACCTTCAGATATTTCGTTCAATTGATTCGAATTCTGTTAAGGGATTTCCAAAGGAACCAAAAGATGCGATAAATAAGGTGAACTAAAAGAGTTTTCTTTTTCTTTTTGCTTTCATACTTAGCCATCCTATGTAGTTTGACTGTGTTAAAACATCACTGTTTTTACAGAACCTAGTATGTGGGAAGAATGTGCTGATTGACATGAGTGCTTAATTCTTGTCTTGCATTTCTCACTCTGGATTTTCGTATTTTTTTTTTCAGAATAAAACAATGCAAATGATGTACCAGACAGTTTACAAGGCCTTAGTTGAAGTTGGACTGGAAGGATCATTCTGTCCACAAGGTGTATGACTGTGAGGCTATGCATCAACAGCAGCTTGCCATGCTAGCACAGCAACAGTCTCTTCTGATGGCTGCTGCAGCTAAATTTAATGGTGTGGATCTCAAGTATCCTGCTGGCATACAACAACCAACGCCTAATGTTTCTGTCCAAAATTGGCCAGCTAATGGATTCCCAAGAAGATGGTTATATGTCTACTTGAGAATTACCAACAAGATGGTTCTGTCCTTATTCCTGAGCCCTTGAGGCCCTTCATGGGTGGTCTTAATGTTATCAAAAGAAAATCATGATATAATTATGTATTATAACATTTTGTTTTGTTTATTAGAAGGATCTTGTTACGGCATTAAATTCTTGTTATAGATGAGTTGATAAATTTTGATCTTTTATATGTTACTATGTCATTATATACATGTCTATTCAGTTGGGCCTCAATTAGCTTCTTTTAGATTGCTGAACTGAAAGGGGTTTAGAGAGAAGCTTTTAATTATTTTTTTTAAAAATAAGGTGACATTTCGAATCGGTTATCTATAGAACCGATTTTAAATGTCCTTTTTAAAGGTGACATTTCGAATCGGTTATCTATATAACCGATTTAAAATGTTACATTTTGAATCGGTTATTTAACCGATTCAAAATGTCCCTACATTTAGAATCGACAGTATTCGAATCGGCAAATAACCGACTCCAAATGTGCCAAATAACCGATTCAAAAGGCCTTTTTTGCACTAGTGTTTAAACTACTGATTAATATTTAAAACAAATATTGCTTATTGATAATCTACTATTTCTCTTTTACTATCTACTATAATATACTAATCAAATAAAATAATCAATTGAAACTACGAGATAACTGCACAGATATAAAAAAACACGGGATAACTGCACTGATATATAAAAAAACACAGGATTAATATTTGTCATTATAATTAATTTTTTTGAAGACTACTATAAACCTACTATCTAAAAAACAAGAAGATTTAATGACTATTTAAACTAGTGAATATAAATATTTAAAACAAAAAATGCTTATTGATAATTTACACTAGTGCGAAAATGACATTACAAAGCACCATTTAGCATCAGTTGTTTGGACAACCGATGCTAAATGTGTGACCGGTGGCAATATTGCAATTAACTTGAAGTTTTCAGTATTCCCGCCTACATTTAACATCGGTTGTTTAAACAACCGATGTTAAATGTAACCGTGTCAGACATCTAGCATCGGTTGTTTTAACAACCGATGCTAGATGTGTATGTCAAACACATTTAGCATCGGGTGTTAATACACCCGATACTAAAAGTCAGGTTTAATTTTTTTCAGTTTTTCCTTTCCAATACACATCTCGTTCCTCTCACTCGTTCTCAGTCTCTCTGCACTCTGAGTTCACGCTCTCTCTCACGTTCTCTCTCAAATAACCGATGCTAAATGTCATATTCAGGACATTTAGCATCTGTATTTCAAATAACCAATGCTAAAAGTCATTTTCAGGACAATATTTAGCATCGGTTGTTTTGAGCACCCGATGTTAAAAGTGACATTTAGCGTTGCTTATTTAAACGATGCTAAATGTCCCACTTTTAGCATCGCGACATTTAGCGTCGGGCGATAACCGACGCTAAATGTCCAAAATAACCGGCGCTAAATGTCTTTTCTGCACTAGTGTTACTATCTAACTTTTACTATCTACTATAATCTACTAATCAACTAGAATAATCAATTGAAACTACGAGATAACTGCACTGATGTATAAAAAAGACACAGGATAACTGTAGTGATATATAAAAAAAACACTGGATTAATATTTCCCATTGATAATTATAATTTTTGAAGACTACTATAAACCTAGTATAAAAAAAACAAGAAGGCTTTATGACTATTTAAATTGATTAATATTTAAAACACACGTGACAAACATTTGTCACTAATACCTAAAAAAAGACAAATAATTGTCACAGATATATAAAAAAACACGGGATAATTATTTCTTATTTATAATCTACTATCTATCTTTTACTATCTACTATAATCTACTAATCAATTAAAACTATGAGATAACTGCACTGATACATAAAAAAACACGAGATAGCTGCATTGATATATAAAAAAATACGGGGATAAGTGCAATGATATATATAAAAACACGGGATAGCTGCACTGATATATAAAAAAACACGGGATAACAACACTGATACATAAAAAACTCTGCACTGATATAAAAAAAATGGGATAAATGCGCAACTGTTTTTAAATGGTACTTTTACATTTTTAGATTTTAATATTTATCTATTTTTTATTTGAAACTCCTTTTTTATCTTGTTTAAATTTGTATTTATTTTCACGGGATAATGTTCAGACTATTTAAATCTTGTCTAAGTTCATTCATAAAAAAAACATGACAGCACCTGTGCGTATGCACGGGCATCCTACTAGTTTATACAGTAGTACTAAAATGATATACTACGAGAAAACTTCATAATAGTTACGTAAGTGTCGTTAACACTTCTCGTTGTGACCATATTGTATTAGTCATTTGAAATGAAGTCACTATAATTTATACATGTAGGAATTGAATGTTTTAATGATGTCAAACGTCGCGAAAGCAGAATGATCATAAATGCATTAAATGAGCCTATAATGAATCTTCCGAATGGTGTGAGTGAAGTAGACAAGATTTGTCTTAGGTTTCTTGATAGAATGCGACGTGAAATATGCTTGATCATGTTTAAAAGGGTCAATCTTATTTATGTCTTATGTCTCATGTCTCATGTCTCATGTTCAATTAAAACATATGGATACCAACATGGCCATATAGGGGACCTATAAGTAAGTATAAGAGAAAGAAAATCATCAAACAATCTTAAGTAAGAAGGGTCTTACGACCTCTAGTGAGACTAACAAGAGGGAATTTTTTGGTGGAACACAAACAACATACTCGGGAGAGATGAGGTATCCTGACAATAAAGGAAAACCACCCTAAGGCTTGGATGACACAAGGTAAAACCTCGAGTCATGAAGACGAGCATCGATATCGGTCCACTCGAGTCACCACTATATTAAAAGAGTTGCATCATCATGGCGATATCATGGAGATGTAAGTCCTATTATTGTTGGGTATTGGGCTCCCTTCCTATGTGGATAAATGCCCAAATATTTTAGCCCATTATGTTTCTCACTTATTATAAGTGGAGAGTGTTAAATTAGGGTTGACGAAGAGAGATTTTCGGAATAGAGAGAGCCACCAAAAGAGAGAAAAGAAGAGAGGCGCAATTCCCGTTTTTCTCAAACTTGTCACCGTAAAACTGCGATTGCGAATTCGTTAACCATTGGATCGTCTTCGTTTTTGGACAACAGGTTCGCGATACATAGTTCTACACTTTCACCGTTCGGACCGTCGAAACGAGGTCCGAGGAGAGAGAAACCGTCTTTGCACTGAAGCTGTAGTTTTGGGTATTTTCATCTTCTTATTCTCAATTTGTAAGTTTTTGTGCTTTATTGTATTGACTAGTTGTTGGCACTATTTGTGCACTTTGTTGAGACTCTCTTGTACCCTTATTTGATTATATTTCTTTGGTCTGGACGTCCCGTGGTTTTTACCCTTTTCTTTGAGGGATTTTCCACGTTAAAAATATCGATGTTCAATTGGACGTTTTTATTTCGTTTTATTTGCCGCCACATATATTCGCTGTTGCTCCTCATAGGTTCTCGCAAGTTTGGGAAATTTATTTCTGTAACACCCTAATATTTCTAACATGCAGAAATGCTAAAGTGCACAACTTAGCATACATCAGAGAATACTTCCTGTGTCCTAGATATTGAACACGACTAAAAACTTCGATAATTAATATCAAAAGATCATCTCAATCATCATAACTTAACATAGGATTACTTAAAATACTTAAGTTCCATGTTCATAAACCTGATACATCCCTAGTGTTCAACATCCAAAACATAAGTAGCGGAAACGATTTACAACTTTTAACAATGTATAAGTCCTACAATCGAATTACAGAAACAACTAGGAAAAACTAGCATAAGCAAATAAAATAATCTTCGACATCTCCTCGGATAGGTCATACCTAGCCATGCCTCTTTGCCTTAGCCTTTCCCTGCTTCTCTGTAAAAACCACAATTATAAAGGGTGAGATAAACATTATCTCACTACAAAAAAACTGGTCATTAGCGACGGACATTTCCCTCGCAAATTGACCAAAATCCGTCGCTAATGGTCATTTGCGAGGGAATTAGCGACGGACTGGTTCCCTCGCTAATTCCCTCCTCGCTACTGGGATTAGCGAGGGAATTTGAATCCCTCGCTAATTAGCGAGGGAATTTTTCCTCGCTAATTCCCTCGCTAATGACTGCAACTTTTCAGGTGATGGGACTCAGTTGCAGGGGTTGGTAAATGCGTAGGAATTAGCGAGGGATATTCCCTCGCTAATTCCCTCGCTAATGACTGCAGTTTTTCAAAAAAAAATTACACGTGGTGGTGGTGGCGGCGGCGTGGTGGTGGTGGGGTGGTGGTAGTGAAGAGTAAGAGAGAGTGAGTGAGAGTGGTAGGAGGTATGTGGTGGTGGTGGTGTTGGAAGAGTGAAGAGAGAGGAGAGTGTGAGAGGAGGTGGTGATGATGGTGGTGGTGGTGGTGGTGGTTGTGTGGTGGTGGTGGTGGCGTGAAGAGTAAGAGAGAGGAGTGAGAGTGGTGGTGGTGGGGTGGTGGTGGTGAAGAGTAAGAGAGAGTGAGTGAGAGTGGTAGGAGGTATGTGGTGGTGGTGGTGTTGGAAGAGTGAAGAGAGAGGAGAGTGTGAGAGGAGGTGGTGATGATGGTGGTGGTGGTGGTGGTTGTGTGGTGGTGGAGAGTAGAGGAAGAGGAAGGGTGAAGAGGAAGGGAAGAGGAAGGGTGAAGTTGTGAGAAAGATAACTTGCGAGGGAAGTAGTAGGGGAACTGTCCCATCATCTGAAAAGTTAACTTTAGCGAGGGAACTGGCGAGGGAACTGTCCCTCGCTAATTCCCGTGCACTTACCAACCCCTGCAACTGAGTCCCATCATCTGAAAAGTAAAAAAATTAGCGACGGAACTGACATTCTCTCGCTAATTTTGCCATTAGCGACGGAAATTCCCTCGCTAATGTCTAAAATTCCGTCGCTAATTCTCAAAAATACGACAGTCCCTATTCCCTCGCTAATTCCGTCGCTAATCCCAATTTTTGCGAGGGACCATTAGTCCCTCGCTAATTTCCGTCGCTAATGGCTTCTTTTTTTGTAGTGTCTCAATGAGTCTTATCGAGACCCCTTACTAAAACTCTAGCGGTTTATTATGCATCATTAACTCGTAGCCCTACTAAGCGACTATGTGAAACCTCAATAACATAGCATATATATATATATATATATATATATATATATATATATATATATATATATATATATATATATATATGCTCATATTGTCCGTAGTCCAATAAGATAACTACGTGCAGTCCTCTTTTACTTTATTTAGCATATCACCGTGAACCATTTTCTATTCCCGGTAAACTCACTCCGCTGACCATTTTCTATCAGCCGAATTGACCATTTTCTATCAAGTGAAATCCTCATGGGCCTAGGTTCATAGGGCTCATGACTTCCCCTCCCCTAGTACACTATCCTCAACATTAGGGTCGTCACCCTAAACCTCAAATTATATAAATAAATATAATTTCACCCGCATTAAGCCGCCAATTATTTAATATTACCTGCATTGGGCCGTCACCTATAAACAATATATATATATATATATATATATATATATATATATATATATATATATATATATATATAACCTCAAAGGACATTTAGTCCTCCTTAACAATTATCATGATCTCACACGATTACTAACCTCATTTACATAGTTTAATGTAATTCACCTCACCTCAATGTATACCTACGTGTTTTCCACGAATTACGGCTTATTTATCAATATATAGGGGTTTTGGGATCAATTAGAATGCAATTGGAATCAATTAAAAAGGCTTTGGACCCATTTTAAAATCTGGGACAGAAAGATCAGCACGGGTCGTGCCAAAATCAGCACGGGTCGTGCTGACTTATCAGCATTTCTAAAAATCCTGTTTTCGTGTGAAATTCCCATTCCGATCGATTCCGAAACTTATTCCAATCGATACCCAATCATAACAACACACCGTTCAGCAATAACAATCATCATAAACATCATCAAACCTTCCATTCTCAATCATTCAAACAATCATAACAAAAATACATTTTCGTAAATGACAGATTTTGACTTGAAACTTAACAAAACGAAAACCAAAACATATATTCAGTCATAACAAGTATTTAACACGAAATTTAATCCCTAAGCGAGTATAGAACTCACCTCTTGTGATGAAAATCACAAACGACCACAAACGAACGGAATTCGCATTGACTCGTCTACTCGAACTTTTCCTCATCTTGAATTTCTCGCTTCCACGAACATCAAATCGATCCCGAATGATCCCCAAACGTGTCCAGCTACTGAAGCTTCCCCGAATGCATCTCGAATTAACAGTGTAATCCCCTTTTTACTCCGATCTAACCCCGACTTCTAGAACGCGACAACTAACTCCAAAGATCGGTTTGGCAGCATCTGTGAGCTGTTTTGCAACAAACATAAATAATTCGATTCTTAACCAAAACCTTTCAAACCAGTGCCTAATGTGTAGATAATTTTGTTTAATTTCATATGGTTCAAGTCCCACTTGGTTTCGATGAGTATTCAGGGAGTTATGGCTACACAACGATGACTGGTTCAAAATCGGTACAGTTACAAAAGTAAAACTTGTAACTAATTGTTCTCCCTCAATACTCAGTCAAATAATGTGGTTCTTGTGCGAAATTTGAAGGGTTTCGTGTCTAGTTTCTAAGGAGACAGAAATGAACATCAAATGAGATTTGTAGAGAATGTTATAAGAAAAGTACCAAAGATGGTGAAAACGGGTTTTGTGTAGAAATGCTGTTTACTTGAGAAATCGATTTTCTAGTCTTTGAAACTTCCCCCACTTGAACCAAAACTTCAACTCAGCATCCAACCTTGACTCTAAACCCTTGAACAGCCCCTAATACACGATTTCCAGCTTGCAATGAGGTTCTTAATCACTCACAACTTCGAATTTGACCAAGTAGAAGAGAAAGAACTTCAATCTTCAATGTTTCCCTCTAAATCTCGAAAATAATGAGGAAGGAAATGAGATGAGTTTGGTTTTGAATCTTGAAACAAAATTAGTACCAATGGAAAGAGGGTGAGCAGCTGGTTTGAATGATGTAAAGAAGTAAAACATGCATTGGGTTATGGCCTCACTCCCTCTCTTCTCCTTCGCCTACTCTCTTTCTCTCTCTCTCTCTCTCCAAGCTTCTTTCTCTTTTCCTTGTTTTCTGTTTTTGTTCCAAATCAGTGTGTTTGTGTTTTCTCAAAGTGAATGGAGAGTTAAGTGAGTGCAGCTGAGGGTTTGGGAAAAATAAGGGCGAAATGACTGTTTTACCCCTACTCTCTAATTCCCACTAAAACCCCAATTCTAATCAAAGAATCACTTATCAATGCACAAATTCATATCATCAGCAATTAAATTAGCTATCACATATAATCAAATACGCTAAATTACTTAAATTAGCTAATCAATTAAATATGACCTCTTGCTAATTTTGATTAACGAAATTAATTAAATTGGGGATGTTACAATTTCCGCTGCATATTGCTCTGTTATTACGTTTATGTGTTGATTCCCCATCAGAGTGGCATCAGAGCTCTTGGTTAGGGTCTATTTTACTTGCTTGATTGATTGGATGCAAATATGAATATAAAGATGGTTTCTTTGAATGGTACAAATTATCATTTGTGGAAGGGCAAGATGAAAGATTTATTGTTTGTGAAGAAAATGCATATTCCTATTTTTGGTAGTAAAAAGCCGGATTCGACATCTACCGAAGAATGGAATTTTGAACATCAACAAGTATGTGGTTTCATTCGCCAATATGTAGAAGATAATGTTTATAACCATATTGCTATTGAAACAAATGCAAAAACCTTGTGGGATCGAAGATAGAGTCCTTGTATGCCTCTAAATCAGGGAATAATAAATTGTTCTTGTTGAATAGCTTCATAAGTTTGAAGTATAAGGAGGGGACTTCTATTTCGGATCACTTGAGTGATTTTCAAGGGCTTCTTGATCAAATGTCAGGAATGGGTATCAAATTTGATGATGAGCTTTTGGGACTATTTCTATTATTATCTTTACCAGATTCGTAGGAGACATTTCGGGTTTCTATAACGAGTTCTGCTCCTAATGGTATTGTTTCTTTGGAAACGGCTAAGGGTGGTGTACTTAATAAGGAGATGAGAATGAAGGCACAGGGTTCTTCATCTCAATCTGAGGTACTTGTCACTGAAAATAGGGGGAGAAGTACTCAGAGAAAGGAAACAAAGGGTGGTAGAGAGAAAAGCAGAAGCAAGTCCAAGTCTCGGTTTGAAAATGTGGAATGCAATTATTGTCACAGAAAAGGGCACATACAAAAGAATTGTTTTCAGAGGAAGAGGGAGAATAAAGACAAGAAATTTAAGCAGAAACAAAGGGATAATGATGATTGTGATGATCGTGTTACTGCTACTATTAGTGATGACCTTATTATTCTCTGTGATCATGACACAATTAATCTTGTGTCAGATGAGAGCATGTGGATAGTTGATACTGGTGCTACATTGCACGTTACACCTAAGAAGGAGTTCTTCACATCTTATACTCCAGGTGACTTTGGAGTGTTGAGGATGGGTAATGATGGTGTATCTAAGGTAATTGGTGTTGGTGATGTTTGTTTGCAAACCAACATGGGAATGCAGTTGTTACTTAAAGGAGTCAAACATGCTCCCGATGTTCGCTTTAATTTGATTTGTGTCTATGCTTGATGATTGTGGTTATGATAATCACTTTGGTGGTGGAAAGTGGAAACTCAGCAAAGGTAACTTGGTTTTAGCTAGAGGGAAGAAAATTTCTAAACTGTATTGGACAAAAGCTATGGTTTCTATTGTTAACTCCCAGTCATAAGTTTTTGGCGCCGTTGCCGGGGATTGTTGACTTTGTTGTTGACTCCCAGTCATATGATGTAAGTTAGGCATTTTTAGGACCAATTGTGCAGGGTTTTTATTGTATAACAGTCATTATCTGGGATTTAGTTTAGTTTTAGATCATTGTAGTAGGAAGTTCAATTGTAAGTTATTCCTTCACTTTTGGGAGCTAAATGGGACTTGAAGACCTCTTAATTGGTTGTGGCATCTTTCGGCGAACCAGACACTTACCCGGAAATGCAGCAATCTAGAGGAATTTTGGTAATCAGAACTTTCTGTCATTCTTCGCGTCGCGACCAGGAGGGTTCGCGACGCGATTTGGAGGAGTCTTTACAAGCCAAAACTTTCTGTCATTTCTCGCGTCGCGACCAGGAGGGATTCGCGACGCGACCTGGAGCTGTTTTGCGAGGCCAGAAGTTTCTGTCATTTACCGCGACGCGACGGACACGGGCCGCGTCGCGATGGTGCGCGAAAATTAGGGTTTTAAAGCAGTTTCAGGAAATTTTTGGACACTTCGTTTTTTGGGGAATTGGAGCCACGTTTGGAGCAGCTGGAGGTGCGAATTTGGAGCCTTCTCACCACTTGGGAACAAGGGATTGAAGGTTCTAAATGTCTTTCTTTATGTTCGTTTTCTATTCTATGTTTGTTTCCACCCTTAGGATGATTTGTAACTAATTCTTTAGATTAGGGAGAGATGAATCTCCCAAACCTATCATGTGAACCATTGATTTAGTTAATTCAGTTGTTATTCGATTTGCTTGTCTAATTACCTATGTTCTTAACGCTTTTCAATTACATATGATAATTGCGATGATCCAGGCTAGTGATTGCATAGGGATATGAATTAGTAGCTGGAAATTGGGTATTTAGATCACATGCTAGTAATCACCATAGGAATATGTTATAGCTTATGTGAATTCTTATTAATTCTTAATCTTAATGCGTTACCCTCTGACACGACTCACCTAAGGAATTAGGGTAACTCTTAGGGTAATAGGGGTCTTGAGACAAGGAATTGCCCTTGACCTAAATTGGTGAATTGAATCTAGAAATTGAATAATTAACTTGAATTGGCTGAGGTTCATGTGATAGGCGAGGGGAGAGGATTCGATCCCTAGTCGTTTTTCTTGCATTATTAATTCACGTTCGTATTCTGTTACCAAATACTCGATTAATCAAATATCTACAATCTACGAATTTACAAATTTGCTATTGTTGTCAACGCGCAATCCCTGTGGATCGACCGGTTCTTACCGATAAATTGTATTACTTGCGAAAATTGGTACACTTGCCAAATTGTTAACAAGTTTTTGGCGCCGTTGCCGGGGATTGTTGACTTTGTTGTCGACAAGGCAAACGCGTTAATTCTAGATTTTTAGTTTTTGTTTAATTTTAGTTACTTAATTTTTGCTACTTGTTGGTTCCTTGAATTTGTTGACGTTTGCTTCAGTGTTTCAGAGATTTGTGCATGCGGAGCAAGGGTCCACAAGAACTCTTGTTTGATCCGGAAATTGAAAAGCTAGCAAAGGCAAATCGAAGAAAGGCTAAGCTCGCCAAGCAGCAAGCAAGAGAATTGTCACAGGTACAATCAACTTCTACAGCTGTACCGGAAGAGTTCTCTAGTGAGGAGGAAGTGTTGCACCCCGAAAAATCCCCCTTTTGGTTTCTCGATGTACAACGTGGAAAAAATTTTGGAGCCGCCACCAATTTTTTACTTTTAAGACCAAAACATTGAAAAAAGGTCTTTTGGACAAGGCGGATGGTCTTTGAAAACTAGAGATATAGGTTCGGGGGTCGATTACGTGCGAGGAAGGTGTTAGCACCGCGCACGTCCTTTCTACCGAAAGGGAACCTCTAATTAAATGTGTGGTTTTAACACTTGATTTGAAAAATACCTAGATTTGCCTATTTATTTCTTGGGAAAACTTAACAAAAATTTTATTTTGGGGGGAAAAAGGTTTTTTAGAAAAAAGTGCTTGACGGGACATGGCCCGCTCCTACGTATCTCCCGGTGCGATGGAGAATTCAAAGCTACGTAGTTCTTGGTTCTTTTTGAAAAGTTTTTGTTTTTTATCTTTTTTAGTGAGTTTTTTGAAATAGGACGAGCATTAGCAAATGATTAAACTAGCAGAGGCTATGATGAATCACTACTAAATACTCAAAAAAGAGAGAGTTGTACCGCTAGTCAAACGAACAAAGGTTCTGATGGACTATTGATAACAACTCGTTTTTATTATCTTTTTGAAAGTGATTTTCGAAAAAGATTGATTTGCACAATGATCAAACTAACAAAGGTTATGATGGACCATCGTTTATTATTCTTATGAGAAAAAGACATTGTCACCAATAGCTAAACGAACAGAGGCTCTGATGAGCTATTAGCAACAATGGGTTGGAAAATGATTCTTTTTGTTTGTTTTTATGAAAATAATTTGTTTATGGGGATGAAAAGAATTTTTATTTGTTGCGCTTGACGAGAACGTGGCTCGCTCCTACGTATCCCAAACGGGAATCAAAGCGACGTAGTTCTAATTAAAAAAAAGTTTTTGAAAGGGTTTAAAAGGGGCAAGCTGAATCACCCGAGACCATCTTCACCACTTAGAACATGATGCACTAGGCATAAGTGGGAATCATATAGTTCGTCATCAACAATGGACGATAATATACAAGAACGAGTGGATAAATGCTATAGCTAAGTTTAAATCACATGGATCACAATAACTAAATATTAACAAATGAAAAGACTGAAATACCTCTGATGAAGACAGATATTACAGATCTGAAGAACGCAAACCCCGACTAACTCTTGCAGAAGATCGACCCTGACGGACCAACGGAACGAATAGAGCGAAAAATAAAGCGTGGAAGAGTTTTTCTAAAATGTGAGAAATTTCGAAAAAAATGGGTTTTTTCTCTGATCTCGTGAAGAATGCGTGTGAAGATGTGTTTTCTGTCCCCTGAAATGAAAAATGAGCTTCCTATTTATAGGAAATCAGATTTGATCTATTTTAGGAAACGGAGTAATCGATTATGTTGGAAATAACTTGGGAGATGTAATCGATTATTGGCTCATTGATTTTTGAGTGGATAATCGATTATGTGTGAAGGAAAAACAAGTGTATAATCGATTATCAACCTTCCTAAAAAGGTGGTAATCGATTATATGCTTAGTTACAAGAAGGGAGTAATCGATTTATTTGATAAATATGGAAACTTCCATTTGCTTCATAATCGATTATGTGTGATGTGCAAATGAGGGCTAATCGATTATTTGCTTCCAAAATGATTAGGATAATCGATTTATTGTTGTAAATAAGGAAACAATCGATTATTCACTTTAGTAAAGATAGGAGAGTAATCGATTATGTGCTCTGAAAACATTCAGGCACATAATCTATTACCATAATCCATTATCTTTGTAAAAATATAAGATTTTAATTTCAAGCCCTCAACCAAAATATTTTTAGAAATATTTTTCAAAACCATTTTGATGCACCATGCATGTTTTGAAACACTCATCTCTCAGCTACTAAAAGTCATAGACCTTCAGTGATAAATGACCAAAATGCCCTTTTTGACCCTAAAAACCCTAATTTCCCAAAAAGTGCATTCTAACCCTAAAAATGATTTCAAAAACTTTGGAATGGTTTCTAGGACCCAAAATGCAATGCATAATTTTATTTTTGTGTGGAAAATTAGGGTTTGGACCTAAGCCGGACAAAATTGGGGTATGACAGGAAGAGATGGCTGATCCTCCACCCCGACGTACTCTAGGTGATTTCGGGCGAAGAAATCAAGGTGCCCAAGCATTAGCATTTCAACCAGTGGGCGTGGCCCAGTTTGATATCAAATCCTCTGTGCTCACAGCCTTGAAATCAGAGCAATTCTCTGGGTCGGATGCCGAAGACCCTAATCAGCACTTGTTCCAATTCTACGAGATCTGCGGGACTACACACCCGGAGGGAGTAACCGATAGTGCAAAGAAAGTCCGGTTGTTTCCTTTCACTCTCACAGGGAGGGCCAAGGATTGGCTGAACACTCTCCCAGGAACAATCAACACTTGGAATGACCTTGAGAACAAGTTCTTGGAGAGGTTCTTCCCAATTTCGAAGTTCATAAGGAAACGAGCTGATATCTCCAATTTTACACAGGGAGAGTCCGAATCGTTGTATGACTCTTGGGAACGATTCAAGCTACTACTCAAGAAGTGTCCTGGCCATGGCATAGAAGATTTCCTTCAGTTACAAACCTTTTGCCATGGGCTGAGACCACAAACAAGAATGATGTTGGATGCCTCAGCTGGAGGATCCTTAGGTACAAAGACTTGGGAAGAAGCCAAACAGTTGGTTGAAGACATGGCTTCCAATGAGTACAGGATCCAAAATGATAGAGGGGTTGACAAAAAGAAAGGTGTGCTGGAGCTTGATTCAAACAGCGCAGTGTTAGCCCAACAGAAACTAATGACCATGCAAATCGAGGCTCTCACTAAGCAATTAGCGGCAGCATGTGAAGTAGGCTCAAAAGCTCCAGCAACAGTACAAGCAGTGCAAGCAGGTGGGTGCAATTATTGTGGTAGGGAATCCCACGAAGGTGACTGTGCAGCTTATGGAGAAGCATTGGAACAGGCCAACTATATGGGAAACTTCCAAAGACAAGGCGGGAATCCATTTTCTAACACCTATAATCCAGGGTGGAAGAATCATCCCAATTTCTCTTGGAAGAATAACAATGACGGCACGAGTTCCAACCAACAACAGTCTCAGGCACCTGCCAATCAACAACAGAAACCACCTTCTCGGTTGGAGGATGCATTGACACAGTTTATGCAGATGACCAAAAATACATTCCAAGCTCAAGAGCAGGTAATGAAAAACATGGAGAAAAACCATGAAGCATCAGTGAAAAATTTGGAGGTACAGATTGGTCAGTTATCAAAGCAACTCGCGGACACATCCAAAAGTGGTTTCCCTGCCAACACTGTGGATAACCCGAGAAAAGAGAATTGCAATGTCATCCATCTGAGAAGTGGTAAGGAGTTGGAACCGTCTGAAGTAACCAAGCCCAGGGAAAAGAAAGCAAATGAAGAGAATGAGGGAGCGGGTAAAGACAACCCTCAAGTGGAACCCAAAGAAACTCCATCTTACATGAAACTGCCCTATCCTCAGGTAAGCAAGAAAAATCAGAGGGATGAGCAGTTCTCCAAGTTCATGGAGGTGTTCAGAAGCCTCCAGATCAATATACCTTTTGCTGACGCCCTGGAAAAGATGCCGGTTTATGCGAAGTTTATGAAACAGTTATTGACCAAAAAGAAAAGGTTGAAGGAGAATGAAACGGTAGAGTTGACAGAGGAGTGTAGTGCTATCATTCAAAACAAAAAATACCTCCTAAGCTGAAAGATCCAGGAAGCTTCACCATTCCCTGTGCGATTGGTGATGTGACTATAGATAAGGCACTCTGTGACTTGGGGGCAAGCATAAACCTAATGCCCTTGGGAATGTGGAAAAAGCTTGGGGGAGGTGAAGTCAAACCGACTCACATGACCTTGCAGCTGGCTGATAGGTCAATAAGGTATCCGTATGGTGTTGTGGAGGATGTCCTGGTAAAGGTGGGAAAATTCCTCTTCCCGGTAGATTTTGTGATTCTGCAGTTGGATGGTGACACTGAGGTCAAGAGTTCAATGGATGGGGAAAATGACATCCCTTTCATTTTGGGAAGACCTTTCCTAGCCACCAGTAGAGTTGTCATAGATGTAGCGGACGGGACTGTGAAGCTGCGAGTGCAGGATGAAGAGGTGACCCTGAAAGTGATCAAGGCAGCAAGAAAGGAGGAGAAAAAGGAAGGGTGCTATAGTATTGAGGAACCCCAGATAACAGCCAAAAACAGAAGGCACATTCACTCTTCACCAGACAAGTCACCTAGCGAGTGGGTTGATCTAAAGGAAGTGGTGGGTGAGTCTAGCTGGAAATTCAATGGAGAAAAATTGGAAGGAGCTGTGAATGGGGCACTTGAAGAGCAAAAGGCTCCACCGGGGCCAATGTGAGATATCTTCTGAACCGTCAAGCTAGTGACGTTAAAGAAGCGCTGAGTGGGAGGCAACCCACTGAGGTACCAAGTCTTTAATTCAATTTCAATTCCAGTCTTTAATTTACTTTATTTTGCTGTTAGCCTTAGGCATGAGAAGAAAATTTTTGTGTTCGGTCAAGTTCATGTCGCAAATGGGAAGTAGAAAATGTTTCTGCCATTTTTCGCGTCGCGAACCTGTGCTGTCGCGTCGCGATTGGTTGAAAAATTTCCAAGGAAAATGTTTCTGCCATTTCCCGCGTCGCGAAGAGAGGCGTGTCGCGTCGCGATGCTTTGAAATTTTTGAAGCCGTAACGGTTCTGTGTAATCTCGCGACGCGATACACACGGGCCGCGTCGCGATGCAACATAATTTAGCCCAGAAACTGGACAGTCCGAACACAAAAATCAGTTTCTCAGTTGTTGCCTTAGTTCTTCTCTGGTTAGCCATTTTCCCCAATTCCCCCATTACTCGTTGCATTTCTTCGGTGGTGAATTTGCACACTTTTACACGGGTTCTTCCTGTTCTCCATCTCCAGGTAACACTCTCATCCATCTCCACCTTTAAAGTTAAACTTTTCTTCTTTAGTTTTCATGACTTTGGGGGGGTAACGAATTGCAAAGTTGGGGTTGAATTAAGAACTAGATTGTTGTCCCCCACCCCTCTACATTACATGCTTGATGTTATTTCTGAATAAGGAGGGGTGTCAAATCAAATTGTGGTTGGATTCTTGTTGATTTTCATTGTACGAAAGGTGTTTGTTTAAATGCTTCAATGAAGTTTTTGGTGCTCACCAAGTGTTTGTGAATTTGCTCCTATGAGTTTTGGCTAAGCAACTCTATTGTTTGTGGAAATGTCGAAGTAAAGTCTGTTTTGGGGTTGCTGGCCTGTTTCTAATTTTGAACATATTCACAACCTTAGGGTAGATGACCTTGAGTCCAGAAACTATGGTTTGGCTGTTGATTATTTTTCTCTGCTGGAGTGGGGCCCACATCAGGGACCCACCGAGAACTAACGATTGGTGCTGGATTCTTTTTGTTTTAAATTTTACAGGACATTACAGGTAAGCAGAAATGATGAAGAAAAGCAAAGCAGACACCTCCAAGAAGAGGCGGGGGGAACCCGCAGTTGAGATTGACAGATTCAGGTCCCCCGTGCATGAGGAGAGGTACCACCAAGTGGTCAAAGGAAAAAAGATAAATCCCGAAAGGGCCTTTAACCTTAGCACGGGGGAATTCCCCATCATTACAGATCTGAAGAACGCAAACCCCGACTAACTCTTGCAGAAGATCGACCCTGACGAACCAACGGAACGAATAGAGCGAAAAATAAAGCGTGGAAGAGTTTTTCTAAAATGTGAGAAATTTCGAAAAAAATGGGTTTTTTCTCTGATCTCGTGAAGAATGCGTGTGAAGATGTGTTTTCTGTCCCCTGAAATGAAAAATGAGCTTCCTATTTATAGGAAATCAGATTTGATCTATTTTAGGAAACAGAGTAATCGATTATGTTGGAAATAACTTGGGAGATGTAATCGATTATTGGCTCATTGATTTTTGAGTGGATAATCGATTATGTGTGAAGGAAAAACAAGTGTATAATCGATTATCAACCTTCCTAAAAAGGTGGTAATCGATTATATGCTTAGTTACAAGAAGGGAGTAATCGATTTATTTGATAAATATGGAAACTTCCATTTGCTTCATAATCGATTATGTGTGATGTGCAAATGAGGGCTAATCGATTATTTGCTTCCAAAATGATTAGGATAATCGATTTATTGTTGTAAATAAGGAAACAATCGATTATTCACTTTAGTAAAGATAGGAGAGTAATCGATTATGTGCTCTGAAAACATTCAGGCACATAATCTATTACCATAATCCATTATCTTTGTAAAAATATAGGATTTTAATTTCAAGCCCTCAACCAAAATATTTTTAGAAATATTTTTCAAAACCATTTTGATGCACCATGCATGTTTTGAAACACTCATCTCTCAGCTACTAAAAGTCATAGACCTTCAGTGATAAATGACCAAAATGCCCTTTTTGACCCTAAAAACCCTAATTTCCCAAAAAGTGCATTCTAACCCTAAAAATGATTTCAAAAACTTTGGAATGCTTTCTAGGACCCAAAATGCAATGCATAATTTTATTTTTGTGTGGAAAATTAGGGTTTGGACCTAAGCCGGACAAAATTGGGGTATGACAGCTGCCCCTCTTTATCTGAATTTTAACGAGGAATATGAATTGGCCGAAACATATTCCAAGGCAAAATGAAGATAAAGAATTCAGAAATTATACCGATTTTGTCCACTTGGGGAAACCCGAATTTTCCTCTTTTCTTTTTCTATTTTTGAATAGATGGGTTTTGAGAACAAACGGGGAACGGTTAACACTTGGCGCATTAACTGAGAGAGAAAATGACGGACCACTCGGGATCTGAAGGAGCACTAAGGCTCTGAAGGACCACTCAGGGTCTGAAGGAGCCCTAAGGCTCTGAAGGACCACTCAGGGTCTGGAAGGCTGCCTAGGCCTTAATTGAAGGACCATCGTGGTCTGAAGGAGCGCTACTAGCTATGGTACTAGTAAAACGGTCTGAGGGGGCCTTTCGAGCGGCCATGATGGGTCAAGATCAGCTCCGGAACTGATATGTTGACCATGAAGGATGTCCGTTGTGTCTTAGGCTGACACAACTAGTCTGAAGGACCACTTGGGGTCTGAAGGACTTACCCGCAGCTCGAATACGAGGTGAAGTCTGTTTTTGAAGGGACACTTGGGTCCTGAAGGGATTCACGAATCCTGTTGGTTGATTGATTGAAATGTTCAACTAAAGCAGACAGAATAGTAAAATGAGCACTTGGCGTGCAGACAGAACAGTAAAGCGGTAAAGAATGCGGTAAAGAAAACAGTAAGGAAGGAGCACTGAGGGCTCAAGATGAGCACAGAGGGCTCAGGGGGGAGCACAGAGGGATCAGGATGAGCACAGAGGGCTCAGGATGAGCACAGAGGGCTCAGGGGGAGCACTGAGGGCTCAGGAGAGAGCACAGAGGGCTCAGGACGAGCACAGAGGGCTCAGGACGAGCACAGAGGGCTCAGGACGAGCACAGAGGGCTCAGGGGGAGCACAGAGGGCTCAGGATGAGCACAGAGGGCTCAGGAGGAGCACAGAGGGCTCAGGGTGAGCACAGAGGGCTCATGATGAGCACAGAGGGCTCAGGGGGAGCACAGAGGGCTCAGGACGAGCACAGAGGGCTCAGGATGAGCACAGAGGGCTCAGGACGAGCACAGAGGGCTCAGGATGAGCACAGAGGGCTCAGTGGGAGCACAGAGGGCTCAGGATGAGCACAGAGGGCTCAGGAGGAGCACAGAGGGCTCAGGGTGAGCACAGAGGGCTCAGGATGAGCGCAGAGGGCTCAGCAGGAGCACAGAGGGCTCAGGAGGAGCACAGAGGGCTCAGGATGAGCACAGAGGGCTCAGGATGAGCACAGAGGGCTCAGGATGAGCGCAGAGGGCTCAGGATGAGCGCAGAGGGCTCAGGATGAGCGCAGAGGGCTCAGGGGGAGCACAGAGGGCTCAGGAGGGAGCACAGAGGGCTCAGGATGAGCACAGACGGCTCACGAGGGGAGCACAGAGGGCTCAGGAGGGAGCACAGAGGGCTCGGGATGAGCACAGAGGGCTCAGGATGAGCGCAGAGGGCTCAGGATGAGCGCAGAGGGCTCAGGGGGAGCACAGAGGGCTCTGGATGAGCACAGAGGGCTCAGGAGGGAAGCACAGAGGGCTCAGGATGAGCACAGAGGGCTTAGGATGAGCACAGAGGGCTCAGGATGAGCACAGAGGGCTCAGGATGAGCACAGACGGCTCACGAGGGGAGCACAGAGGGCTCAGGAGGGAGCACAGAGGGCTCAGGATGAGCACAGAGGGCTCAGGATGAGCGCAGAGGGCTCAGGGGGAGCACAGAGGGCTCTGGATGAGCACAGAGGGCTCACGAGGGGAGCACAGAGGGCTCAGGAGGGAGCACAGAGGGCTCAGGATGAGCACAGAGGGCTCAGGATGAGCGCAGAGGGCTCAGGATGAGCGCAGAGGGCTCAGGGTGAGCGCAGAGGGCTCAGGATAAGCGCAGAGGGCTCAGGGGGAGCACAGAGGGCTCAGGGGGAGCGCAGAGGGCTCAGGAGGAGCACAGAGGGCTCAGGGGGAGCACAGAGGGCTCAGGGGGAGCACAGAGGGCTCAGGATGAGCGCAGAGGGCTCAGGGGGAGCACAGAGGGCTCAGGGAGAGCACAGAGGGCTCAGGATGAGCACAGAGGGCTCAGGGAGAGCACATAGGGCTCAGGATGAGCGCAGAGGGCTCACAAATTCTGTTGATTGGTTGATTTGAAATGACCGATGCTGCTGTATTGGATTGAGGTACCTGCATACGTTAATTGATGCAAGGAATGGTGGATGGAGTATGGGTGCATGTTATGCAAGGGGCATGTTATGCATGTGCATGCAATGCTATGATTTTGGTGTGATGATGAATGTGGTGGATGCGGTTATGCAAATGTAATGCAGATGTATGCTATGTGGATGCATGCAATGCTGGTGCATGGAATGCTGGACGCTTTTGATATTCTCTTTTGGCTTTCCTTGATGGTTGCTTTTTTTATTTATGAAGTGCGGGTATGCAAATGCAATGCTTGAGAGTTGTGAAACGCTTTGGTTTATTTGATGGAATGATAAATTATGGACCCGACATTATTCTGATTTAAGGATCACAACGAGTCTGGTTTATGGGCCGACAAGCCTGGTTTATGGAGCAATATGTGTCTGCATATGGGTCTGGTTTATGGACCCTAAAGGTCTGGTTTAAGGACACAAAGGTCTGGTTTGACCGCATGGAATGCCAGTGTATGCAATGGAAGGCTTCGTTTTGTTTTTTCTATGAGATGCATGATGCAAATGCCATGATTGCTATTTTCTTTTTCTTTCTCTTATGATGAATGCAAATGCCTGAATTTCTCTTTTTCTTTACTTTATGTCTGATAAATGCATGATTTTATGCATGATGAATGTAATGCATGACTGTGTTTTGTTTATTGCCTTTTTTGCTTATTTTTTTTATTTTTGCTGGTTCAGCCAACCCGCGACACTCATGACACGAGACTGAGGACTCTGTTGGACTTGCGGGGCTCATGGGCCGAGTGCATGTTGGTCTTGACTTTGCTGGTTTGAAGCAATCGTGGATGTAGTTGCTTTCTCTTGCATGATTGACTGATTTTGAGGGTGTGCTTTCTCTCAGGACTCTTAAGAATCTCGTAATGATTTGCAATGCTCTATGATATATGCACATGTTTTATAGTTCAGGACCATCATCATCATAAAACGTTTATTTTGAGCAGAAAAAGCAGAAAATAAAAGAGTGAACAGATACGAGAAATTTGAACTTTATTAATGTGGAAACCGGTCGCACAAGAAGTTACGCCGATTATTTATTACACTTGAAAGTTTAAACTGTAAAAAGACACGAAAAAGGAGAGAAGCTGAATTCTGACTGTCCGTCTCTGTGGAACAGTGCCAAACATCTATGTCCTTGACCTTGATCACTCCCTCATCCAAGCTTGTAGGAGAGTTGTATGCCTTTCTTTACTTTTCATGCCTAAGTTTTCAGACCCTAATTTTTGTCTGGATCGCCCTTTGCGGGTTTTCAATCCACCGGGTCGCTCTGATTTTGCCTAGGCCGCCCTTTGTGGGTTTTCAACCTAGCGAGCTAATTCTTACTTGGCTTGTCTTTCTCTTTTTTTTCTCTATTTCTTTCAGGCATAATACTTCTTCACTTGATCTGAATTGACTGGATTTCTGAGGTCTTCGCCGTCTATGTTTATGAGTATCGGCGCTCCTCTTGACTTCATATGGACCGTCATAAGTGGGTATCAACTTCCCACGGAGTCAGTCTGGATAGGTAGGATCTTTTTGAGTACAAGGTTTCCTTCGCCGAATTCTCGAAGACAGACTTTCCTGCCGAAAGCTGCCTTCATCTTTTGTTGGTACAACTGGCTATGGCGCAGGGCAGCAATTCTTTTCCCTTTAGTGAGATTCAGCTGATCTAGACGAGCTTGGATCCATTTTGCTTCTTCTAACTTGACCTCCATGACTACTCGTAGAGAGGGTATTTCAACCTTGACGAGAAGGACTGCTTCTGACCCATACACTAGAGAAGAAAGGGGGTTGCCCCTGTATGATTTCAATGAATGTGAGTGCGACAAGGGATGAGATAGGTGTAGGGTCGGTTTCCCCAGTTGTAGGAGGGGTGAAGAGCGACAGAATTGCCCCACTTGGCATATTGTAAACAAATGAATTTACTTGTCCTTGAGCTAAAACTTTGAGAAAACAACAGCAATCAATCATTGATCGAAATGGACCTTTCGGGATTGTGGTGTTTTGTGGAGGAGAGATGAGTAGGCTTAATGAGGTATTTGGGGCTAATGGCAGGATGGTTTTTATTCGGTGTTGGCTGTTGATCGATGATTTATGATGGTTAACTGGCTTGATGAGGTATTTGGAGGTTTTATTCCTGGCTAAGGGTCTATGGAGGGCGGGCTGTCGAGGTCAAAGGAGAGTGTTTGCGGTTTATGAGAGGAGGGGTGTATGGAAATGAGGAAGTGTTTGAAGGTTTATTGTGACAAGGACCTCTTGGGTTTTGTGGTAACATGTATCAACTCACTACTTACATTTCTTTTGTATTTTTCTTTTGGTTTTGGGATTTTCCTTTTGAATGATTTTTCTTTCTTTGATTTCTTCTTTTTCTTGAGCTTGGGTGAACTGATAAAGTACGATGCACTGTTTTTTCTGAGGTGGTCCTTGTCTAAGGTGACTTTTGGATTTTTGGCTTTTTCTTGGCTTAAGATGGGTCGGAAAGGATTATGTTTTTCTCTTTGGGATTTTCTTGGCTTACGGTGGGTAGGAGAGAATTTTGTTTTTCTCTTTGGGATTTTCTTGGCTTAAGATGGTTAGGAGAGGATTTTGTTTTTGGATATGGAATGGTGGTCCAACTTCATTTCAAATCATGATTGCTTATTTCCTCAAAAATTAACTCTGGGACAATAATCCACTTATTTTCATGCACTTGCCCTTCTTCTTTATTTCCCTTTTGAGCTCTAATTTTCCTTTATTGGAGCACCCATCTTGACCTCTTTCTTGTTCTCAGCGGTCCCCAAGTTGATCACTTCAGCGGATTCCCCGTGATGCTGAATAACCCTTTTTCCTTGCTTCATTAACCTTCTGGAGGATTTTCCCGGTCTTTCTCAACGTCCCACTCTGCTTGATTGATAAGGTGATCAAAGTCAAAATATGGACCGTTGGCACTGTTATTTTGAGAGACAATTGCTATGGATTTGCTTTTTGCCGAGGCGAAAAAGCAGAATGGAAGGTGAGACAAGCAAGCAAAAACAATAAAGAAAAGAAGAGACACATGAAATGAAAAGGAATTGATTTTTTATTGATTGGAATTCAAAAACAACATTTTTATTGATGATGATGATTTAGAAAATAAAAACATGTGCGCCCTTAACAACTGGTCCTGTGGCCTTGGGCAGAGCCACAGGGTTGCATTACAAATGACTACTTTAAATCAAAGGTCCCAGGAGGATCAACAGTCTTTCAATTCTTTAATTCTTTCACCAGCACTGCAGCGACAAACCAGGTTTGCACCAACCTCATCCTTGATGACAGCAATTTGATCGTGTTGTTCCTCTTCCTCATCCCATCCTGTGGGCTGGATGTCTTCTATTCGGATTTGAGCACTCTCGGGAGCGTCATATCTGACCAAGTAGTCAAACTTTCCACTGGACTCCCCTAAGGTATCCCAACATCCCTCTTTCATAGGCACCGCTATTACTTCCTCATTGATTTCTTTTCCATCTTCAATATCATGGGTCCCTATCTGAATCACGCACCGATCTATCAGGTCTTGCACTGCATGCTTGAAGGCTCTGCACTCCTCCACAGTATGACCAACCCCGTTTTCGTGGAAACTGCAGGTAGCACTTGCATTGTACCTTCGGGAAAATGGCGGTTGAAGGGCCTTCATTGGCCGGGTGCTGATCAGGTTCTTGGAAGTCAGGTGATTAAACAATTCCGTGCATGTCATCGGTATTGGATCAAAACTGGTTCGTTTCTTGTACTGATAACCCTGAGCCTTGTGACTGTCACCGCCTTGCTGGGATGGCACAGGAGCAGAGAATGGAACAGTTTGTGGTGGCGGAGGAATGAAAGAAATGACACCAACTGGACCCACGACAGTGACACCTTCAACAGCTGCCCCACTCTTTAAGCTCTGCAATATGACCATCATCTCATGTATCTGGGCCTCCATTGCCTTCAATCGTTCTTCTAGCAAGTGACATCTGTCTCTTGGCTGTGGGCTTTCAATCATCTGGCCCTGAGGGTAGCTCCTCAGACTGAAGTAGTAAACCCCATACTGAGCGGAGTTTCCCATTTGATAAGCAACACTTGGAGGATTCACAATAATCTCCGGAGCAAGAGCAGAAGAACTTCTGGGAGGTACAATACTGGGACTAGGGATGTGAATGTGTGGCACACCCGCAGCTCCACTAGAAGTAACCACAGCAGGCTGACTTGTCACCACGGGAATGGCTTCAGCAGTGGTCCCACTTCTCAGATTTTGCAGCATATTCATTATCTCGGCCCTCTGAGCCTCCATAGCCTCCACTTTAGTCTTCAAAGCTTGATTCTCTTGAGCCAGCTGCTCGGGGTTAAGAATTTCCACAACCGACTCATCTTGACCCAGGGGGTCCTCATTCTCGAGAAGTTGATTGCTAGCCATTAGTCTTGTCTGTAGACGGATAGAGTATCGGTGTTGGCGAACCAGCTTGCCTTTTGTTTTTCTTTCTGATGATAGAACATCTTTTATGAGTACAAGTATGAATGCGTAAATGAATGCAATGCATATGCACATGGCTTTATGTTATTAGATGCATGAGGAATGCTGTATGAATTTTCAGAATTTTGCTTATGTAATGCATGCTGTTACGATGTAAAATGCGAGTGATGATGATGCTTGTTATAAAGACAGACATTTACAGGTGGGGGTTTTGAAATTTTAGGGCAGTATACCCTATATGCCACCTCATATAGGTATTCATGAAAGTGAAGGAAAAACATATTCTTTTTTTTGATTTTGTTGTTTTTTTCAAAAAATGTTGGCGGAAATGAACTAAACTAGATGTAATAATGCAACACACAATTTTGGAAAAGCCCTTGTGACCTAAAAAAGGGGTGAGACCTATGATCTAGGGCAATTTAAAGGGTAATCCTTCCATGTAGCTCTATTCACTCCCTCACAAGGCCACCAGAGCTACAGTCCCTTTCACAAAATTCCCCACAAATGCAGCAAACTGCTAGGTGTGAGGTGTCATGAAAGAGCACAACTCTGGTTGAAACTTTCGCAAGTAGCCAAACGGACAAAGGTCCTGATGGGCTCTCACTACTCGAATCCACTCTCCTAAGTTTTTGCAGACCTGGGTTATGGTCCCACTCAAAGCACATAGTCACAGGGTATAAGTGTAGTGTGTGTCAAGGGCATTTTCCCTAGTACTACCCCCACCTGAAATGAAAACCAGAGCAGTCCAGACCAAAGCAAGCAATAACAAGTTATCTACCCAAGGGTTCCATACCTAGAATATCTATAAACAAGGATATTGCTCACCTTAGGAAAAGGAGCCAAGAAGAGGGGATCATGGGGATTGAAAAAATGCATGGGCATAAGCGATAAAAGAAAGGAATAAAAGACGAGACAGGGAACAACATAGAAGAACACAAATGCGTACGCCTACAATTAATGATAAGAAAAAAGGTAAACAAGGTTTTAATCAAATCAACAATACATTAAACCACACATTTAAATTAGTTAGGCTTGACCCTCGTCTTAAAAAGTCCCCAGCGGAGTCGCCAGCTGTTGCACCCCGAAAAATCCCCCTTTGGGTTTCTCGATGTACAACGTGGAAAAAATTTTGGAGCCGCCACCAATATTTTAATTTTAAGACCAAAACATTGAAAAAAGGTCTTTTGGACAAGGCGGATGGTCTTTGAAAACTAGAGATATAGGTTCGGGGGTCGATTACGTGCGAGGAAGGTGTTAGCACCGCGCACGTCCTTTCTACCGAAAGGGAACCTCTAATTAAATGTGTGGTTTTAACACTTGATTTGAAAAATACCTAGATTTGCCTATTTATTTCTTGGGAAAACTTAACAAAAATTTTATTTTGGGGGGAAAAAGGTTTTTTAGAAAAAAGTGCTTGACGGGACATGGCCCGCTCCTACGTATCTCCCGGTGCGATGGAGAATTCAAAGCTACGTAGTTCTTGGTTCTTTTTGAAAAGTTTTTGTTTTTTATCTTTTTTAGTGAGTTTTTTGAAATAGGACGAGCATTAGCAAATGATTAAACTAGCAGAGGCTATGATGAATCACTACTAAATACTCAAAAAAGAGAGAGTTGTACCGCTAGTCAAACGAACAAAGGTTCTGATGGACTATTGATAACAACTCGTTTTTATTATCTTTTTGAAAGTGATTTTCGAAAAAGATTGATTTGCACAATGATCAAACTAACAAAGGTTATGATGGACCATCGTTTATTATTCTTATGAGAAAAAGACATTGTCACCAATAGCTAAACGAACAGAGGCTCTGATGAGCTATTAGCAACAATGGGTTGGAAAATGATTCTTTTTGTTTGTTTTTATGAAAATAATTTGTTTATGGGGATGAAAAGAATTTTTATTTGTTGCGCTTGACGAGAACGTGGCTCGCTCCTACGTATCCCAAACGGGAATCAAAGCGACGTAGTTCTAATTAAAAAAAAGTTTTTGAAAGGGTTTAAAAGGGGCAAGCTGAATCACCCGAGACCATCTTCACCACTTAGAACATGATGCACTAGGCATAAGTGGGAATCATATAGTTCGTCATCAACAATGGACGATAATATACAAGAACGAGTGGATAAATGCTATAGCTAAGTTTAAATCACATGGATCACAATAACTAAATATTAACAAATGAAAAGACTGAAATACCTCTGATGAAGACAGATATTACAGATCTGAAGAACGCAAACCCCGACTAACTCTTGCAGAAGATCGACCCTGACGGACCAACGGAACGAATAGAGCGAAAAATAAAGCGTGGAAGAGTTTTTCTAAAATGTGAGAAATTTCGAAAAAAATGGGTTTTTTCTCTGATCTCGTGAAGAATGCGTGTGAAGATGTGTTTTCTGTCCCCTGAAATGAAAAATGAGCTTCCTATTTATAGGAAATCAGATTTGATCTATTTTAGGAAACGGAGTAATCGATTATGTTGGAAATAACTTGGGAGATGTAATCGATTATTGGCTCATTGATTTTTGAGTGGATAATCGATTATGTGTGAAGGAAAAACAAGTGTATAATCGATTATCAACCTTCCTAAAAAGGTGGTAATCGATTATATGCTTAGTTACAAGAAGGGAGTAATCGATTTATTTGATAAATATGGAAACTTCCATTTGCTTCATAATCGATTATGTGTGATGTGCAAATGAGGGCTAATCGATTATTTGCTTCCAAAATGATTAGGATAATCGATTTATTGTTGTAAATAAGGAAACAATCGATTATTCACTTTAGTAAAGATAGGAGAGTAATCGATTATGTGCTCTGAAAACATTCAGGCACATAATCTATTACCATAATCCATTATCTTTGTAAAAATATAAGATTTTAATTTCAAGCCCTCAACCAAAATATTTTTAGAAATATTTTTCAAAACCATTTTGATGCACCATGCATGTTTTGAAACACTCATCTCTCAGCTACTAAAAGTCATAGACCTTCAGTGATAAATGACCAAAATGCCCTTTTTGACCCTAAAAACCCTAATTTCCCAAAAAGTGCATTCTAACCCTAAAAATGATTTCAAAAACTTTGGAATGGTTTCTAGGACCCAAAATGCAATGCATAATTTTATTTTTGTGTGGAAAATTAGGGTTTGGACCTAAGCCGGACAAAATTGGGGTATGACAGGAAGAGATGGCTGATCCTCCACCCCGACGTACTCTAGGTGATTTCGGGCGAAGAAATCAAGGTGCCCAAGCATTAGCATTTCAACCAGTGGGCGTGGCCCAGTTTGATATCAAATCCTCTGTGCTCACAGCCTTGAAATCAGAGCAATTCTCTGGGTCGGATGCCGAAGACCCTAATCAGCACTTGTTCCAATTCTACGAGATCTGCGGGACTACACACCCGGAGGGAGTAACCGATAGTGCAAAGAAAGTCCGGTTGTTTCCTTTCACTCTCACAGGGAGGGCCAAGGATTGGCTGAACACTCTCCCAGGAACAATCAACACTTGGAATGACCTTGAGAACAAGTTCTTGGAGAGGTTCTTCCCAATTTCGAAGTTCATAAGGAAACGAGCTGATATCTCCAATTTTACACAGGGAGAGTCCGAATCGTTGTATGACTCTTGGGAACGATTCAAGCTACTACTCAAGAAGTGTCCTGGCCATGGCATAGAAGATTTCCTTCAGTTACAAACCTTTTGCCATGGGCTGAGACCACAAACAAGAATGATGTTGGATGCCTCAGCTGGAGGATCCTTAGGTACAAAGACTTGGGAAGAAGCCAAACAGTTGGTTGAAGACATGGCTTCCAATGAGTACAGGATCCAAAATGATAGAGGGGTTGACAAAAAGAAAGGTGTGCTGGAGCTTGATTCAAACAGCGCAGTGTTAGCCCAACAGAAACTAATGACCATGCAAATCGAGGCTCTCACTAAGCAATTAGCGGCAGCATGTGAAGTAGGCTCAAAAGCTCCAGCAACAGTACAAGCAGTGCAAGCAGGTGGGTGCAATTATTGTGGTAGGGAATCCCACGAAGGTGACTGTGCAGCTTATGGAGAAGCATTGGAACAGGCCAACTATATGGGAAACTTCCAAAGACAAGGCGGGAATCCATTTTCTAACACCTATAATCCAGGGTGGAAGAATCATCCCAATTTCTCTTGGAAGAATAACAATGACGGCACGAGTTCCAACCAACAACAGTCTCAGGCACCTGCCAATCAACAACAGAAACCACCTTCTCGGTTGGAGGATGCATTGACACAGTTTATGCAGATGACCAAAAATACATTCCAAGCTCAAGAGCAGGTAATGAAAAACATGGAGAAAAACCATGAAGCATCAGTGAAAAATTTGGAGGTACAGATTGGTCAGTTATCAAAGCAACTCGCGGACACATCCAAAAGTGGTTTCCCTGCCAACACTGTGGATAACCCGAGAAAAGAGAATTGCAATGTCATCCATCTGAGAAGTGGTAAGGAGTTGGAACCGTCTGAAGTAACCAAGCCCAGGGAAAAGAAAGCAAATGAAGAGAATGAGGGAGCGGGTAAAGACAACCCTCAAGTGGAACCCAAAGAAACTCCATCTTACATGAAACTGCCCTATCCTCAGGTAAGCAAGAAATATCAGAGGGATGAGCAGTTCTCCAAGTTCATGGAGGTGTTCAGAAGCCTCCAGATCAATATACCTTTTGCTGACGCCCTGGAAAAGATGCCGGTTTATGCGAAGTTTATGAAACAGTTATTGACCAAAAAGAAAAGGTTGAAGGAGAATGAAACGGTAGAGTTGACAGAGGAGTGTAGTGCTATCATTCAAAACAAAAAATACCTCCTAAGCTGAAAGATCCAGGAAGCTTCACCATTCCCTGTGCGATTGGTGATGTGACTATAGATAAGGCACTCTGTGACTTGGGGGCAAGCATAAACCTAATGCCCTTGGGAATGTGGAAAAAGCTTGGGGGAGGTGAAGTCAAACCGACTCACATGACCTTGCAGCTGGCTGATAGGTCAATAAGGTATCCGTATGGTGTTGTGGAGGATGTCCTGGTAAAGGTGGGAAAATTCCTCTTCCCGGTAGATTTTGTGATTCTGCAGTTGGATGGTGACACTGAGGTCAAGAGTTCAATGGATGGGGAAAATGACATCCCTTTCATTTTGGGAAGACCTTTCCTAGCCACCAGTAGAGTTGTCATAGATGTAGCGGACGGGACTGTGAAGCTGCGAGTGCAGGATGAAGAGGTGACCCTGAAAGTGATCAAGGCAGCAAGAAAGGAGGAGAAAAAGGAAGGGTGCTATAGTATTGAGGAACCCCAGATAACAGCCAAAAACAGAAGGCACATTCACTCTTCACCAGACAAGTCACCTAGCGAGTGGGTTGATCTAAAGGAAGTGGTGGGTGAGTCTAGCTGGAAATTCAATGGAGAAAAATTGGAAGGAGCTGTGAATGGGGCACTTGAAGAGCAAAAGGCTCCACCGGGGCCAATGTGAGATATCTTCTGAACCGTCAAGCTAGTGACGTTAAAGAAGCGCTGAGTGGGAGGCAACCCACTGAGGTACCAAGTCTTTAATTCAATTTCAATTCCAGTCTTTAATTTACTTTATTTTGCTGTTAGCCTTAGGCATGAGAAGAAAATTTTTGTGTTCGGTCAAGTTCATGTCGCAAATGGGAAGTAGAAAATGTTTCTGCCATTTTTCGCGTCGCGAACCTGTGCTGTCGCGTCGCGATTGGTTGAAAAATTTCCAAGGAAAATGTTTCTGCCATTTCCCGCGTCGCGAAGAGAGGCGTGTCGCGTCGCGATGCTTTGAAATTTTTGAAGCCGTAACGGTTCTGTGTAATCTCGCGACGCGATACACACGGGCCGCGTCGCGATGCAACATAATTTAGCCCAGAAACTGGACAGTCCGAACACAAAAATCAGTTTCTCAGTTGTTGCCTTAGTTCTTCTCTGGTTAGCCATTTTCCCCAATTCCCCCATTACTCGTTGCATTTCTTCGGTGGTGAATTTGCACACTTTTACACGGGTTCTTCCTGTTCTCCATCTCCAGGTAACACTCTCATCCATCTCCACCTTTAAAGTTAAACTTTTCTTCTTTAGTTTTCATGACTTTGGGGGGGTAACGAATTGCAAAGTTGGGGTTGAATTAAGAACTAGATTGTTGTCCCCCACCCCTCTACATTACATGCTTGATGTTATTTCTGAATAAGGAGGGGTGTCAAATCAAATTGTGGTTGGATTCTTGTTGATTTTCATTGTACGAAAGGTGTTTGTTTAAATGCTTCAATGAAGTTTTTGGTGCTCACCAAGTGTTTGTGAATTTGCTCCTATGAGTTTTGGCTAAGCAACTCTATTGTTTGTGGAAATGTCGAAGTAAAGTCTGTTTTGGGGTTGCTGGCCTGTTTCTAATTTTGAACATATTCACAACCTTAGGGTAGATGACCTTGAGTCCAGAAACTATGGTTTGGCTGTTGATTATTTTTCTCTGCTGGAGTGGGGCCCACATCAGGGACCCACCGAGAACTAACGATTGGTGCTGGATTCTTTTTGTTTTAAATTTTACAGGACATTACAGGTAAGCAGAAATGATGAAGAAAAGCAAAGCAGACACCTCCAAGAAGAGGCGGGGGGAACCCGCAGTTGAGATTGACAGATTCAGGTCCCCCGTGCATGAGGAGAGGTACCACCAAGTGGTCAAAGGAAAAAAGATAAATCCCGAAAGGGCCTTTAACCTTAGCACGGGGGAATTCCCCATCATTACTTCCACTCTCCGGGAATTGGGTTGGCTCTCGCTCAACTCAATGATCAAACAAGCTAATCAAAGTTTGGTGAGGGAATTCTATGCAAATGCCTATGGAGATGAAGACAATAGAGTTTCAGTGGTGAGGGGAAGAGAGGTGTCCTACTCTCCTGCTACCATCAACAGTCTCCTCGGGCTTCCCACTACTGCTAATTGTGCCATGATGGATGCTTGGGACAACAAAGGGGCACACGATTATGAGGGTTTGCTGAGAGAGTTGTGTCGTCAAGGAGCAGCCTGGGACAGACATCTTATTGGTCCGATTGGTCAAGACTATCCCCGCCGCTTTTGCAATATGGCTCTGAAGGCAATTCCTAAGGCCTGGAACAATTTCTTTAATCAGTCTATCATCTCCTGCTCCAATTCCACTGATGTCAAGACTAAGGTAGCCATGGGACTACAAGCTATCATGAGAGGCCAGAGGGTCAATCTGGGGAGAGCCATTTCAGCTAGTATTGCAGAGATTGCCAGATGTCCTAGGGCCAGATTGGGGCACTGTTCTATCCTCCATGCTTTATGTAGACAGCAGGGCTGCCCGGAGTACCCAGATGATCTTCTAACCGACCCCAGGGAGGGTATAACAGCAGCATGGATCTTGAAGCAGCCCGAGGGGCCCCTTGATGGAGCAGCACCACAGCAGGCAGCACCTCCAGCACCACAGCAGCCAGCAGGCCCATCTTACAGGGAGCAGTTTCAGACCGACTCCTCTTTCCAGTATGACCTCCTCATGGCCAGCTGGTGCGGGTCGTCTCTGTCATTGCAGCAGCAGGGCATAGATACTTCACACCTGGCATCATACAGAGTCCACCGTGCTGCTGAGGAGTACATGGCCGAGAACAGAGCAGCCGCAGCTTCATCTTCATCAGTCCCACATGCAGAGCAGCAGCAGGTCCCCCAGGATCCACTTCTTTCCGGAGACGAGTATTTGGAGGAGCACATTTTCTTCCCATGAGCAGGAGGCCCCCTTATTTCCTGTTTTAATCAGACATTTTTATTTTTATTTTGCACTTTTTGGTTGTACTTTGCCCTATTTTGACTTTATTTCGCACATTGGTCTGTACTACTGATTATAACTTACTCTGTGATAGTGGGGCAACACTGCCCTATATTTTGTTTTGTCTTGTTAAAGCAGCTTCAATAGTGATGACCCGTGGCATTTAGGGTCGCATGTTTGCATTTTCCTTTTGACGCTCGCACTTCAAGTTTTATCATCAAGTAATAGCAGGGGTCATGACAAACGTTGCGGAAGTTCCTTATCATCTGTAAGTAGCATCTCTCAAGTTCCATCTCTATGATCCCAACTGTGAGGTTTGAGCCTAAACACGTTCTTATATATTGTGTGTGTATTCCTTGCTTGCATTAGTCTGCAGAACTTGACATTGTGCTTAATTATTTTTTGCATTTGATTTTCATACACACTGAGGCAATTCTTTTGGCACCCCTGAGCCTTTCAAGCCAACCTATTAATGTTTATCCTCTGCTAGCCCCTCTGAGCCTGTTGTTAAAAATTGTATGTTGTTTCTCTGACAATCATAGCCTAGTTAATTCTTAACTTGGAGTTAGGTAACAAAAGCTGTGAGAGTGGGGAAAGTCTTAAGTTTGGGGTTGCTCGTGGAATAGCAACCTACTAAGTTTGGGGTGGTATACAAGAGAAGGAACAAGAAAACAAAGAAAAAAAAATAAATAAATAAATAAATAGAAAAAAATACATATACATATGTATATATATACATATAAAAAAAAAGAAAAATAAATAAATAATTTCCTTCTCTTGTTTTGCTATATGCTTTGGGGAAAATGGGTGAGTATTGCGTGAAATTGACAAAAAGAGAGGTAGGCCTAACTCCAAGTGCAACCTACTTATCCAAATGTATCCACCCTTACCTAAGCCCCGCTATAACCCTTAAAGTCCTCAAAATGTGTGTATGCATTTCATTTGTTTAAGATGATACAGAACTCTGTCAAGCCTATGAAACGATGATGCAGGTACTGTGAATTGAGTGAATACCCAAAACACCTCAAGAGTGAAACACTGGTGAGATGTGCGTACAGAGAAAACTTGAGAATGCTGCCTGCTTATGATTCGGTATTTCCAATTCAGTTGGCATGCCACTGTATTAGATTGATGATGATAATTGATGTGCTGATGTGTTTAAGGTTGATGTAGTATATGTAACAGCTAAATAGAAAAAAACAGCCACAGTCTGAATTGATTATTTGCTTGAGGACAAGCAAAAGTTTAAGTTTGGGGTTGTGTTGACTCCCAGTCATATGATGTAAGTTAGGCATTTTTAGGACCAATTGTGCAGGGTTTTTATTGTATAACAGTCATTATCTGGGATTTAGTTTAGTTTTAGATCATTGTAGTAGGAAGTTCAATTGTAAGTTATTCCTTCACTTTTGGGAGCTAAATGGGACTTGAAGACCTCTTAATTGGTTGTGGCATCTTTCGGCGAACCAGACACTTGCCCGGAAATGCAGCAATCTAGAGGAGTTTTGGTAATCAGAACTTTCTGTCATTCTTCGCGTCGCGACCAGGAGGGTTCGCGACGCGATTTGGAGGAGTCTTTACAAGCCAAAACTTTCTGTCATTTCTCGCGTCGCGACCAGGAGGGATTCGCGACGCGACCTGGAGCTGTTTTGCGAGGCCAGAAGTTTCTGTCATTTACCGCGACGCGACGGACACGGGCCGCGTCGCGATGGTGCGCGAAAATTAGGGTTTTAAAGCAGTTTCAGGAAATTTTTGGACACTTCGTTTTTTGGGGAATTGGAGCCACGTTTGGAGCAGCTGGAGGTGCGAATTTGGAGCCTTCTCACCACTTGGGAACAAGGGATTGAAGGTTCTAAATGTCTTCCTTTATGTTCATTTTCTATTCTATGTTGGTTTCCACCCTTAGGATGATTTGTAACTAATTCTTTAGATTAGGGAGAGATGAATCTCCCAAACCTATCATGTGAACCATTGATTTAGTTAATTTAGTTGTTATTCGATTTGCTTGTCTAATTACCTATGTTCTTAACGCTTTTCAATTACATATGATAATTGCGATGATCCAGGCTAGTGATTGCATAGGGATATGAATTAGTAGCTGGAAATTGGGTATTTAGATCACATGCTAGTAATCACCATAGGAATATGTTATAGCTTATGTGAATTCTTATTAATTCTTAATCTTAATGCGTTACCCTCTGGCACGACTCACCTAAGGAATTAGGGTAACTCTTAGGGTAATAGGGGTCTTGAGACAAGGAATTGCCCTTGACCTAAATTGGTGAATTGAATCTAGAAATTGAATAATTAACTTGAATTGGCTGAGGTTCATGTGATAGGCGAGGGGAGAGGATTCGATCCCTAGTCGTTTTTCTTGCATTATTAATTCACGTTCGTATTCTGTTACCAAATACTCGATTAATCAAATATCTACAATCTACGAATTTACAAATTTGCTATTGTTGTCAACGCGCAATCCCTGTGGATCGACCGGTTCTTGCCGATAAATTGTATTACTTGCGACAATTGGTACACTTGCCAAAACAGAGAATTGGTACACTTGCCAAAACAGAGAATTGGTACACTTGCCGATAATTGCATGCACGAAACATAGAAATGATCCCCCCCCAAACAGAAAGATGAGCAGTGTCCCCACTGCTCACTGAATTTGAAAAACGAGAGAGGAACATTCACACAAAACAGGAACAAAACAACTACTGACTACTAACTCTCTAGACGTTGTAACGTCTGGACAGCTGTTTATTTGTACTGAAATTGTAAACTATAACTATACTACTGCTAAAAAGAGGGCTAACTTACTTGTTCAGAGCACCCGACCTGAGCCTTCCACTCTGTCTGGCTAGGATGCTTGCTTGCACAGTCTTCTTTTTCTTTTCCTTCTTCTTCTTGCCTCCTTCACCATCACCAGCATCAACTGACATTTCAGTTTCTTGTGGCATCTTTGCACTGCTCTCAGCAACTCTTTTCTTTGCTTCCTCCCATGCTTTCTCCTTTTCCAGCTCTGCAGGATGAATCTGCTGCTGCACTTTGGGTTCCCCCTGGGCTTTTTCAACCTCTGGCTCATGAGACGTTGTAACGTCTGCAGCTTTTTCTTCAGCAGCAACAGCAGGAGCATTCTCTGAACCACTAGCAGCGACAAATGCTGCACTGGTGGCTGTTGCTGGCTTGTCTTTAGCAGCTTCAGATTTCTTTCTTACCTGCAACTTTTGCCTTTTGGTTGCAGGAGCATCAACTAGTTGCTCTTCTTCTTCACCATGTCTTGCTTCTTCACTTGCAGCGGCTACTTCACGCCTTTTCTTCTTCCCAAATGGACTATGGGTGGGTACAGTCTTGAATCTTTGCCTTTTGGGTGGGGGAATGAGTTGTGGGTCTGGGTTGGTTTCAACAGCAGTTGGCTCAGACGTAGTCACGTCTGCACTGGTTACTTCTGGAATTGATGGTTGTGATGGCTCTTTAGTTGGTTCAGGTTGAGTGGGGGTTGGTTTTGAAATGGGTTGATCTTGAGGTTCAGATTGTGGTGTTTTGGGGATGTTTTGGTCATGGGTGGTTTGTTCTTTAGCTGAGGGTTGGGGTTGTTTGGCTTTTGGTGATGAAGGTGTGGGTTGGGCTGGTTCTTTGAGTGTTTGGGTTGGTGGAGAGTCAGCCTCAATATCAGTCTTATCACTGGAGCTTCCTTTCTCTTCTGAGTGTGTTTCTTCCTCATCATCACTTAGGATTTCCCTACTCACCTTCTTTGATTCCTCTGCATCACTCTCGCTGATGCTATCCATATCAGCTGATTTAAGCTCTTCTTCCTCACTACTTACCTCTTTCTGCTTTTTCTTTGCTGGGCTGGTTTTCTTGCTTTCTTGACTTTTTCCTTCTTCACTGCCCTGAGGTTCATTGTTGATAATGGTATGTTGTCTTCATCTTCTTCTTGCATCCAATCTGGAAGTACTGGTTCTTCAATCACCATCTTGCCTTTTGTTGTCTGAGCATTCACCTTCTTTTGCCACTCAAATTGCTTCTTGACAAACTTGGCTAGGCTGCTTTGCTTGTCCACCAGACGTTGTAACGTCTGTGCATCAACTGACGTGGTAGCATCTGCAGCTCTCTGCCTAGCTTTGAACTTTGTAGAGAATGCCCCTTGGGGTTCCTCTCTTAGCTCAGATGCTTCAATCTCCACTCCAGCTTCCATGCAGAGATCAGTGATTAAACAAGGGAAGTATAGGTATCCATCCTTCCTGTTCTGCCATTTGTTTATCTCCCTGTTGATGAGCTTACCCACCTCAATCTTATCTCTTGACATAATGGCATCAATAGCAATCAGCCTCTCTTTATCAACCCAGAGAGTGTGAGAAGTGGGTATCAAGCAATGCCTGATGAAATGAAACCAAGCACTGGCCTCATCACAAAGGTATCTCTTCAGAATTTTGAATTCATTCCCATGGTCGCCTCTTCGCTCCCAAACAGCTCCTTCAACACATATTCTTTCTTTGATTTCAGTCATCTCTGCCACCCCGTAAGTCTTTTGCTTCACTTCAACTGCCTTGCCATAGTAACCTAGCCCAAAGTAGTCATTTATGATTCTTACACCAAATTTGACTTCTTCACCTCGAACGATGGAGGTGCTTGAAAGTTCTCCATCGGTTCTTTCAACGATTCCTTTGTAAAAGTCATGCACCAGAGTTGCAATGTATTCCTTTCTGTGAACTACAAATTTCTGCCATCCCAATGCTGCCACTGTTGCGAGAAAGTCAGGATTTGGATTTTCCAAGCTGAAGCCCCTTTCTGGCAGCAAGACTTTTTTCTTTGAAGGAATGGGGATTTCTGGAATTTGAGCAGAGGAAGAACTTGGGTTGACATTCTTTCCTTTACCAGATGATTTTACTGCAACTTGCTTGGTTTTTGTCATGGTGATTGAATGATTTTTCTGGAGAGTGGGGTATTTGAGATTTGAGATTTGGGATTTGGGGGAAGGGATAAGATTGCGGTTTCTGAAAGTGTCTGAAGGTGGTTTTGGTGATTGTAACTGGTGAGTGTTTATTGGGGAGGTTTTATGGGAAGTTGAGAAGTAGGTGGTGGCGTGGGTTTGGGAAAAAGGGGTAACCGTTGGAAGTGACGTCATGGTCACTTTGGCAGTCACGTCTCAAAAAAATTCATTTTTATTTAAAATTGTTTCATTTGAAAACTGCTTGATTCATTTTCTTTTCTTTTTCATTTAAAACTTTACCCAGGCAGCGAACGTGACAACATCCTAGACACGCAGAGACGTTATAACGTTTATACTACTTCAGCTCCCATTCCTGCACAAAACAAAAATTTAAAGACACAAAATTGCTGGTTAGTTAAAACCATTGGGTTGCCTCCCAAGAGCGCTTGTTTTAAGAGTCTTCAGCCAGACTATCCCCTTTTTTGAATTCAGGGGTTGTTGAGAGCCACTGTGGTTTTGTCCCTAACCACATGTTCTCCATGGTAATGCTTCACTCTTTGGCCATTGACTTTGAAAATGGAATTAGTTTTCTCATCAAACAGGTCCACAGCACCATGAGGGTAGACTTTTACTAGCTTGAAAGGTCCTGACCATCTTGATTTTAACTTCCCAGGGAACAACTTTAACCTTGAATTAAACAACAAAACTGATTGTCCTTCTACTAGCTCCCTTCTTTGAATTTTCTGATCGTGCCACTTCTTGGTTTTCTCCTTATACATTTTTGAATTCTCATAGGCAGTGTGCCTGAATTCATCTAGCTCATTTAGTTGAAGGAGCCTTGCTTCTCCAGCCTTTGAATGATCTAAGTTCAGTTGCTTCAGTGCCCAGTGAGCTTTGTGTTGGAGTTCAATGGGCAGGTGACAAGCTTTTCCGAAGACTAGCTTGTATGGTGACATGCCCAGTGGTGTCTTAAATGCTGTCCTGTACGCCCACAATGCATCATCAAGGTGCAGGGACCAATCCTTCCTGTTTGGACCAACCATCTTCTCAAGTATTCTTTTAATTTCTCTGTTGGAAATTTCTGCTTGCCCACTTGTCTGTGGGTGATAAGCTGTAGCAATCTTGTGCTTCACTCCGTACTTAGCCAATAGGTTCTCAATCAGCTTGTTACAGAAGTGAGAGCCTTCATCACTGATTATAGCTCTTGGAGTACCAAATCTTGTGAAGATGTTTTGCTTAAGGAATTTGCTGACTGATTTGGCTTCATTATTGGGCAATGCAATGGCTTCCACCCATTTTGACACATAATCCACAGCTACCAAAATGTATAAGTTTCCATGAGACATAGGAAATGGCCCCATGAAGTCCATTCCCCACACATCAAACAGCTCCACTTCAAGGATATTTGTCAATGGCATTTCTTGCTTGTTGGAGATGTTTCCAGTTCTTTGGCATTTATCACAGCTTTTCACTAATTCATGAGCATCTTTGAAGAGTGTTGGCCAATAGTATCCTGACTGTAGCACCTTTGCTGCAGTTCTGGTTCCTCCAAAATGTCCTCCATAAGGTGATGCATGACATTGTTGTAACACTTGAAGTTGTTCTTTTTCAGCAAGACATCTCCTAAGCAACTGATCTTGACACATCTTATACAGATATGGCTCATCCCAAAAATAGTGCTTCACGGTGTGGAAGAAATTTTTTCTTTGCTGATGGTTGAAATCTACAGGCACAATCTTACTGACTAGGAAGTTGACTATATCAGCATACCAGGGAGCAGTAGCATCAGACGTTATAACGTTGGAAGAAATTGCCATAGACGTGGTAACGTCTTCAGCTACTGTGGCTACTGTCAGCAGTTTTTCATCAGGGAAATTTTCTTTTATCTCTTCTGCACCTGTACCTGCATCAACATTCTCAAGCCTAGAAAGATGATCAGCAACTTGGTTCTCCACCCCCTTTTTATCATGAATTTCCAAGTCAAATTCTTGGAGGAGGAGAACCCATCTGATGAGTCGTGGCTTTGCATCTTTTTTAGAAATCAAATACTTGATGGCTGAGTGATCAGTAAAAACAATAACTTTTGCACCCACCAAGTATGATCGAAATTTGTCAAAAGCAAATACAACAGCCAGTAACTCTTTCTCAGTTACAGTATAATTTAATTGGGCATCATCTAAGGTTTTACTAGCATAATAGATAGAGTGAAAAATTTTGCCATACCTTTGACCCAATACAGCCCCCACAGCGTAGTCACTCGCATCACACATTAATTCAAATGGTTTGGACCAGTCAGGAGTGACTATCACAGGAGCTGTTACTAGGGCAGTCTTCAATTTCTGGAAGGCTTCATGACAATGCTCATCAAAGCTGAAGACGTTATCACGTTGCAACAGCAGACACAAAGGTTTGGAAATTTTTGAGAAATCCTTGATAAACCTTCTGTAAAAACCAGCATGCCCTAAGAAACTCCTAATACCTTTGACAGTGGTAGGTGGAGGTAATTTGTCAATAACATCAATTTTTGCTTTATCAACCTCCAACCCTTTCTTTGAAATTTTATGCCCCAAAACAATTCCCTCTTGAACCATAAAGTGGCATTTCTCCCAGTTGAGTACTAAGTTGGTCTCTTCACATCTTATTAAAACTCCTTCTAAGTTATCCAAGCATGCCTTGTATGAGTCTCCATAGACTGAAAAGTCATCCATGAAAACTTCCATGGATTTTTCAATGAAATCTGAGAATAAAGCCATCATACACCTCTGGAATGTTGCAGGTGCATTACACAGCCCGAATGGCATCCTTCTGAAGGCAAAGGTACCATAAGGACAAGTGAATGTGGTCTTCTCTTGGTCCTCAGGCACAATAGCTATCTGGTTATACCCTGAGTAACCATCAAGGAAACAATAGAATTCTTTTCCTGCAAGCCTATCCAACATCTGGTCAATAAATGGCAGAGGAAAATGGTCCTTCTTGGTTGCTTTGTTCAGCTTCCTGTAGTCCATACATATCCTCCATCCAGTCACTGTCCTTGTTGGAATCAATTCATTTTTGTCATTGGTCACCACAGTAACTCCACCCTTCTTTGGTACACATTGAACTGGGCTCACCCATGAGCTGTCACTGATTGGGTAGATGATTCCTGCGTCCAACCATTTGATGATTTCCTTCTTGACCACCTCTTTCATTATCGGGTTCAATCGCCTTTGTCCTTCAATGCTGTTCTTTGTATTCTCTTCTAAGACAATTCTGTGCATACAGATTGTGGGACTGATACCCTTGATATCTGCCATTTGCCAACCAATGGCTTTCTTGTGCCTTTTCAAGGTGCTAATGAGATCACTTTCCTGCTCTTGTGAGAGATTAGAAGAGATGATTACAGGTAAAGAATCATTTTCCCCTAAAAAGGCATACTTCAGGTGATCAGGTAACACTTTCAGCTCCAGTGTGGGTGGTTCTTCAATGGAAGGAACTATCTTCTTGAGATTGGAGTCTTCTTGCCCCAAGGATTCATACTTCTTTGTCCACGCCTTGGGTACAGGGGAGTCAGACGTGACAACGTCTGTAGTTGACGTTGTAACGTTTAACGGAGCAGCTTCTTCTGATAACAACTCTTGAATCTCATCTTTGCCCAGAATCTTCTCCAAGTGGTCATTATCTTTATTGAATTGTTTTTGAACCACATGGTCAAGGGCAACCACAAAGGAACATTCCTCTGTGTTAGGTTCTGGATACTTGAGTGCGTTGAGGACGTTGAACTTGACTTCTTGGTCATTGACCCTCATGATTAATTCTCCTTTCTGCACATCAATGAGTGTCCTTCCAGTGGCCAGAAATGGTCGCCCCAAGATGATAGGAACTTCCTTATCTGCATCAAAATCTAAAATAACAAAGTCCACCGGAAAAACAAATTTGTCAACTTTAATCAAAACATCTTCTAATATGCCCTCAGGATAAACTCTACTTTTATCAGCTAAGGTAAGACTTAAAGAAGTAGGTCTGGCAGTTCCTATACCAAGTTTTTCATAAATGGACTTGGGCATCAGGTTAATACTTGCCCCCAAGTCGCATAAAGCTTTACCAAGGTAAAAATCTCCAATGGAGCATGGTATAGTAAAACTGCCAGGATCCTTCAGTTTTCTAGGGAGTTTATTCTGCATGATTAAGCTACATTCTTCAGTTAACGCAATAGTTTCAAACTCCCCTAGCCTTCTTCTTTTGGTGATGATATCTTTTAGGAACTTGGCATAGTTTGGCATCTGCTGTAGAGCTTCAACCAAGGGAAGGTTTATGTGTAGCTGCTTTAGCATCTCCATGAACTTGCTGAATTGCTTGTCTTCATGAGCTTTCTTTAGTCTTTGAGGGTAGGGTGGAGGAGGATATTCAGGTACAAGCTTAGGAACAGTTTTGATTCCTGGTTCAGAACTAGACGTTGTAACGTCTGGCACAGTATCTGGAATAATCTTCTCTTTTTCTCCACTTCTGTTTTTGTCCTTTTCCTCTTCTGGCACCTTGGGTTCCTTAGGCATAGATGGGTCAGGATACTCAGTTCCACTTCTTAAAGAGATAGCATTTACCTGTGCATTCACCACATCTTTACCATTTGACTTTGATGAAGATGGTGTTTCAGTTGTGGATGGAAGAGATCCACTCTGTCTTTGAGTAAGAGCTGAGGCTATCTGCCCAATTTGGTTTTCCAAGGTTTTGATTGAAGACTCATGGGTCTGTAAGGTTGCCCTACAATCGCTTATGAAAGTTTTCATCAAGGCTTCCAAATTGTTGTTGTTATTCTGCGTATACTGCTTTTGTTGTTGAGGAGGAAATCCTGGGGGTATTGCAGGAGCAGCATCGCTAGCATTCAAAGAATTGTTGTTCTTCCAACTAAAATTTGGGTGATTTCTCCAATTTGAATTGTAAAAGTTGGAGAAGGGACTGTTACCTTTGTTATGTGATACAAAGTTTACAGACTGAGGGTTATGAGGACACTCTTCGTAGACATGCCCTCCTTCACAGTAGACACACACTACTCCCCCAGATGGTGTTGGTTCAACAGCTGCAGCAGTTTGTGTTTCAGACGTTGCCACGTTTGAGGTACTCAAGTTTTTGATCATGTTGGTGAGAGAAGCAACCTGAGCAGAAAGGGCAGTTACTTCACTGATCTCATGGACACCAGCCTTCTTTCCGGGAGTGAATCTTTCAGAAGGCCAATGGGCATTATGAGTAGCTATGTCTTCAATAAGCCTGCATGCCTCAGAGAAAGACATGTTCAATATGACACCACCGGATGAAGCATCAAGTATAAGCCTGGTAGGCTGATCTAAACCATTATAGAAAGTCTCCATTTGAATAACTACGGGTATACCATGGTGTGGGCACATTCTTAGTAATTCCTTCCATCTTTCCCAAGCCTCAAATAATGATTCCCCTTCCTTTTGTTTGAAGGAAGTGATGTCATTTCTTAACTTGGCATTTTTGTTGGGAGGGAAGTATTTTCCAAGAAATTTCTCAGCTAGCTCATCCCAAGTGTGAATTGAATTTGGCTCTAAGGAGTTCAACCAATTCTTGGCCTTATCCTTAAGAGAATATGGAAATATCTTCAATCGGAAGGCATCTTCTGAGACTCCAGGGATGACAAAGTGGCTACACACATCCAAAAATTGCCTTAGATGTGCATAAGGATCTTCTTGAGGAAAACCCCCAAATTGCCCTGCAGTCTGCAGCATTTGGAACATCATTGGCTTGAATTCAAAGTGACCAGTATGAATAGGTGGTCTTGCAATGCCTGTTTGTAAATGGGCAGGATTGAGCACGGCATAATCGCGCATAGGCCTGTCTCTGTCATTGACCATGTCTTGTGGCCCTGCATTGATGAGTTGCTGTCTCTGCCAGTGTTCATCATCAACATAGGTTTCTGTATGAGTTTGTGGTCCACGACCACGCTCTCTACCTCCAGCATCAGAGTGCCTTCCTCCTCTTGGAGTACGTCCACCTCTAGAGCTTCTACCACCAGTACCATGTTCAGACATGGTGGGTGGTTGAAATTGCTGGTGTTGTTGCTGCCTTCTTAACCTTTGTTGTCTCCTTAGTCGCCTGAAGGTTCTTTCAGGTTCTGGATAGAATTCAGGCTCAGATCCACTCCCTGGTTCAGTTGAACTAGAGCTTGAACTGGAACTAAGCATACGCTGTAACGTTTACCTGTTCACTCACAAAAACAACAACCAACACAGCAGAATTCTTTCACCTAGTGTTTTAATTCTTGTTGAACAATAAAAGTTAAATACAATCCCCGGCAACGGCGCCAAAAACTTGTTTGCGTCCGTGTGTATTGTAATCGCAATATCAGTGCAAGTATACACGTCGTACAAGTAATAAAGTGGATAAAAAGTAAGAGATCGTTCCCACGAGGATTGATTAACTTTCTGAGTTCAGGTCTTTAAAACACAAGTGAAACAGGTAATAAATCGGCACTAAAAGTAGGTGTTAAGACTAAGAACGTAAATAAAACAAGTAAAGAGGAAGTGGTTGTGAATATGGAAAAGTATGAGTTGGATTGCTGCATGCAAGTAAATCTCCTCTAGTCAGACGTTATAACGTTTACACGTTAACACGTACAAATGCTATGTTGTATAGACGTTATAACGTTTGAACGCTGTTGCAAAAGAGCTGTGCTTTTCAGTCACAAAACGCCAGAGCTTCAAGTACTAGAATTCCTATGTCTAGGTTCTAAGTAGGCCTACTCCTGTATTTTAAGTTCCCACAGCAATGTCCTATGAACTATTATCCATTCTATGTCTAGACTTATATAAAAATGCCTAAATGTCTTTAGTGCACCTTTTCATTCACATAAATCTTTGAGTTCTTTTCATAGACCATGTCTGTACCTATGAATCTACTTATTTTAAGTGGCCAGTTCAAAACAAGTTTGGAAATATTAACATGCAAAGATTTAAAACGCATAAACATCAATACTTCATAGCATTAGACTAAAGGTTCATTACATGCAAAACAACAACCCAACTACGAATGTTTAGCTCATGCTGAGCATCCTTACAGAAAGAAAAGGAGTTAAAATCCAAATACCGTACATAGAGAAAAGGAGATTAAACGCAAAAGATACGCCTAAGTAGCCTTCCTTCATGCACGCTGTAAAGACGTTGCAACGTCTGAGCTTTACAATAATGGTTGCGAATGAAGATGAAAATGGAGCTTGAGGAGGGTTCGAATGAAGAAGTCTGTGTCCAGAACTTCCTTTAGAAAACTCCTCTGGAAGTGGAGGAAGGTGGATGATGAATGGAGTCGTGTGTAATCCGCATGGTGCACCCTTGCCTTTTTGTAGAGAGAGAATAGCCATGGTCAAAAGAGGGTCACATGCTTGCTGATGTCATTCCCCACCTTCCAAGCTTGCTTGCGAGTTGACTCTGCCCTGAAGTGACACCGCACTGCTACAGTGCATCAGCTGTGTCAGCGCTGAGGAGAGAGAGAAGATCTTCTTCATTTCCAGATCTTTGACCATCATTACATGCGCGCCAAAATGAGATATTACTTTCTTGCTCTGCTGCCCTTCTTCAGACGTGATGAGAGACGTTGCCACGTTCAGATTACTGCACAAACACAAGAAGCATCAAAACGCTCACAAAGGCGCCAATTGGCACCAAAATGCCTAGAACTTGTAATTTAGCCCCTTTCTATCTAAAAAGCAATAAACTAACAGAAACTTAATAGAAACAACCTACTATTGCTAGAGAACTTGCATGATTTAACTTTGAATAAGTATAAATAACTCATATAAATATGAGTCATCATTGTTTTCATGGAAGACCAAACTATTGAGGACATTGATAAGGTGGACAAGACTACACCCAAGAAAGTTGACAACTTGTCAGATGTTGATCCAGTTCGGTTGCCTATTCAGAATTTGGATAGTGTTGATGGTGATGTTCAAAATGGTGAGCCACATGTTGATGATCAACAACTTGAAGATGAGTTACATATTCCAATTAATGATGATGAGGAGAATGAGATGTCAGAAGATGAGAATCCTGGTGAGGCTTCTGAATCATCTCAAGTCAACTCAGAAGGTGTCTAGCAGGGGAAGACAACCATCTACAAGGTATAATTCTGATGAGTAAGTGACAGTGAAGAAAGTGAAGAAAGTCAAAAGTGGCTGGATGCAATGCATGATGAGATGAAGTCATTGCATGATAATCACACTTATGATTTGGTGAAGTTGTCAAAAGGTAAAAGGGCTTTGGAAAGCAGGTGGATTTATAGAGTGAAACATGAGAGTAACTCTATGTCTCCAAGGTATAAATCCAGATTAGTGGTGAAGGGTTTCCGTCAAAGAAAGGGTGTTGATTTTAATGAAATTTTCTCGTCTGTAGTAAAGATGTCATCAATTAGAACCGTGTTGAGTTTGGCGGCTACTCTAGATTTAGAGGTAGAGCAAATGGATGTAAAAACAGCTTTCCTTCATGGTGATTTGGAGGAAGAGATCTACATGAAACAACCTGATGGTTTTCTTGTTGAAGGCAAGGAAGACTATATGTGTAGACTAAGAAAGAGTCTATATGGTTTGAAGCAGACTCCAAGACAGTGGTACAAGAAGTTTGAATCAGTTATGTGTGACCAAGGATATAAAAAGACTACTTCTGATCATTGTGTCTTTGTTAGAAATTTTTCTAATGATGATTTCATTATCCTGTTGTTATATGTTGATGACATGCTTATTGTAGAGATAAATATTTCAGAGATTGACAAGTTAAAGAAGCAGTTGAGCGAGTCTTTTGCCATCAAAGACATGGGAGCAGCTAAACAGATTCTTGGTATAAGAATCATGCGTGACAGAAAGGAGAAGAAACTTTGGCTATCGCAAGAACACTATATTGAAAGAGTGTTGCAGAGGGTTAAGTTGAGTTCCAAGCAAAATCCTTCAAATGAATATGATAAAATTGATATGGAACGAGTTCCTTATGCGTCGGCTGTGGGTAGTTTGATGTATGCAATGGTGTGTACAAGACCAGATATTGCGCATGTGTTGGTACAGTCAGTAGATTTTTGTCAAATCCAGGTAGAGAGCATTGGAATGCTGTGAAATGGATTTTAAGGTATCTTCGTGGTACTACTTGTATGAGGCTTTGTTTTGGAGGTGACAAACCTAACTTAGTGGGATACTCCGACTTAGACAAGGCTGGAGATATTGATTCTAGGAAGTCCACTTCGGGGCATATGATTAAGTTTGCAGGGGGAGTTGTGGCTTGGCAGTCCAGGTTGCAAAAGTGTGTAGCATTGTCTACTACAGAGGCAGAGTTCATTGCCATTACCGAAGCATGCAAAGAGGTGATAAGGTTGAAGAAATTCTTGCAGGAGCTTGGTTTGGTTCAGGACAAATATTTCTTATTTGTTGATAGTCAAAGTGCTATTCATCTTACTAAGAATCTGACTTTTCATAATAGGTCCAAACACATTGATGTGAGGTATCATTGGATACGTGATGTTTTAGATGCTAAGTTGTTGGAGTTAGCTAAAGTTCATACAGATGATAATGGTTCAGATATGATGACTAAAGCTTTTCCAAGAGGGAAGTTTCAAATTTGTTGTGATATCGCCGGTTTGGCGATCGCCTCCACATAGTTGTGACGGGAAGATATGTTGGGTATTGGGCTCCCTTCCTATGTGGATAAATGCCCAAATATTTTATCCCATTATGTTTCTCACTTATTATAAGTGGAGAGGGTTAAATTAGGGTTGATGAAGAGAGATTTTCGGAATAGAGAGAGCCACCAAAAGAGAGAAAAGAAGAGAGAGAGTAATTCCTGTTTTTCTCAAACCTGTCACCGTAAAACTGCGATTGCGGATTCGTTAACCGTTGGATCGTCTTCGTTTTTAGACAGCAGGTTCGCGAGACATAGTTCTACACTTTCACCGTTCGGATCGTCGAATCGAGGTCCGAGGAGAGAGGAACCGTCTTTGCACCGAAGCTGTAGTTTTGGGTATTTTCATCTTCTTGTTCTCAATTTGTAAGTTTTTGTGCTTTATTGTATTGGCTGGTTGTTGACACTATTTGTGCACTTTGTTGAGACTCTCTTGTACCCTTATTTGATTATAGTGGGACTATTTATTTGGTCTGGACGACCCGTGGTTTTTACCCTTTTCTTTGAGGGGTTTTCCACGTTAAAAATATCGGTGTTCAATTGGACGTTTTTATTTCGTTTTATTTTCCGCCACATATATTCGTTGTTGCTCCTCATAGGTTCTTGCAAGTTTTGGAAATTTATTTCCGCTGCATATTGCTCTGTTATTACGTTTATGTGTTGATTCCCCATCAGAATTATATCCTTCCTCTGGCTACTATTTGACTTGAGTGTCAAAAGTCACTTTGTAGGAGTATTCGCTCCCGTGTTTACAACCCGATTATGATAGAATAGAATATTTTGACCAAAACGTTTAGAATAGAATATTTTGACCAAAACGTTTGTTTGTAACGTTTTGGTCAAAATATTCTATTCTATCATATTAGACTAGAGGAGACCATTCGTATACCATATACAAAAGGAAGACCAATTCAATATTGAACCAACCAGAGAATATATAAAGAGGTGTTTGGATCCCCTCATTTCCTCCTTTATCTCCATCACATAAGACTTTATTAATATTGATGATCTCACAATATAAAAATGTTTTATGCAGAGGTCCTATATAATTGAAAATATAAGTAAAAGCTTTTTATATTGTAATCGGTGGCGGACCTGGCATGTAACCAGGGGGTTCAGATGAACTCCCTGGAATTTTTTTTTGCACTAAACACCCTATATAAATACCCTAAATCTCCTGAAATTTTAATTTTGACACCCCTGAAAATTTGAAATTGTACTAATAGACCAAGTTTTGCACCCATTTGACACCGGCCTTAAAAAATTTGACACCCCTGACCCCGGGGTCCTGGGTCCGCCACTGATTGTAATTAAATTCATGTTATAGGGGCTATGAAAAGTCAAACTACGTACCATATATCAGCTACTCTTTTGTTTTAGTCCCATGCATGGAATAAATATTGGAACATGCTTTGGAAGAATAGGGGTAGAGTAGAGTGTTAATACACAACATGTATTTGTAATATTGTTTAGAGTCTTTTGACATTAATCATTGAAGAAGGTGCTAGCTAGCTTCAAAACTGTAGGCTGATTTCTCTGGTTTGTACTATATATGATGAGTCTATGATGAGTAGTACTGCTACTCTATAAATGTTTTTACAAATAAAAAATCAGCTAATTATTATTGTTAAACAAGCATCCTCGGAGGTGCAAGACAACGTAACATCGTCAGGCACTGTCAAAGAAGTTTTGCTAGATGCCTAGATTGACTTTGACTGAACATAATTGAAAATACAACAGAGGCAGCCTTGTATACATTTACTTTCTGCACAAAGACAAATTATAGGTAGAGACGAGTAGAACAGGTATCCATATGTAGCTAGCTGCATTCGTTGTTTTCGGTAGTACGTAGTTGTGGAAGAAAGAAGTAATTGAAGACGACAGAATTCAAAAGAATGTACAAGAGAGAGAGAGAGAGAAAACACTTCGATCCACTTCTAGCAACAGTAATTAGTACATTTAAATGACAATAATTAGTACATCTAGTTTCATAAAAAAAAATATAGTACATTTGCACTATGTTTGGTTCTAGAGAAACTAGAAGGAAAGATACAAGAAAGTGCACTAGTTTTACATTGAAATGACAAAAATCCAAGCATTTGGTTTTGTATTACACATGAGTCCAACTTTTTTTTGGTTGAGTTAGACTTGCTTGAGTTCACGTTGACCATCTGACAATTAACAAATCCAATCAATTTATAATAGTTCAGAAATTTACGTCTTTCACTAAATAGACATTTTTCATTCCTCTTACTTTTCACTCTACTTTCCCTCAAATCAAATAATCAAAAAATTATCTCACTTTCTACTTATTTTCATTCCTTCAACACTACAAGAAAAAAGGAATTTTACGTCACTTGATTAATGTCAATTGCTTGCAACCAACGCTAGGGAGGTGGGTTTTGGTTTTTTTACTGTGATTTACCGTCAGTTGTTAACCGTCAGTATCCAAATTCGACTGGCGCCATTCAAGAATTTTTCTTACGCATAGAGCTCCCCTTGTGTTTTTCGTTTCCCGCAAATCCCAAATCTCTGCACTTTCGTTTCCGCAAATTGCTTCTCTAACTTTCTTTTCCCAAAAACCAAACCCTAAAGAAGATTAGAGGAAACCCACCATCAATGGTTCTGATTTCCGCTCCGCCACCCTCCATTAGAGGAAACCGTGTCTATCATCTTCCTATTCTTGAGGTAACAATTTTCGTAACCTTCTCTTTGGTTCCATGCTTTCCTATTTGTTTGATTTGTGCCATGTATTTGAGAATTGAATCTTGTGCTCTTGACATCTTTGTTCTTCTTGAGGGTTCTTGTTTTGCTTGTTCCTTTAATTTCTGTAACAACATCGGTAATTTTTGAGATATGTGCATGCCTAGCTTTTCTTGGCTGCTGAAAGTCTATTTTCTAAAAGCAAAAGAGTTGCTATTTTTCAGTTGAGATTTCTCATTCCTTTAACATGTACAAATGAAGTCGACAAATTCGCTTGAACATATCACTTAGGTCAGTTCTTTTTATTTTGTTCAATTCTTTTAGGGTTTCTCAGTTCTTTTTATTTGACAGAACTAGATGAAATATTATATATGTGTGTGATCAAGCATAACAATGTGCTAACAAATATTCATTTTTAAGTTCTATCCTTCTTTTGCTGAAGCTTTCTCTAGACTCAGTAATTGGTTTATTTAGTATTTAATTTAATTATTCTTTTTAATCACGCACTTCACAAAGATCAATTTAGTAAAAATGTTAAAAATTGAACTATACATTAAACTATATCACTCCAAATCAGACACAAAAAAAATAAATTCAATGGTGCTCCAACAAGGTGAAGCTCCAAGTTCAAACTCCAACTAGAATATTATCTACCTTTGTCTTTATGCTATCTACACACACATATAGACACCACTTCAAATTTATTATATAAGCTCAAAAGACTATCAGTTAATTAACTATTTCTTACAGAATAGAGAGTAAATTTTTATGGCCAATTTTTGGGATTAGTGGCGGTTTGAACCGCAGCTATATCCCAATTTCGACCGCCGCTATACTCCGTTTTCTTGTAGTGCAACGATCTTTCCTTTCACTTTCTTTTGTCTATCCAAACACAATGTTAGTGTGAAGAGAAAAATAGGTAAGAGAGAGTAAATGAAGAGAGAAAGATGCGAGAAATAGAGTAAGTTAGGGCATTGTTTGGAACAATAGAAAAAAAGAGAAATAGAGAAGAAAGGAGTGTTGAATATTTATGAAAAGACAAAAAAACTCATGACTAATGTATAAAATTAATTAATTTTAATAATTAAAAACAATGGTATATAAGGAAACTGATAAATATTAAATCGCAAGTCATATTAATCCAAGTCATATTTTGTTATTTAAAACTTGATATTGTTCAAATGAGAGATTTTCGAATTTCCTAATTCTTTATAAAAATTTTGGTTACTCATTAACTAAAACTTGGATTAATTGAATGTCACGAGTGGAAAAAAGACATTATTAAGCATCATTTAGCATCGGTTGTTTGAACAGCCGATGCTAAATGTTGAACCCGTGGCATTTTTGCAATTAAATGGAACTTTTTAGTTTTTGCGCCTACTTTTAGCGTCGGGTGTTTAAACACCCGATGCTAAATGTATTTGCTTTAGACATTTAGCATCGGGTGTGTGAAACAACCGATGCTAAATGTCTAACGCAAATACTTTAGCATCGGGTGTTTAAACACCCGATGCTAAAAGTCCATTTTCTTTTTTAGTTTTCCATCGCATATCTATCTCACGATCTCTTCTCTCACTCTCTGAACCCTAAATCATTCCTACTCTTCGCCACCTCCTCTCCCACCCCCTCTCACTGTTCGCCTCTCACCTTCGTCACCTCCTCTCCCACCCCCTTTCACTCCTTCATTCTCTCATCAATCTCTCGTTCTCTCATCACTCTCTGAACCTCATTCTCTCACTCTCTGAAATCTCGTTCTCTCACCCACGTTACTGTCGCCTTCCTTGCCGTCGTCGTCCTCGCCGTCGCCTTCCTTGTCGTCGTCGTCCTCGCCGTCGCCTTCCTCTCACCTTCGCACCAGGTTTAATTAATCTTCTTCTGAAACCCTTTGTTTTGCTGAATCTTGCTGGTGATTTCATGTTATTGGTGATTTCGTGACGATTGAAGTATGCAGCTGCTTCAATCTTGTTGTCTGAGTGACTAGAAAATGGTATGAAGCAAAACCCCTTTGTTTTGCTCTTTCGATTCTGCGATTTCAGAATCCCTAACTGTGTTCTTGTTGATTTTTCAGGTAGATGATGATGAATGCTTCACACATGAAGCTAAGTAATCAAATCCTTGTTGATGCAACACACTTTGTTGAAGGAGAGAAATCCTTCTTGAATTGCTGTTGGTGATCGCAAAGTCCTGACTCCTGACACATCCAGGTCATCCAACTTCTGAGTTTTTTTTCTATTCTAATTTCATTTCTTGTTGATAGAAAATAATCAATCTTTGATTTTGGCATCTTGTTGTGTATTGTTGCACTCAGTACAAAACAGCATGATGATTGCAGACTGATAATTGCTCAAGGACTCGTTTGATTGTGTTTTGGTTTTATAGATTTTAAAAATTGTTTTGCTATATAATAAATAATTACCAAGTATTATCTGTTTTGATTTTTGTGGTTTATGCCCCTTCAGTTGAATTTTCACAATTTCTCAGAGGTGTTTTGCTGTGAAATTCAGTATGTTTTTTTCAACAGTTTCTAGTGTTGGCTGATTTCTCTTATTGATATGATGCAGAGATAAAGGACAAAGTGATCAAGACCAATGAGGACTTTGTTTGAGCAGTCGAGGTTCCACTGACTGGAAAATTCATTATTGAGATTGAGTTCATTGATTTAAAGACTGCTTCTCCAGATTTGAGTACATTTTGTGATTATTTAGGTTTCTAGTTTAATTTAATTTTTTGAACAAATTTGAAACAAGTGGAACAAGTTGCTGCTAATACTCATGTTGTTACTACTCAAGTTGCTGCTCAACCTGAACAAGGACAAGAAGCTCCATTGCAGGATCTTGTGCTAGGACAAGAACTCCCACCATTGCCTCCATCTGATGGAAAAAATGTACTCAAAAGAAAACCTGTTAGAGCCCCTTCTAATGCTTGGTTACCTGTTCAAGCCTTTGGTCAGTAGAGCGCAAAATTGCCATCGAAAAACAAAAGAAAGAAGAAGAGAAGAAAAGGTAAAGAAAGAAGAAGAGAAGAAAAGGTAGACTGAAAGCTTTTAATTTTGTTCTAGCACTACCTTTTTTTTCCCGCTTTTCCTTGATATATGATTTAAGATGGAAATCAATGGGAGGTTCTTCTGGTTTGTGATGAGAATTTCTGTATTTTATGTGTAGATTGCATTTTGTTGCTAAAACTTTGGAATTGACATTATTAAATGCACATATCTTATATACATAAAAATGTGCATATTATCTGTGATACGTTGAAAGTTGATTGCTAAAGCTGAACAAGGTCTAATAGTGATTGTTGAATGTTGATTGCTAAAGTTGGACAAGGTTTGTGATGTGCCTCTCTTTCTGTGTTTATTTCTATACAACTTACAGAGCACACTGCTGTGAAGGCCATTGTTTGGTCACCTCATCAGAGCAACCTTCTTGTGTCTGGTGGTGGAACTGCTGATTGGTGTATTCGTTTCTGGTAAAGATTACAGTTACAGCAAAATGCCCAGTCAGGTATCAATTATTCAAATTTGGTTCTCCTCACTTTCATTTTCTTTACAGAAATTAATTCTTGTTTGGTTCTTCATAGTCTAGGCAAAAAAGTATATTTTTAGAGTTAGTTCTAATTAGTTAACTTCAGTTATTTGGTGTTGCAAGTTAGTTACAGAAATAATCATTTATTGTGTTTTTCTGACAACTGGTTACAAGTGAGTGTAATGTATCTATTGACCATTGACTTCATGGAAGAGAGCTATGGTCTGCGCTCTTGGAACATGGATTGGGCTGTTTGTTATAAGAACAAGTATGCCTTTGTTGATGGAACCATTTCCCTTCCTCAATCCTATCTTGGATTCTGAACTGGATTTCAAAAGAGTTCTTTGTGAGCATCATCTACTCCTCCACAGATCAAGCACGAGTTTGGCTTGATTTGGAAGATTGATTTTGCCAACAAAATCTAAAGTTAGAAAGATTTCCCCGTATTCATCATTCACTAGATTAGATTAATTAGAAGAATAACCGTTTATGATTATTGTGAGTTTTCCCTGTGATTGTCCCTCCAACAACAGTCTCTTTTTGTGGATTGCAGGATCTGGTACTGTTGATTATAAATCTTTAAGTGATCAAGAGTGGAAGAAGCGGCTAACAAAAGATCAATTCTATATTACTCGACAAAAGGGGACTGAAAGAGCTTTCAGTGGGTATGTTATTCCATTTCTATTAATTTAGGAATAGGCTTCCTAGTTGTGCTTACTCATTAGCAATAGCATTTTCTTTTGCAAGATTCATATTAGTCATTATTCCTTTGTCTTCTCACTTGTTACTCTAAATTACTAACTTCATTTTGCTGTAACTTTAATTGGGGTCATTTTGTCTTCTCACTTGTTCTAAGTTGTGTCAACATGAAGAAGTGTAATCACAATGACCCTATTAAACTCATATGGGGGAAAAACAAAAACAGTTGCTTCCATGCTATTTTGTCTGCTTCTATGCTATCTGTTATTAAGTTTGTCTTATTTTATTTGATAACATGCTGATTTTTTCTACCTTTTTCTATAATAGATAAGCTCAAAATCGTTGGTTGGTTTAGGAGCTGATGGTGGTTAAATATATAGTCTAGATGGAGTCTTGGAGCTTGAGCTAGTTGATTGAAGCCACGTTTGGATTCAAGCTGAGGAAGAGAATGAGGTGTTGTCAAAGGAAAGTAAACTAGAGAAGATTTATTCATGTGTCCTTTTTGTGCTCCCTCTAAGTTTAATTTCAATTTTTAAGAGTTGTTGTATTCTAGAAATTGAATGTTTATGAGTTGTTGAAGTGGTGGTTGTTATGTGAATATTTGAGAAATTATCTCATATTGAATGAATGGCTTGAAGCTTGTATGAATTGATGTTGTAAGTGATGTTTGTGAGGCATGTTTGAAATTAAATGAATTGTATGTTGATGTTGTAAGTGTACTGCTACAAAGACAAAACTGTCAGCTTCCAATTAAAAAAATAGACATTTAGCATCAGTTGTTTTAAACAACTGATGCTAAATGTCTATTTTTTAAAAAAAAATTAGACATTTAGCATCGGTTGTTTCAAACAACCGATGCTAAATGTCATTTTTTTTATCAAAAATGACTTTTAGCATCGGTTATTTGGAACAACCGATGCTAAATGTCACTTTCAGGACATTTAGCATCGGTTGTTTCAAGTAACCGATGCTAAATGTCATTTTCAGATAGCAAAAACAGTGATGAAATGGACATTTAGCATCGGTTATTTGGAACAACCGATGCTAAATGTCACTTTCAGGACATTTAGCATCGGTTGTTTCAAACACCCGATGCTAAATGTCATTTTTCAAGACATTTAGCATCGGTTATTTGGAACAACCGATGCTAAATGTCATTTTCAGATAGCAAAAACAGTGATGAAATGGACATTTAGCATCGGTTATCTGAACACCCGATGCTAAATGTGACATTTAGCGTCGGTTAAATAACTGATGCTAAATGTCTGACATTTAGCATCGGGCGATTTAGCGTCGGGCGATAACCGACGCTAAATGTCCAATTTAACCAACGCTAAATGTCTTTTTTCCACTAGTGAAGCATTGTAGAGCACTAGAGCATTTATTGATTTTGACCAAAAACAATTACTTATCTTAATAGGCTATGCCTATTTGTAATTACTCTTTTTTGACCAATGTGGATATTCTAAGACCTTTTATAAAATTAAAACTCATTGGCAGAACCACTAACCAGAGACTTATAAGTATGAGTATTCTAACGCATTGATGTGATGAAGTCTTTTGGTAATTTGGGTTTGTGGGAGTTTGTTATAGCATTTTTAAATGCTTGGGCCATTCTTTAATAACATATTCTCTTAACTTAAATATATTACTCTAAATTCATCATTTATTGTAAAATGTAAGGCTTTAACATGTATGATATGTTTTCCCTATCGGATACATTTTTTGCGGCGTTGAAGTTTGATTTATCTTTGGATAACAAGTGTTTTGACCATAACTTCTAGTCTTAAAATTCTTATTCTTTAGTAGTTGACTATTGTGATCCGAGTAGGAGAATGTTAGATTAATTATTTAATTAATCTATTGTGGATTGGCATATCCAATTATATAAGAATTATTATTAATATATATTATGGTCAATTCTTATCAAGCACTAATTAGTTGATGAACGTGTTGGGCTTTTAGTTCTGAATGAACTGTGATGGGTTGGGTCATTTAGTTAAGCCCAATGAAGGGTCCCTGCCCCCAACTGTTTAGTTATTTAATCGTTATCTCATTAGATGGTTAACCCCAACGTTGAAACCTAGACGACACTATGAGGGTAGTATGCTCTCATACTCTCTTTCGGCCAATCTTCCTTCAACGTTCAACATCTCAAGTACACAATTCTTGATCTATAAAACTATTTTATCCATGAAATTATAAGCTAAGATTTTTATCTACAATGATCTTGTTAGTTTAAATCCTTCATTTCAGGCTAACACTTTCATTACGTGGATTTTGCATATGCTCCAGGTGATATGTCTCTACTTTTTATCGTGATTCTTTAGTGGCTGTGGAGATCGATGGAGGAACAATGTTTGCTTGGTGGGTGCCGCTCATGGAAGATTCATCACATCATTCACCATATTAACCTCTTGCATATGGAGATCATCAACAATATCACTCCCCTAATCCTTCCCCCTCGAGTTGGGATTAGGTAGCGTCATCCCAACCCTAGTTTCTTCAAGCTCAATGTTGATTGGAGGTTGGATTGGAGGGTTCAGGTGGACTTGTCAGGAATGAATATGGTCATCCGGATTGGAGGTTTCGCTTCTAAGGACAGGATAGGTGATGCTCTTATGTCGGAGTTGTTTGCTATCTTTCATGGTTTGTCCCTTCCGCTCCAATTAGGCATCTCTAATGCATGCTACGTGTGAGTTAGACTGTAGTGATGTTATTGAGCTCATCCTCGATCGGGATCTTCATATGACTCATGCGTACGTCTCCCTTTTGTTGAAGATTACGTCTCTTGTGGATATGATTCCAAGTATGGAGATTCATCATGTTTTCCATATGATTTCCCCAAAACACAGCATAGAAAATAAATTGCAGATTTGGGTCACCCAACTCAACATTCTCCCTGACTTGAAGGTGCATAACTTGAAGGTGCATATTCCAACATCAAAAACATTGAAATTTTGCTCTTGCTTTTCTTCTCTTCATTTGCTTGTAAATCTTTTGATCTTATTTCTTGGGTGGATTCAACTCTTTAGTGACTTTTGCTCCATTTCCAATCCCAACTTTGGAAATAATATTTGTATGAAGCTCTTTTAAGAGAGATCTATCATAAGTCATGTGGTTTGTACAACCACTATCTATAAGCCAACATTTAGGTTAGGGGAGCCGTTGGTTAAAAGACATGATGTTATATGCTACTGCTTCTTCTTCATCTTGTAGACATTCAACAACTTTGACTTCTCTTGTTGAATCTTGCATACTCTTTCCACTGTTCCAAGTTGCCACACTTACTACACTTGGCGTCGGACCTCCACCTGCTACACTTCTTTTGGGTGTGATTTTCTTGCACTGTGGACAATGCAAAAAGTTTCTCTCTTTGTTTTGTGCTATTAAAGCACTTTTTTCTGTGACATCTATTGTCTCTTTCCTCACCATTCTTCTCAGCTCTTTTGCCTGTAAAGCATTTACTAATTCTCCCAAGGAGATATCTGAAAGATCTCGCGACGTACTCTTCTAAAGATGATATTTTTTATTCATTTTTTTCAGGTATAATAACAAGATTTTTGTGCACTATTCTTTCATTGGAAAAATCTTTACCAAGAATTCGTACCATATTTGCAATATCCAACAGACTGTTAGTATAGCCTTTAATGGTTTATGTACAATTCAATGCCCGAATGCCTTTGATTCTTTCATTGTCTTGATGTTCTGATTTGAGATAGTCCCAAATTTCTTTCGTAGACTTCAAATTCATGATTCTTGCGAATATTATTGTTGACACTGCAGAAAAAAGATAAGCTTTATCCTTTTCCTTTCATGTCTTCCTGTCTTTGTGATTTTTCACCTTAGCCATTGTAGGATTTGTGGATAATTCAAATACTTCGTAATCTTCTTCTACTGTCTCTCATAAATCCAATGCTTCAAGATCATACTTCATACTCTTCACCATCTAAACTAGGTGGTGAAATTGTTGAGGACGTTGTATCTCCTTCCATTGTGATTTCTCTCGACTCACAGGTCCTTTAGGATAAAAAAGCTCCGGTACCAATTTGTTAGGTATTTTTAATTATAAAAGAAGAGAGACATATGAAATTTTGAATATGCTATTGTTACCATATTATGGATTATAAAGTGATACAAAAAAGGTACTAAATATTATTTCCTATTTATAGGGATACAAAACTCCTAATCATACTTAAATAGAGAAACTAGCTAGGCAACAAATCTATAAATAAGAAAACTAATTATATAAGATAATTTTAAATAACAAACTAATTATTCTTTGAAATAATTTTAAGATGATATAAAGATATAATTTCCCTTAAAATAGCATAAAAATTAAATTGGAGATTCGTGTCATCCAACTCAATATGGTAATGCACTTTGAGAGACGTGATTTGAACCTCGAATCATAGTAGTTTATTTTCCCATAATTAAATTTTAAAAATAATTGTCTAGGTCCCAGGAATGTAGTTCATTTTGCGAGCGACATGAAGAACTTGCAAGAAGGAGGTTCGGAGTTAAAATCCGGAAACTAACATTCCCCCACCCCACTAACATTTGCTTATCAAAAAAAAGAAGATAATTGTCTGGTTTAAACAAAAAAATACACCATGTTACACTTACAAAATATTCCTTCCTTATTGTCTAATTATAGTGGTTATCACAATAATTTATCAAATAAACCCAAATAGGGGTGGCAATTTCTACCCACGAGTGGGATCTATGCAGAGACTGCCCTATGGGGAATTTTTCCCGTGGGAACGGGATGAGGGAGGAAATTCCCCCGCGATCAATTTGGGGATGGGGACAGGGATCATACCCCCGCCCCGCAGGGACCCCACCCTGAATATTTTGTTTAAATCTAATATGGATCTCTCAAAAATGGTCCACCAGTGGACCTTTACTATTTTTGGTAATAATTGAATTTTATAATAATAACAAATGAAAAATAAAAATAATATTTTATTAAAATTTACCAAAAATGGTAAAGGTCCACCGGTAGACCATTTTTAAGGGGTTCATATTAGATGCACCCATATATTATATTATAAGTAATTATTTTTTAGTCTTTTTATATGTGTTTTTAATTAAAAAATTAATAAAATATTAAATTGTGCTAACTTTTATATTTGTTTATATTGAAATTTAAACCCTAAATAGTTTTACATTTAAATATATATTTTTTGTTTTTTTACATTTTAATATATATTTTTGATAACTTTTAATAAATTTTGGGGGTCCCTGCGGGGATTGTGGAGATCTGTGTGGACGGGGATGTGAGAAGAAAGCTCCCTGAAATGAGGATCTGGGTTCGAGACGGAAGACAATTTGGGAGGCGGGGACGGGGAGCAGGGTAGTACTCCCCTCCCTCGCCCTGCCCCATTGCCATCCTTAAACCCAAAAGAGAGGGCTCAAGCAAACCAAACCCACCAAAACCCAAAACTAAACTACATCCTGAAAATACAATCTTAAATCTAGAAGAGAGAAATACTAGCAACACTCACGTTGGCGCTCTCACTTCAATACTCATTTTATGATTGGTTAAAATTCATTGCTAACATTTCTCTGACAAATTTCATACAAAAAAAATATTGCTGATATAATAAATGACTCCAAAACTCCCCACAAAGTTTAGAATAAAAAGGCAAATTTTCTACCCAGCTAGCATCGGATTCTTTGCCATTTATTTTTTTTGTCATGTGTGACTTGCCTAGTTAATCAAAATTACTAAAGTTCTTTTTTGCTTATGACCCTCCATCCTCTCACATTAGTTTAAAGAATGTTCTCCACCTGAAACTCTGCCATATGCAAATTTACAAATGTCAGCACGAATTTGGAAAATGAAAAATGTGTCACGCCTCCCAAAATTATAGTAGACAACACAAGACTACAATTGGGTGTTTTGAGTCATTCAATAAATACAATATTTCCCATTTTAGCATCTCGATGAAATTATTTAATTAAAGAATAAAAATAAGTGTACAAAGTTCCAGTATTTGCAATTACATATGTGTCTTCTTTACTGAAAATTAAGAATAAAAAATGAAAAGGATGAGACACGGACCATGCAATACTACTGTTTTGGATAGATACAAAAAATGAAGGAGGATTTGGTCATATGACTAGCCTAGAAACCGAGGTAGAACAATAACAAGAGACAAACACAACCCTAAAGCTCATTACACTGTTTATGTCTCTCCATGATAGAATAAAGAAGAGAAAAAACATGTTATTCTGCATTGTCCAGTACAAAATACTGGCACCCCTAGCTAGGTTTTGTAGTCTTATATCATGATTCTTTTTTTAAGTCAAATGAATTTATTGAAAAGAAATGCGCGCAACCTAAAAGCCAGCACAAGAGGTGCTTACTAGCTTTATAATCATGTGTTAGATATATGCCCCAGTAAAATTATACTCATAAAAGTGATTTTTAACAAACACTAAGGTGATCAGTCATGACTTAGGATGGCAATAGTAAAGTTATACTCATAAAAGTGATTTTTAACAAACACTAAGGTGAGTCATGTTTAGGATGGCAATGGGGCACCTTATAGACACACTACTATAGTGTTCGTATCCCTGCTCGCATACGCATGGACAGCAACTTTAGTGTTCGTCCCAATACCCTCTGGGCACCCAAGTACTCGTACCCGTACCTGATACCCACACTTTAACTGCAATAAGATACATAAAAATTATCATAATTTAGTTAAAAAAACGGTCAATTTTTTCAAATTATTAAAATATTACAAATGAGAGTATTTATTGAATGGGTTATACTTACAAATGATAGACATATATTCAATGAATTTATATTTTTAAAATTGGTTATACTTAAATATTTGGGCGGGTAAATATCCGCCCACCATGGGTACTTTTGGCGGGTGCCCAATAGGCATGACCAAATTGTCATCCCTAATCATGTTATAACACCTTCTTTGAGCGGTCTGTGGACCTTATAGAATATCTTTCGTAAGTTTAGGAGTCATAAGTTGAGGTGTTATGGAGTATCTCAAGTTACTTCAAGAGTAATTTTTATAGCGTTACTCCACACCTTAGCCTTTGATTTGGATCTAATCCAATTGTTACAATACATGATGCATTGTGGTCATTGGATTAGATCCAAATCAAATGTTAGGATATGGAGTAACTTAAACCCTTATATATATATATATATATATATATATATATATATATATATATATATATATATATATATATATATATATGTAGGTCGACATATATATTGGCATGCGCGAACCTATAGGTCAGGGTGCTGCACATCCTCAAATTTAAAAAAACTACACAAATACCCTTATAAAAAATATATTTTGACACTCCTAGTTTTCTTTTTTGTACATTCTGCTACTATTTTTCTCTTTCCATACCTAGCTACTCTTTCTTATTGCAGCTCTAGGAGCGATTGGTAGTGTAACTATGGGGTAGTTTTGGTTATCCAAAAATAATATATGTACTTGAATAATTAGGTATATTTTAAATTAGCTACCCCAATAATATGTTATTTAGCTACTCCAACTAACTTTATTTGTCTAAAGAGATCGATAAAAGAACAATAGCAAGTCCATTAGTTTAATTAGTATCATTTGAATAAAAACAGGTGTATTATTATCACAAACAAATATGGTGATTTTTTTTAACTTGGTGATTTTAGTCTTTTTATTTTACTTTGACAATTTGGTCCCCATTTTTCTTAATTTCGCAATTTTTTCTCTCAAAATCATATATTAATTTGCATTTTTGGTCCTCAAAAATCTTAAATTTTTGAAAAATAAGGATATAAAATTGCACAATCCATGATTTTTAGCAACCAAAAGTGCAATGAAAAAATCACAAGGACCAAAATTACCAAATTAGAATGGCAAAATATGTTTAATTGATATACACCATCGCTGTAAAAACTTTTTAAGGTAGGTGAGATAAAGTCAGACATTTTTTATGATGTGTTGTTTCATGGTTGACTGACGTCTATGTAGCCCGGATACGGGATACGACACGACACGAATACGTGGATACGGGAAAATTTTGAAAACCAAGATACGATACGGCGGGGATACTTCAATAAAAAATTAAATTAAAAATAAAAATATATAAAATATAACTAAAGATATTTCACTTTACTAATTAATTAGTAATTGACAATTGCTTATAATATTCAATAGATATGATCACACTTGTTGCAAGACCAAAGCTTGTTGCCACCTCCTTCATCTTTCTTCTCTGATATCTTAACAAATCTTCAAAGTGGAGCATGGTCATCTTGTGGTTCCTTTGATGCAAATGAACTTGAAATACTTTCTTCCATGGGAGGCATTTTTCAAACTACAGCAGAAAAAAATACACACAAATATAGATTAAAGAATGGAAAAGACCAGATAGGCAAACTGAAACTAACACTAACGTACATAGCAACAAAAAGGAATGCAGAGTAACAAAATCAAAACACAGAAGATTAGCAACAGGGTAACATAATAACAAAATCAAAACATAATTATCAAAACTAGTTCAATAGGCAATCTGAGTAACAAAACAGAGAATATTAGCAACAGGGTAACAGAATAACAGAATCAAAACTAGTTTAATAGGCAAACTGAGTAACAACAGAATCAAAACTAGTTTAATAGGCACACATAAATTAAGTAAATAAGTAATAAACAATGGTGATGACAACTTGACAATAAGGAGTGAACAACAGTAGCACAAAAAATCACTGACTTGGCAACGACGATGAAAAACAACAGCAACACGATGATGAAAAGAAGATGACAAAATCAAGCATAGAGAAGATTAGCAACAAGGAAGAGCAACAGAGAAGAAAAGCAAAGAGAGGGAAAAAAAGAACAAAAAACGAACATGTGCTCGGCTGCTCGCGGTGGCTATGGAGGTGCGTCGCAGCAACCTCACGTTGGCGTCGCAACAAGCTCGCGGTGGCAATGGAGGCTTGTGCGGTGTTTCCTTCGCTGTGGCTATGGAGGCTCGCGGTGGCTATGGAGGCTCGCTGTACTGCTCTGCCTCTGCGTTTCTCGATTCTTCAATCTTCACGTTTTCAAACTTTTCATCGTTCTATTTTTTATTTAGGGTTTTGTTTGTATTCCCAATTATTTTATTGATTTATATTAATTTATAATTAAATATAATATAATTAATTGTTAAATTAAATAGTTTCACCACTCTGGACCAGGGTCCTAGATACGCCACTGTATATAGGGGACGACTCAGGTGAGAACATGCACTTGGTTATTGTGAGAGAATGAGAACATTTAATGATAATTGTCAGATTAAAATTAACGGTTTTGATTACGTCATTAATTACAAGATCTTCTGTGATCTTTAATTAAAAAGGAAACAATCGTACGAGATCTATGACGTAATCTGAACCGTTAATTTTAATCTAATGCTTATTATTTAATGTTATCATGTTCTCAACATATCTAAGTGTGTCGTCCTATATATATATATATATATATATATATATATATATATATATATATATATATATATATATAAGTGGTGGATTCAGGGCTCAGAGTCAGGGGAATCCAAACTTTTAAGAGCATAAAAAGCTAAAAATATAATTAAAAATAACTTTAAAATAACTTTAATATATTTAAGTAAATAAATTATACAATTCATAATTGGTCTGGTGAAGTGTTAGTGTGAGGAATTTGGGTGCGAAACTAGGAATACAAATTTATAATTTCAGATGGTTCAAAATATTTTTATATAGGGGATAAATGGATAAAAATATTTTTATATATAAGATAAATTGATATATTATTTTTCAGGGGTTCAAGTGGACCTCCTCACTAAGCCAAAGGTCTGCCATTGATATATATATATATATATATATATATATATATATATATATATATATATATATATATATATATATATCAAAGTACTCAAAACTGTTGGAAGTTTTGAGTCACTGCACTCACACACACACACACACACACACACGAGAGAGAGAGAGAGAGAGAGAGAGAGAGAGAGAGAGAGAGAGAGAGAGAGAGAGAGAGAGAGAGAGAGAGAGAGAGAGAGAGAGAGAGAGAGAGAGAGAGAGAGAGAGAGAGAGAGAGAGAGAGAGAGAGAGAGAGAGAGAGAGAAAGAGAGAGAGAGAGAGAGAGTATAACTGAATTCTGTTAAGAGTGAAAACTGAAATCCAGTGTTGTGTTATTGCATCACAGAATGTTGCTTATATACACAGTACATGACATCATGTTGAGTCAGCAACTAATAGAAAACATACAATCAAATCAAAGTGAAACTTCGACACAAACAAACTATCTTTCGACAGCTCAGTTCTGAAAGTCGAACTAGTTTACTTGTCGAATCTAGCTTAGTCGAACTAGCCTAATTTAACATAGTCGAACTATACAATCGAACTAGCTTACTTATTTAACACACCCCCTTAAGCTAGTTTCTATCACAAACAAACAACAACAAAATACAACAAAATCTATCTAACTAAACTTATTACAATCAACCACATTCAGCATGCTCCTTAGCCTTTCTCAATTTTAAGACTTTGTTCTCACTTCCTTGTTTCACAAAACCTGCTGGTTGTTCGACATAAACCTCCTCTTCCAATTCTCCATTTAAGAAGGCGGATTTTACATCAAGTTGATGTATCTTCCACCCTTGCATACTTGCATGAGCTACCACAACTCTCACAGTTTCGAGTCTTGCAACGGGTGCAAAGACCTCTTCATAGTCGACACCATATCTTTTTAGGAAACCTCTAGCCACCAATCTTGCTTTGTGCTTCACCACTTCACCTTTAGGATTTACTTTCACTTTGCATATCCATTTCACACCTATTGCTTTCTTTCCTTTGGGAAATTCGACCAATTCCCAAGTCAAGTTCTTCTCTATAGATCTGATCTCCTCTTGCATAGCTTCCAGCCACTTAGAATTTTTCATTGCTTCCTGCCAAGTTACTGGTTCTATCTCAGCAAGAAGTGCAAAGTGCACTATATCACCTTCATCATTGACTGCACTATCAATCATTACCTCACAATCACTTAGCCTTGCAGGAACCTTCCTTTGTCTCAGTGATCTTCTTAGTATCTTTGGACTACCTTCTTCACCATCATTCTCTTCGACAGGCTCAGTTTCACCTTCCAGTTCTAACTCTGTTTCACCAGCAGACACCTCAAACAGATTCTGTTCGACAGCAGTGGAATCACTTTCGACAGCAGTGGAATCACTCCACTTCCAGGTCTTCCCCTCATCAAACACCACATCTCTACTTATCACAATTTTATTATTCACAGGATTCACTAACTTGTAACCTCCAGTCGAATGATAGCCTATCATAACCATCACTTCTCCTTTATCATCTAACTTTGTTCTCTGCTGGTCAGGCACGTGTCTGTAGAAAACACAGACCCAAATATTCCGAAGTGTGATACATTTGGCTTGACACCTGTCCAAGCCTCATCAGGGGTGATATTCTCCATTCTCTTTGTTGGACTTCTATTAATGATATATGCAGCAGTATTAAGCGCCTCTCCCCACCATCTCTTAGGCATATTCTTACTTTTTAACATGCTTCTCACCATATTAAGCAATGTCCTGTTTTTCCTCTCAGCCACTCCATTATGTTGAGGAGTGTATGGAGGTGTGATCTCATGTGTTATTCCTTCAACTTCACAGAACTCATTAAACTCAGTATTTACATACTCTCCACCACCATCAGTTCTTAGCACTTCAATGTTCTGTCCACACTGTTTTTCGACTAGGACTTTGAATTTTTTGAATACTCCCAACACATCACTCTTCTCCTAATCAAATAAATCCAAAGCTTCCTAGTGAATTCATCAATAAATGTAACAAAATACTTGTTACCTGCAGGAGTTTCATGCACTATATGGGGCCACACACATCTAAGAAAATCACCTGCAGCTTCCTCTTTGCTCTACTGGTCACACTTGGATTGAAGGAACCCCTAGGCATCTTGCTCTCCACACACTCTGCACATACATCCTTTGGAACATGGATATGAGGCAGACCTTTCACTACTGTCTTGCTCTGCATCCTGTTCAAATCACCAAAATTCAAGTGTCCATATCTGAAATGCCATAGCCACTCTTCCTTGTCAACTATTGTGGCTAAGCACTGCTGCATCAGCACACCCAATTCGATCTTAAATGTCCTGTTCTTGGAGAGAGTTGCCTTTATCAACAACCTCTGTTCAGTGTCATACACCTTCATAGCATTGTCTTCCAACACCATCCTATATCCCTTCTCCAATAGCTGTCCAATACTCAGTAAATTGCTCTTCATCCCTGGCACGTACAGTACACCAGAAATGAAGCACAGTGAACCATCCTTCTTTCTTATCATCACCTTCCCCACACCTTCCACCTTCATGGTTCTATCATCAGCAAACCTTACTCTAATCTTGATTGAAAAATCAAGTTCGACAAACCAGTCTCTCCTCCCTGTCATGTGTGTCGAACAGCCTGTGTCGAGAAACCAGTGCTCACCACTCTCACCTTCCTCCTTAGTTGTCACCATTTGCACTGTTTCATCACTGCTCTCTGTCTCCTCAATCACCATCAACAGAGATTCCTCCTTCTCTTCCTCTTCTTCAGCCATTTTAGCATCATTGCCATCAACGTTGCTGTAGCACTCATCAGTAAAATGTCCATATTTCTCAGTTATAACACTGTATATGGTTCTTGTCGAATCTTCTCCCTCTTCCTCTAAATCCTCTGCCACCTCTACTCCCTCTTCCTCTATAACTATCACCACTACTACTTCCCTGCTCATTACTGTTACTATTATCACTAGTGTTTGATTTTGCAGAGTTTGAGTTATAAGAATTACCTCTTCCTCTTCCTCCTCTGTAATTGTTTCTGCCTCTACCAAGTCCTCTTTGATTTCCCCCTGTTTTGTTGCCTGTTTGCACTGCTAAAGCTTGCTCAGTGCCAGGTTTCACCACTTTCTTCTCATTCATCCTCTGCTCATGCGCTTCAAGTGATCCTTGAAGTTTTTCTATCGTCATTGTTGATAGATCTTTCGCCTGTTCGATCGTCACAGTGATGTGATCGAAACGCGAAGACACAAATTGCAAAATCTTCTCCACTACTGATTCATCAGACATCGTTTCACCGCGATACGTCATCTGATTCGTCATCGTTTTCACTCTCGTGAAATACGCAGCAATCAATTCACTCTCCTCCATTCCTAGCAGTTCATCTGTCTTCTCAGAGTTTGAAGTCGCACCTTCTTCAATTTCTGATCTCCGGCGTAGGAACTCCCAAGAATGTCCCACGCTGCTTTGCTTGTCTCCGATCTAGCAATTTTCTCAAAAATTGCAGGACTCACACACTGATGAAGGATACACAGTCCTTCTTCTTCGCTTCTCTGTAAGTTGCTTGTTGCGCAACGGTTGCGTTCGCCGGTAACGGAGCTAGTCCGTTCTACACCAAATCCCACACAACCTGATAACCAAGGATCGCATTCATCTTCATACTCCACTGGTCGAAGTTTCTTCCGTCGAGGATCGGAAAGTTCGCCGGAAAATGGCCGTTCGTCGTCATCGTGGTTCACTTTCACCGTTGAGACTTCACTCGTCTTCTCACACTGGATTCTTTCTCAAAAACTTCAACAATCACGCTCTGATACCATTTGTTGAAAGTTTTTGAGTCACTGCACTCACTCACACACACACAAGAGAGAGAGAGAGAGAGAGAGAGAGAGAGAGTATAACTGAATTCTGTTAAGAGTGAAAACTGAAATCCAGTGTTGTGTAATTGCATCACAGAATGTTGCTTATATACTCAGTACATGACATCATGCTGAGTCAGCAACTAATAGGAAACATACAATCAAATCAAAGTGAAACTTCGACACAAACAAACTATCTTTCGACAGCTTAGTTCTGAAAGTCGAACTAGTTTACTTGTCGAATCTAGCTTAGTCGAACTAGCCTAATTTAACATAGTCGAACTAGACAGTCGAACTAGCTTACTTATTTAACAAAAACCTCATACATTCAATCACACTATAAAAATGCTCGACGCGCCAAACCTCTAGTTCCAGCAGTTAAGAGTGTGCATGGGTATACTTCGATTCAATCCAACCCAACCCATAAAATTCAGGTTGGTTCGAGTAATTGAGTTGGGTGTTGGATTTGAAAATTGAGAACCCATTCAACTCAAAAAAACAAATATTTTCTATAAACATGTCTGTCTATCTGACAAAAACTATAAACAATTTTTTATGAATCAAACTATAAGCCTATCGTTGATTCATAAGAATAAGCGCCAAACCCAACCCATAAACAACAATAAAAGCTTACATGTGGCAAGCCAAATTCTAGGACTATTAATTACAAGAGATATCATGCAATTGTTTATAGAAGAGAAACAATATTGAATTCTTTGAATCGTTATAGTGGTTTCACACTAGTACAAAAATTAGAAAAGAATTGGAGCTTTTAAGTCGGATCCCCATATATCCGACTTAAAAATTGGACGTGGTGGCAATTTTGTAATAAACGTGCGAGAAAAATTCTGGTGCTCACACTTTTAAGTCGGACAACGCTTATGTCCGACGTGAAAGGTGTAACCTTTTTTTTTTGGGTGAAACGAAATAATAAAAGCCTTCCCTCCCTAGCATTTTTGTTTGACTCTTATTATTTCGTTCCATTCATCTTCCCGTCGCTCGATCGCGGGATCTCCACCAAAACTCCATCGCTCGATCTCCACCAAAACTCCATCGCTCGATCTCCACCAAAACTCCACCGTTCCATTCATCTTCCCGTCGCTCTCTCCGCCAAATCGTCGCCTTCCTCTGTGGCTCTCTCCTCTCGGCCGCCATCTCCATCTATCTCTTCGTGACCGTCTCTCTCCTTGTGACCGTCACCGTCTCTCTCACGCTCTTTTTCTTTCCTTCGCAGTTTCTCTCTTTCTTTTTCTTTTAAGTTTGAATCTGCTCATCATCAACCTCCACTCTCCTTCCCTCAACCTCCACGAAGATAGTCGCATTTTTCCCTCTCCCCAAGCCTTCCACTCTCCCTCTCCTCGCGCCTCCACTGTTTCTCCGCCGTACTCCGCCACTTCTGGACCTCTTCTCTGCCGCAATCCTATTCTAGTCAGGTAATTTCTAGTATTTTTCTTAATTTGTTCCTCATCTCACTGATTTCATAAACCCTAAATCTATCGGTGTGTATAACCCTCTTCCATTCCAATCTATCAGTGTGTATAACCCTAAATACTTCTTTGGAAGATATACTGTTCAAAGATATACTGTTCAAAGATTGTTATTTGGTATATATTAGGAAGTACTGTGGAAGTGGTATTGGGTAAAGCTAATTACGTGTGACTCTTGTCTCTTCTATGAATGGATTATGAATCTCACTGATTGTATAGCTAGTTAGGATGTTGAATTTAGGGTGTTTGAGATTGTCTCTTCTAAGATGTCTTACTAATTATAAAGCATTGAAGTTTTCTTCTTCAATATCATTACTAGCTGATAAACTGGTTTACCGAATGATTGAGAAGAGCTCAAGGACAGATGGAAAGTATATTGCTGTGCATCTTCGTTTTGAGGAGGTACTGATGCTCATTCTATCATATTAAGAACTGGTAGTTGGTGTTAGTATCTGCGTCTCTATGTGTAAAATATATACAGGATTGAATAAGCGTTATGTATTGATTAACTAAATCTTCTCAACATGCAGGATATGATAGCATTCTCATGTTGTGTATATGATGGAGGAGAGGCAGAGAAGTTGGAAATGGATTCAGCTCGTGAAAATGGGTGGAGGGGAAAATTTAAAAGAAAAGATCGTATCATTTTACCTCACCTCAATCGAGTTGATGGAAAATGCCCACTAACCCCTCTAGAGGTATTTATTTCTTGTTAGTTCTTCTCAGATCTTGAATTCTGTTTTGTTCCCTTAATCTAAATCTTGCCAGTCTCATGTCCTTAAGTTATTGACTTCTAAATGATATACTGTCATTATTTTTCTTAGCAATATTTATTTTGTATTCCACCTGATTTCTTTTTTTTTTGTGAGATTATTCCACTTGATTTCTGCCACGCCATTTGTGCATGTTTATTTTTGTAAGTAATTTTGATAGAAGAGCAGCATGATAGGATGAATATCAAACTGATGCATGCAGGTTGAACTTGTGAGAAAACTGATATTACATGGATAGAAGAGACAGATGTTTTCCTTAACCATTACATGGATGGAAGAGACTGATGCTGTATGTTGTTTTCCTTAATTATGTAGGTAGGGATGATGCTACGCGGCATGGGATTCGATAACAATACTTCATTATATTTAGCTTCTGGTAAAATATATCATGCAGAAAGATATTTGGCTCCTTTAAAAAAGATGTTTCCCAATCTCTATACAAAGGAGTCTCTTGCAACATCGGATGAGCTTGCTCCTTTAATGGTAAATATGGGGCAGTAACAAATTTCATGCTATATTCTATGAAACTGGATGACTATAAAGCTCTTCAGCTTCTGATTTATTTTCATTTCGTTTTCTTAGTAGCCCATACATGGAAGCTTGTTAATTCTTAACTTGATTTTTAATAGACCTGTCTAATTTGTTGCTTTCCTGCAGCAATATGTATAGATTTTTTTATTCATATAGTTATAAAATGAAAGTACACAGGAAGTCAATCAAAACTGTACCTGGCATTTGAGATATGGATGTATATCTTTATGATCCTCAGTTAGAAAATATGGGCTTAGGCCTAGCCCATCCATCAGAAAATACAATCAGCAGTTTTGTATTGTTACATATTTTATTTTGAGTTTTGTAGCTTATACACCAACACCAAGAATGCATTACTGGATAGGAACGTGAATATTATAATGATCAAAGGATGTAGTTGGTTTTCAATTCCAAAATAAAAATGATGTATTTGACTTTATATTGTGGTTCTCTCTTTATTCCTCATTCTCAAGAGTTTATTTTTTTCGTCTTGGTGGTTGGTTGTAAGTACATCTTTGCTGCAATATTTGGGAGGTTAAAGTTAAAAATACAGAACTTCTCTTGTAAAAATTTAGTTATTATTTCTTTAAGTGTATGCCAAAATATTTGTTGGGATTTCCAAATATTCTCTGATGCTTAGTTCCATTCTATTCTAGGGCTATTCCTCCCAATTGGCAGCACTGGACTACACTGTATGCTTGTTTAGCGAGGTTTTTGTTACAACTCAGGGTGGTAACTTCCCTCATTTTCTGATGGGCCATAGAAGATTCCTCTATGGTGGGCATGCCAAGACCATTATTCCTGACAAACGCAAGCTTGTTGTTCTTTTTGAGGACATGAGTATCAGGTACTCTGTGTGTATGAGTGTGTAAAATTGAAAAATGGATAATTTGTTTCTAATATTGTAATATATGTATGTGTGTGTCTTCTTTTAACTAAAATACATCTGAAACTGATGTCTGCAAAACTTAATCTTTAGTGAACCAAAGAGTATTGGCTTTGTATGATATTTTTTGTCACGGCACTAATAGTAATTAGATACTACACTACCATTTAATCTGATATCATTTTTGCATAACACATACCACAAGAGACAGGAAGATACACATAAGTGTGACTCTTGTCTCTTCTATGAATGGATTATGAATCTCACTGATTGTATAGCTAGTTAGGATGTTGAATTTAGGGTGTTTGAGATTGTGTTGGTGGTTGCCTCAATTTCTATTCTTCATTAGGTGCGTGTTGTGTTCCCATTTGGAATGCCACCTTGTTGTGTATTTGTATTGAGTTGAAGTTATGGGTCTGTAGATCTTTATACTAATATTGTCTTCAATTTACTCAATTCATGATTAACTAATACTAGTATGAGAGTTCATTACTCACATGAATTTCCAGACACAACCTGCATGAATCCTAATGCATGTTGGAATTTCTCTTGATTGGTCTCAATGGTTATAGGACAATAAGAAATTTGTAAAGTTCTTTGATTGTACTAAAGTTCTTTATGCTTATAATATAAATAAAAGACAATATCTGCCTCTGATTCTTGTTTCTCTTTATTCTTTTTACCTTTTGATGACAACTTTCTTTGTATGCAGTTCCTCTCCTTTAGTGCAAGTGCTGGTGAACACCCTTGGCTATAATCATATTCAATATCTTGCAAAGATTCTTTGGCCTTTTGTACAGGAAAATTAAGCACAGCATTATTGCCTCTCATGGAAAATGCAGCTTGGTCATAAGCTAAAGCAGCATCCTCTGCAGTATCAAAGGTTCCAAGCCATACCCTTTTACCATTCCTTGTTGTATCTCTTATCTCTGCTGCAAATTTTCCCCATGGCCTTTTCCTCACACCAATATATGACTTTTGCTTCTTATTAGCTTCAGAGTTTGGTTTTCTTTCAGTGGAGAAGTCAACCATGTGGAAGGAAAGAGAATCGTCATAAGTAGTAGGGTCAACAGAGTTTGAAGATGATTCGAACGGAATTTGTGAATGCATTTCCAAATCTGGGTTGTAGAAAAAAGTGCTACTCATCATATTAGGAAATTAACTCTTCTCTCTCACTTTGCTTCTTCTCTGTCTTAGTCCTCTCTTTCTTCTAGGCTTTCCTAGATAATGCCTTTCTTTTATGTTATTTTGTATTCAATGTCAGGTTGTTGCTGATGCTTTCTACTAGATTTGAATTGGGGACCCTTGAGGTGACTTTTATGATTTCTACCCGATGATCCTTATGCTATTGGAACCATTGATGAACTGAAAGATGTGGTGAAAGTGTTTCATAAAGTTGGAATGAAAGTGCTGGGAGATGCTGTTTTGAATCACCGTTGTGCCCAATTTCAGAATCAGAATGGTATTTGGAATATATTTGGAGGTCGTCTCAACTGGGACGATCGTGCTGTTGTAGCTGATGATCCACATTTTCAGGTCTGTTATTGATGGTTTAGGATATGTACTCTGCTCTTTGTTCTTTACACCCTATTAATATCATAAAAGGAATCAGATGGAGTTTTTTTTTTTAATATTCTCAGCATGTCTAGTTTCTTTATGTGGTTGACAATTGATGCCTTTCGGTTGAGAACCATTGATAATTTATGTCAAAACGCATTGATAATTAATATTGTTTCTGCCATACAGGGGAGGGGAAACAAGAGTAGTGGAGATAATTTCCATGCTGCTCCAAACATTATTCATTCATAGGACTGTGTGAGAAAGGATATTAAAGAATGGTTATGCTGGTTAAGGTTTATATTCCAAATCCTAATTTTCATCTATTTACTATTAGCCCAAAATGTCATCAAAGGAAATTATATACATTCAACTTATTAGTAGTACATACATTAAAATGATATTGCATTCTTTGTCATGATTTCATTGCCAAATTGGCTATGCTGGAGAACTAAGACAAGCTGTCATTCAAAATGATTAATGATGTTAGAATCATCATCTCAATCGTTAATTTCATTGGGATGATGATTCTCAGTAGATACCAGAATGCTTGGCTTGATTTTGGATAACTCATGCTTGAGACCTACTTAATAGGCTATATTTAGAGAATTAAGTATTATTGTATTTTATGAAAAATAGAAATGCATTGCAATTTCAATGATTGTAGGTTACTACTCTTTGATTCTTTGATGCTAACTTCATTTCTGGATTGCCTTTTGTAGTATACTTAATGCTAACTTCAATGATAGTAAGAAACAATGTGCATGTGTATTTGTGCTATTACAGATGAAGTTGCAATTGATGTTGATCAGCTACAACAGATGAAGTTGCAATTGATGTTGATCAGCTAGAAACTAAGACTTCTTTTAGTGAACACAGAAGAGAAGAATCTATAGATAGTGCAACTGACATGTATGATTTGTAGAAAATGGTTTTACATTTAGATTTTGTTTTTGTTGTTATTTTTTCATTTTTGGTTTTTGCCTTGGGATATGATATATGGCCTTAACACACATTAGGCTTGAGTGATTTAATGATGCTTGGCAATCTGGCATCATTTTTTTTCATTGTTGTTTCCTTTTCTTGCCTCACTTCTGTTGTCTTGCATAACAGTCAATCAATTCAGGGGAAGCTATAAAAAAAGTTTTTTTTTTAAAAAAAAAGAAACATTTAAAGTCGGGCGCAACCAACGTCCGACTTTAAAAGTTTTTCCACAGGCCATAATTTAAGTCGGACGCACTAATAATCCGACTTTAAAAGTTTTTCCACAGGCCATAATTAAAGTCGGACGCACTAATAATCCGACTTAAAAACGTACTTTTTAAGTCGGACCTTAATCCGACTTTAAAAAAACATACTTTCTAAGTCGCTTTGATAGAAGTCGGGTGAATGTCCGACTTTAAATGTCCGAAAGGTCCGACTTTGATTCCCATTTTTCCACTAGTGTCACTAACAATCGATACTTGAACTTCAGTCCAAACCTTGAATGATACATGTGTCGTTGCTCATTGTGTTGATGATAAATGAGAATTAAATAAAAAAAAATAGAATTTTGGTTTGAATTTTGAGCTACGTTAATTAAATGTTAAGATATTGATTTTGGTTTTGATTTATTTTTCTTATTTCTACTATTAATTATTGTTCTTGTTTTCTCTATATTCTCAAAAGTGATATTATAATTCACTTAGTACCCAACCCATTTGATGTCAAATTGGGTTGGTTCAGATTACTTGAAAATTTGAGTCTAATATTATTGAACTCAACTCATAGATATGTGATTGGGTTGGGTCTTTAAATACATCCAAACTCGCCCAAACCAACCCACAGCCACCCTACCACACCCACCCCTACCACCGGTAGTAGAGCCTCGAAAACGAGACGTTAGTAAAATCACTTGACCTATAGCTTCTACACTTTCAAGTTTCAATAGACAAATTAATGCGGCCACACACCATTCATAAAACATAGCCTTGTGGAGCAACACTACTACCTCTTGTGTAAAAGATGGTGCTGTTTTGTTAAAAGTTGAGTACATATATATATACCCTAAATACTTATAGTATATGAAATTAAAAGCATTTCATATTATATATGTTGTAATTAGCATTGCCTATATTTTAATATACAGAATACTTCAATTGAAAAATAAAGTAAAAAAGGCTTTGTAAAATATCAGTTTGGTATTGATCTGAGCCCCAATGTGTGGTATTGATCTGAGCCCCAATGTGGGCGATCAATTCCTTTGATTCGTCTGGTCACGTTATCGGCTCGTTGAGGTCGTTGTTGCTTGGGCGAAGGTGGTGGTGAAGTCGAGCTGAGTAACGATGACACTCTGACGCCAAAGTCAGTGGGGTAATATTCGAGCAGAGTAATGTTATGTGTAAAAAGTGTACCTGTCAGCTGAGGTCAGACCTCTATATATAGTGCCAGAGACTCTGCGGGCGACCGTCGGATCGCGTCCGGCTTGATCTGAGCCGTTGATCTTGTGGATCTAGGGCATGTCTCTCTACTTCGCTAATTGGGCCGCTCGCGGCCGGTCTTGTGACAACATTGCGCTCCGGCCCAGTCCAGAACAGGTATTTTGCAATACCAATTTATTTTGATATTCAGAAATACTTTCATTATTAATTATTTTATAAAGGATCATTTTGATCATTGATTGTGAAAATTTAATCTGTTAAATACAAAGAATTGGCTGTACCGTACGTGTGTCAAAATACACACATATATATAAATAGGAATACTACCAAAAAAAATGTAAGTATGAATAATGAATATATTTTAAACTGTATATTCACTGCATTAATTGCCCCTTGCCAAATATCCCTCTTATTTTGAATGATAGACTGAATGCACTATGCATGATAACTCTTCTCAGAAGAATGTGAACTTTTGACGCCATTGAATAAGTATCATGTATATTTGACCAGCTCAACTGATTGGACAGTACAGACCATAGCGAAGAGCTTTTTAAAGATCGAACCCAGTTTACTGTATATTGGTAAAAAAGAAACTGTACCTGTTTTTTTTTTCTTATAGCTTTCTAGATTGAATTCTGTTTCAAAGAGCCAATCATTGCAATACTGCTCAAATAAGAATTTGAAAATTAATAATATCTAGGGTGGGACGAGGTACATGTTTCTTTTTATCGTATTATTAGGCACAGTATCCACCGATCACTTTGTCGATGACAAATGTAGTCTGGAGAACCTAAATTTTAGGATGAGATCCGAGCTTAATTACCACTTAGACGAAATCCTTGTTGGTGGAAAGATTACACGGTAGATCGATGTTTGAAAAAAAATTGGGGTTTCAACGATGATATATTATTGGGTCTGAGAGTTTTATGTTTACGTTTTAATTGTGTTTAACTATTAATATTACTATTTATGATCATTAAATACATCATTTTTTGGTCTACTTTATTGTGAGTCTACGGAAAAGTTAAGGGGACCCAACCTAAAGGAATCCATTACATGCAGAGTATCACTCCCTACATATATGTTTTTTGGACAAAAAAAGTATTCTAAGAGTTAAGTGTGTCAAAATCAGATTCGATGATGGATTGAGTGCCTATAATGACAACACAAGTCAATCCAAGTCCGAACCAAAGGGAACAATGCTACTTAATTAAGATGAGTACTTACTTGAAGAACTAACATTTGAAGGATGATGAGGATAAACGCAATTGAAGAAGTTGAAGGATGATTCAGTATACAATTTTGATTTGAAGAATCTGATTAATATTGTGTCATCTGCATATTGATGATTAATATGGCTAAATTGATATTGTCCTACAGTTTGAAGGACCAAATTAAAAATTTTGTTAAATATCAAGCTATGAGGTAAATGAATGTGAATGAGAGCTACTTGCTTCATGCTGAAATTACGAGGGTTATGTTGGCATAGAGATTTTTTTTTGATAAAGGTTGAAAGTTTTTGTGATCAGAGTGTGATTCTCGATTAGTGATTTCTGCTTTCAAGAATTGCAAAGTAATTCATTAAATTCAAAAGCTTCATTGTTGCTCATTTCTATTCAGCAAGCTAGTGATTTAGGATTTGAGAAGGAACATTGTCAAACCACTGATCAATAAGGCATAAGACTCTTGAACCAAACACTACTTAGAAGTAGCCCAGATTCTAAACTTTATTTTTAGGCCAAACTAAATGTTTGGTCATTTATCTTTGACCAAAGTTTAAGTTGGTTCTTTATCTTTTTTTCCAATTTGGTCTTTTATCTTTCAAATCTGTGTCAAAGTGGTCATTTTTTAGGATTTCGTGGGATAACGTAGCGTTTTAAGTGGCAGAGAAAAATGAAGAACACTATGGATGTCTTTAAGAACACTTCAATTTCTTGTTTCTTAAATAGCTCATTCAATATGTGACCAGATTGAATGAAACTAGACTCTAACTTGAATTAAACTTTGCAAAGAATTCAATGTAACCTAAATTAAACAAAAAAAAATGCTTATACAGCAAAAGCACTTTTGGTCGAATGAAGAAGATGAAGCTTCAAATAGAGCTTCAACTCAACAACGCAAATTCACCGTACAATACCAAATAAAGAAATTCACGAGCCTAACATTCTCGAAATTCCACAAGAATCAGAATATGGCAAGTATTTTGATTGAAAAAGTGCTTAAATCACAAATCGTGGTGAAGATGCAATTCACGCATAAAAATCAGGTTTTGGGTCGTTCTCTCTCAATTCGCCATACCAAATTTAATCAAACTTAAAGCGTTCAACTCGTATTGAGTGCCGAAATTGAACTACAGCAAAAGGTTCCAATCTTCGTCTCCTCATCATCTTCAAGCTTTCGATTCTGGAAGTGATTTTGCGAATAAGCACTTTTCTGTGCTTAATTTTGGTTCCATTGAATTCCTTCTGAAGTTTTATTCAAGTTAGAGTCCAGCTTAAATCAATTTGGTCACGTATTGCATGAGTTATTCAAGAAACAAGAAATTGAAGTGTTCTTAGTGTTTTTGAAGACATTCATAGTGTTTATCATTTTTGTGTTTTTTAAAAAAAAAATGAATTGCCATGCATTTTAATGAAATCCTTGTCAGATGTGCCAATTAAGGCGTCACGTCATCCCAGTGGATAGAAATCTTACAAAAGGACCAATTTGACACATATTTGAAAGATAATAGATCAAACTAAAACTTTGGTGAAAGATGTAGGACTAAAAATTCAGTTTGGCATTATTTTTATGTTGTTTTTGTATGTTACTTTTTCTTATTTTCTATACGGGTAGTTTATGTATTTAAAACTATAACAAAAATATGAATAAATTTTAGTATATATGATTAGTTTATCAAAATGTAAACGTGTCTGAGCGATAACCGAGTTCGGATCACGTCCCAATGTCTAAAGTTTGAATTTTGGGTGTGACAAATATTCTATTGTGAAGAGATAACTACACAGATCGACAAAAGCATATACACATGGTCAGCCAGATTGTCCAACGTAAATTAACCACCGATTAAGTTGGTGAACATTGCGGGACTGGATTCCCTCTTGTGGATTTTTCAATAAATCACAACCACTAATTAAATACTCTCTCACTCTCTTATTTTAGTGACTTAAACATTTTTTTTACTGATTTACTTTTGTATGACTAGGATTTTGCTGCACTTTCCAGTCACTAAAGAGGATCTCGTCCTAAAAATTACGCACCAGTAACACGTTAACCAAAGAAACTTTATGAAATTGTAAAAAAATTTGACCCCAAATAATGAAGTAGTTAAAATTTGGAAGTGTTAGAAAAAGGAAAGATCACTGTAGTGTATAGTTGTAAAAAAAGAGTGAAGGAAAGAAGGACATATGGTCAAATGTGAAGCTAGGTGGGAGAGGGTTAATAAATGAAGGTGTCATAATAGTGGAGTGCTCAGATAGAGATCAGATGACTACTGAGGGCAAAAATTGTTAGTATGCACAGACCAGTACACATTGGTGGGCTGTCTTCCCGCCATTAAAACCACTCTGCTATGCTCTCTCTCTATCTCTCTCTTCTCCACCACATTATTATTTCATTTCTCTCTCTCTCTCTCTCTAATACAATATTTTTATTTACCATTTTTTCCTTCTCTCTCTCCATCCAGAACACTCCTCTTCTTCTATAAATAGCCAGAATAATAGAAAGGTCATAATATTAATATATTTTTCATTTTTCTACTACTAGGGTTCTTTTCTTTCTTTCTTTCTTTCTTTCTTTCTTACTCATCACTTAATTCTTCTCTCACTCATCTCACACATCACACACCCCAAAATAAAAATCAACATCAACCTAAGTAGAGCAACACAACACAACACAACACAAGAGCATCAAATATATATATATATATATATATATAATAAGGAAAAATGGTGAGAGACATGATGGGAACATCAGGATCAGGAGGAGGGTATGGTGGGGGAGACATGAGTAATATGAGAATTGAGAAACCTGCATGGCTAGAGAGATTAATGGAAGAAACATTCTTTGGTGATTGTGGGGTCCACAAAAATCGAAGGAAGAACGAGAAGAACATCTTTTGCTTACACTGTTGCCTTAGCATCTGCCCCCACTGTCTTCCTTCTCACCGCTCTCACCCTCTCCTCCAGGTATTATATACATCCTTTCTTTTACTACCTACACCCCCCCCCCCCCTCCATCTTACTGCACCCAGATTCCTTCACTTTTCTTGTTGCTTCTTTCTTTTCTTTCTTTCACTCACCTGGCTAGCTTGTCAACTTCAATTGATAAAACGGTTCTTGGGAATTCACGTGATTCTCTTTACTTTTAATTGTTTGATGGGTATTTGGAAACTCTTGGACTTTTTCATGTTCCTATATACCTAGGGTACTTTTTCCATGTCCCTAGCTAGGTTGTTTTTTGTAATTAATTTGCCCTTTTCTTTTTGAGAGGTTTTTTTTGCCCTTAGATGGTTAAATTCTGATGCAGCTTTATCTGGATCTCATTAGATTTTGTCTAAATTCTCTCTTTAAATTCATTTTCTTTTGATGATTTATCATTTATTTATCTGCTGGCAGCTTCAAGGGTTTTTCTTCAGTAGTCCCTTCACAAATTGAAGATTGTTCAATCAATCAGCTTATGAATTTCAAAGCAATTTCCCATGAAATTGTTATAAATGATTTTCTGGTAGATTTTTCTGTTTTACCACATATTTCTCATTTACAAACTCTTCCATGAATTCTTGTAATTTAGAAAGAGAAAGAAAAAATTAAGAGAACATGTATTTAATTTCCCTAGGATGTTGAAATGAGGGAGTGAAAAGGTTAAATTCTTAGTTTAATTTGGTTTATGCAGTTTGTCTTTTGAAATTAAGTATCCTCCAAAATTCTGTCAATTAATGTTACTTACAAGGTTGTTTTGTTTCTGCTAGATTCTCTTCCCTATTATTTTATTTAGAACAAAATTTTGTTTATTTATTTAATTTCTAAAATTAAAGAAGCCTGTGGTTGTCATTAATTAAGTATTAAGTATAAGTACTAGTACTACTAAATTGTCTAATTAAAATTCACCAATATTGTCTCATTTTATTTGGTGTTTCCGAATATCTAAGTTTATGGATATTTATATACATTGTTTCTATAAGAGTTCACTATATGTCTTATTTGATTCCATCTTTTTTGTTTTGGTTTCTTTCCCATTAATGGAAGATCTCTTTTTTATCCATTTCTCCCTGCAAACCCTTCTCAGCTGTTCCTTTCATTGAAAGCGAAAAGTTTGACCCACTCACTCAATACCCATTTCATGCCTGTGTCCCTATATTTAATTATTTGCACACGAACCCACCACTTCCTAATTATTCCATTCACCTTCACACTTCATTTAATTTATGGAAGATTTATTATTTATACTAGCAACAAGGTTGGTTGCCTAACTACTGTTCTTTTATTAAGATTTTCATTTAAGTTCCTTATAGTTTATTTACCCTTTATTCTTAAAAAATGTAGCATTTCATTAATTGTGCTTGTAACTGGTGACAGTTAAGTTTGCCCCTAGAGGGAAAAAAAGAGAGAAAGATGGAGAGACTAGAAACTTGAGCTAACTTTGTTGATATAAAAATGGAAACTGTAATTTTTATTTTATTTTTAGTTGTTTATTTACTGTTGACCTCAGCTCATATATTTATGTAACATTTGTTTGACTAACCAATAATGAGAGTTGGGTTACTTACCATGCTAGCTGCAATATTGCAGGTGAGAAGGTATGTTTACCACGATGTAATTCGATTGGATGATTTGGAAAAGCTCATTGATTGTTCCAATATACAGGTCAGACAAATTTATTATGTATACAAATAAATGAAAATGGAGTACTTTAAAGATATTTTAGGAAAATTATGTTCTTTTTCAAGAAAAATAATTTATTTTAACTAAAATACTGTTATAATTCAAGTTAGTTGGAACGACTAATTTTTTTGGTAAGAGTACGAAAATAAATACGTAGTTTTTTTGAAACGACCGGTTACTTTTAAAGTAGTTGAGATACCAATAAATACGTATGTAATGGGAAAAAAGTAAACTAATACTCCAAAAATATGATACTTTTTTTTTGACAATCCAAAAACAGGATACTTAATATGAGATGGAAGGGGTATTTTATTGGATTAAAAAAGACTAGTTAAGTTAGTTGTATTGTTCTTAATTAGTTGCAAATACTTTGCTGAAAAAATTAGTAGTCTAAAGTTCATAGAATTATTAAATACAATTAAATAAAGAGTCTTGATATATTTACCTTACAATAATATTTTGAAAAAAAATTCGTTTTTTATTTCACAATTAAAAAGTTACATAATTATCACAAAAAAAGTTAGATAATTTAACATGTGTTTATCACTTCATCATATCACTTTTTTAATGTATGATATACTATCTAAATCCAATACATACATGCATATATATATATATATATATATATATATATATAAATAATTATGTGTTTTTTTTACAATAAATAATTATGTGTTATAAATTATATATCTGTTAATGTTTTAATTATTCTAAATTTTTGTACATGACTGTTAAAATAATATAATTTAATTTCTGAGTTTGTTAAATAAATACATATGTGCCAATTTTGATACCTGGTATTAATATATATTGTGGAAATTCTAAATAAAATTTTAAAAGTGCCAATATTAAAGTAATTATCACATCATTTTGTTTTATTTTTTTGGAAAAAAACGAAGAATTGAAGTTATGTGAGACTTTTTTTTTGGTTACTAAGTTATGAGAGACTGAAATAACATTTATATTCTTTGTTTGTATTGGATGGCAGCCGTATACTATTAACAGTGCGAAAGTGATATTCTTAAAGCAAAGGCCACAATCAAGGTCATGCAAAGGATCCGCCAATGCTTGCTTCACTTGTGACAGGATCCTTCAGGACCCTTTTCATTTCTGTTCTCTCTCATGCAAGGTTTCTTTCTCACTTCTCTCTCGCCTTAATTTCTTCTTTTCCTCTCAATTTATTAACTACATAAATAAATTACTGCTATGTTTATATATTAACAAATTGAAATGCAAATAATAGGCTGGTTATAGAAGGGAATTTTGTGTTTGTTTCAAGACACTTTCAATACCTTAATTTTTTTCAAATTATTTATCATATTAAAAATTAAAATCTTAAGGTTTTATGGTTATTTTGAAGTATTTTTATTAATTCAAATAAAAGGATAAAAATTAACCTAGATTATAACTTAACTAAATAAATTTATATTTACTTAAATTTAAATTAAATATCATTTTTATTTTGATAAAATGTTAAATAACATAATTTTAAAACGAAAAACTAATTCTTTTTTTTATAGTTTTCTATTCTCATCAACTTCTATTTAAAGAGAGAATATTTATGTAAAATAAAAAATTTGATAAAAAAATAATAGTATAAAATTTAAAAAATGTAAATAATAATCTTTAATGAGGCCCATTGTAGTTGCTCGGGTTGGAGTACCCTTTGTACTCCTTTTAATAAATTTCTTTGTTTATCAAAAAAAAATATGATAGATAATGTTTAGGCTGTAAAGAATAATTAAGGGGGGATGAAAAAAGAAATTTCATTAAAATAGCAAGGAAGGGAATGAAATATAATAACAAGTTATAAAATTAAAGTGTAGATAATATTTCATGTAGTAATTTTTTTATAAGTTAGCTAGATATATAGTGAGGTAAGGTTGTCTTTTCACTAGTTAGTTAGATAGTTAGATAAGGTTGTCTATTTTGATCAAACAAGTTTTATAAGTTAGTTAAATAAATTAAAGTTAACTGAAATAACAGTCTTAATTAGTCAACAGATCTTCATGTAAAATTAAGGAACACAAAATATAATTCCATATATTTCTTTTTGCATAATATAACATATAAAAGGTACAGTTAGTAAGTATCCTCAGACACTATTTAAAGAACTAAAATCAAAAATACTTATTATAGTCAATACATTATAGATATAAATTTGGATTATCACAAGACGAAAAGGAAATATCACAACTTTTTATTGGTAACATAATTTGATATATATAGCAATGTTTCGTGCATAGGCTTTCTATGCAATGAATCCTCACTAGGGGGACATGGATCATTTGAGGTGAGGGAAAAAAGGGTAAGAAAGATGGGAAGGGGGTGGAATAAAGCAGTGTATACTCATGATAGGATATGAGTATGACAGGTGCAATTTGTGAGGACCCTTGTTTGAGTAAATTAAATTACCCTGCTTCATATTACCATATATAGAACTCACCAAAATATTTATTTTTCACAGTTTTATGACACTACGAAAAAAAATTATTATGTCATCTTATTTAGAAGTAAATTGAAGCAATGGATAAAAAATTACGTTTTATAATCACAAATGAGTTTTTTTTTCCTAATGAATGTAGATTAATTTATATTAGAATTTTGTAAATGACTTTGTTGAAACTTAATCATTAATGAACTTGCTTTTAATTTTCCAATCCTTTAAAAAAAACAATAATAAAACCTAATTCCAAATTGTTGAAATAATTAATGTGAAGTATTGTTATTTATGTATCTTTAGTAGTTCGAGTGTTTTTTTGTCCACTTAGACGAAATTGTAAATAAAAGTGCTAAATCTAAATCCCATAGACGCGCACACACACTATCACACGGTTACACTCGGGAGTTATCGTCTACATGTCACTGAAATTGTCAATGCAATCAACGGTGGGACTTAGTAACTCGGGTTTATTTTGAACTATAAATTTTGATGTTATAATAAAAATGAGGATTGAATTATGATAAATTAATTTGAAATCCTTATTCAAAAAATTAATTAAGATGCACGATCTCTGTCTCTTTTATAAGGAATAAAAGGGTTATTTTCTTTGTCCTAGTTATTCATAAAAACATCCATTAATTTTCTAATTTATTAATTGTTGCTATCCTTTTTTACCTGTAATTTTCTAATATATTAATTGTTAATTTCTTTTTTTATAAAAGAAAATGATATTATTAAGGGGAGTACAAGGGGTATTTCAAATTTCAACCCATACATTAAAACCTCTCTGAGTCAAAACTCCATCTTAATTTCATACCAATTCATAAAAGTGGTAGTTTTGGAAAATATTCTCAATTTCTAAAAATATTAATTAGAAAAAAAAATATATTTCAATGTCTTTTCTTGGTATATGTGAAATAGAGTTTTCTTCCACTAAAAAAGAATCGGAGAAAGTACTACTCTCTCCGTCCCATTTTGTTTGTTGTTTTAGTAAATTCAATTTGTTCTATATTGATTGCTGTTTTATATTTTTGATTAATGAAACATTTAATATTCTTTTCCATTAACTCCCCTCTTTATTATGAGTTTTGTACATTCAATAAATGACTTACGTTTATCCAAGTAGAGAGATAAATGATTAAATCGTAAATTATTCAATGTTTTTTTTATAAACCTAGACTGCTAATTATTTTTCTTAAAGGGTATGACAAAAATGTTAACCGTAAACAAAATGAGACGGAGGGAGTACTCTATAGTCTATACTTCTTTCCTTTTTCCAATAATAAATGATTTGTTAATTGTTAATAGAAGAAAAAATATCTCATTATAAGTGTTAATTGATTCTTTCAATATAATATTATTTTTTATTTTAAACCAAAAATTAAAATATGATTTCTCCCAACTCATTATACTCTATTATCTATTTTTCACAATAGTTGATATTAGATCGACACTTATTCTTAATTTATATAAACAAAACTTATTATGAGCGCACTTATCATGAGATGGTAGAATATTTTTTTATTTATTCAAGCCTTATGAAATTATTAACAAAAATTAGGTCTTCAAATTTTTTTGACAGGATTTAGTTGATCTAACTATTCACTCTTTTTAGAGAGAGTATAATTAATTACTTTAACAATTGTCCCCTCTTGATAGGCGACAATATTAATGGTTAGATAATTAGTTAGAAGATGCGAGAAATGTTACTTTTCAAGATTTAAACTTTGGACCTCGTTCTTCAAATTCTTTCATGTCTCTTAGCTCGACAATTGAGTTAAAGAGAGTACCTACCACTCTATAAACATTGGTTAGAGAATAAATTAGTAAATAATTTACTGAAAAGTTTTTAGAATTATCAGCATGTTACTACTATTAGTGACTACTAGTGATGTACAAGTATTTTTTTATAAAATATATAATGAATATGTAAATTAACTGCAGGTTAATTACATGGTGTACGTGGGTCAAAGCTTGTCGAGCATTTTACATCGATTTGATGAATCTGACTTTGCAATATCGCAATTCGAGGGTCTTAGAGTCGATGGTTCTGAAGTAATTGACGAAGATACCCCTCACATTGGCCCCAGTTGCTCTTACTCCAACACAGAAGCCACCAGCAACAGTAACGTAATTTCACGCAACATGTCGACCATCTCTAAGAAGAACAGATTCCTTCCAACTGGTCTCGTCCTCTCTCTTGGCAGCAGAAGAAAGGGTGCACCTCATAGGGCTCCTCTCTCCTAAACTTTACTATTATCCCATTATTATATTATAATTATAATAAAAAATTCGTAAATTATTATTATTATTATTATTATTAATTAGTATAAAGTTATGGCCAAATAAGAATATTTGAGTTTAATTATTATTATTATTATTCATGTCATATATGTTGTTGGGGGGGGGGGGGGACTATATACAGTATGTGATTTCGTTATCTGTTTAATTAATCTGATTTTAGAGTTGTTTTATGACTGAAGTTGAAGTTCTGGACTTCTGGTGGTATGTGCATGCAAAGCTATCATTTTCCATTATCATCTTGGTTAGTTGTTCGTGGCATTGGCACCTACCAATTTTGTATTTGGATGCTATGGAAATTTGGCACATGTATTATTCACGGCAATATGTTGTATGAATAGAAAGTGCACTCTCTCCTTATGTAACTTATTATATGGTTTTCATTTTATTTTTCAGAATTCTTATTTTAAATAAGATCACTTAATTTTAATTTGTCCAAAAAAAAAATTAAAACTCTTCCTGGAGATATCTTAAGTGGCAGATAATTTCTTTTTGCATGAATTGAGCAATTTTTGTTTAGGGAGAATGGAATATCGGATTGTGTCATGGATATGTATTGGAGACTATACCTATGGTTTTGCGATAGAATGTAGCCTCAATGGTGGTACAACCATCATCTTTTGTTAAGGTGATTGAGGTTGATATATATATATATATATATATATATATATATATATATATATATATATATATATATATATATATATATATATATATATATATATATATATTAGGGTGAGGACAGTTTTGACATCAATCATTTTTGTCCTCTTACGCGACTCTGCAAATATACTTGTATTAGGAAAGAAATAAACCTGTAGAGGTGGAGATTAGTACTTCAACCCCAAAGAAGCAGTGCAATAAGCCCATATCCTTGATGGAGAAGGTGGTGGCAAGTTTGGTGATGCATTCATTGACCCTTTTTTTTGACAAAGGCATTCATTGACCTTAGCAGTAGTATTCCATGTGATAATAATATCATCTACATACACTAACGTGTATATAATACAATGCATTAGTTTTTGAGAATAAATAGAGATGAGTCGAATTTTAAATTTACAAAATCATAGTCGCAAACTTATGTAGATCAGTTTCTTACCAAGCACGTGGTGCTTGTTTGAGGCCATAGATAGACTTCTTGAGATAACAAACATAATCAAGTTTATCTGGATGGATGAAACAAGGGGGTTGTTGCATGTAAACTTCTTCAGTGAAAGTGTCATGCAAGAAATACAGTGTTGACATCAAAAGTTGACGTAGTGGCCAGTTATATTGAAGAGCTAAGGAGATAACCATCCAAAATGTGATGGGCTTATTAGTTTGTAATTCTGTTTTTATTGATCGACTATTTTTTAACTGTTTGTTTGGAACCCTGATTGAAAAGTAAAAACGGTTAGGAGGTTAGGTTTATTGCAACAGAATCTATTTTAAAATGTTAGAAACTGATTTAGGGATTAAGAGCTGCTATGTGACAAATTCAGTTATTGTTAAAACTGAATTTGAGAAATTTTGTATGAATACAAAACCATGTAAACAGATTTGTGTATCCGGTTTTTGTAAATCAGAAATTACTAAATAGAAAATAGAGACAAGAGGTAAACTCACGTTGAGTTACCACCCTTTTGAATTTTTCCCATAATTTTCCTTCATAGTTGCGTTCTATATGTGTTTGTCTTTCACCATTTTAAATAGAGACAAGAGGTAAACTCAAGATCTGGGTGTAGTCAAGACCAGGGCGTTGGTGGAAGCCTTTTGCTACTAACCGGACTTTATACTTGTCAATATCACCATTTGTTTTTCTTTTGATTCGATAAACTCACTTGCATCTGATGAAATTTTTGTTGTGTGGCCTAGGAACCAGATCTAATGTTTTTTATAGGCAAAGTGATTAGTAATTGAGGTGTTAGTTGTTAGAGGGGAGAGGGGAGGGGGAGCAAGGTCTACACCTCGTACACCTACTTTTCACCAAGAATGTCTCTTTTGCTCAAACACGTGAATTCATAACTCGTAGCATCACGTTACAACCTAATTTAAAAAAAAAAATTGCGAGGAAACACACTACAAGAATTAAGGGTATTACTGGCTAACTCAATCCCCTAGTAATGGTATAAATCGGCCAGAAATTGCACTTTACTGGCGGATTTAGTCCGCCAGTAATCAGCCAGAAAAACGCTCGCAGGTAACAGTTACTGGCCGAATTTCAGCCAGTAATTACTGGCGGATTTACTGGCCGAATTTCCGTTACTGGCCAGGTAACAGTTACTGGCCGAATTTCAGCCAGTAATGTATTATATATTTTTTTAAAAAAATATTTTTAAAAAGCTTTTTTGTATTTAAAATTTGTTGTTTTAAATATTTAATTCGTTTTTTTTTATTTAATTTTTTAAAAAGCTTGTTGTTTGAAGCAAAGTGAGAACCAAAGTGTTCCTGGCAGAGGCGGCGACGACGGTGCTCCGGCGACCCTCCGCCGCAGCCTTCAAGACCAGAGAGAGAAAGAGAAAGCAAACGAAAGAGAGAGAGAGAGAGAGTTGCAGCGATGGTGGTTCATGGTGGTTTAGCGGTGGTGAGAGAGAGAGGAATTGTGGCCCGCGGTGATGAGAGAGAAAGGAGGGTGTGCGAAGGTGGTGGCTCTGTTGTTGTTGTTGTGGAGGTTTTGGTGGTGATGAGAAATGAAGGTTGGTGGTGATGAGAAATGAAGAAATGAGAGACTGAGATGAGAGTGAAGAAATGAGGGTCGGAGATGAGAGGAAGGAAGTTGAAAGAGAGAGAGATGAAAAAATGAAATGAGATGAGAGTGATTAAAGGTGGAGAGAGAGATGAAAAGCTGGCATGAATGAAAAGGTGGAGAGAGTGATTACTGGCGGACATATGTCCTTTACTGGCGGATATATGTATTTACTGGCGGAACTGTTGCAGGCTGACAGCCCATCGAGTTGACCATTGCTGCAGTCCTTACTGGCGGAAATATGTATTTACTGGCGGAACTGGACTGACGCGACAAGGGACTGCAATCTTGTCTGGTATTACTGGCCGAATAAGGAGTTACTGGCGGAAATTAAATTACTGGCCATTTCAACGGCCAGTTCGCTGCTTTTCAGAATATTTTGTGGCTGAAATTTCCGCCAGTAAATGTAATTACTGGCGGATATATTTATTTATAAAATTATTTTAGTTTTTCAATTAATTTCCGCCAGAAATCCCCTACTCAATCCGCCAGTAAATATACTGGCTGTTTAAATTCGACAGAAATGTTATGGAATCCGCCAGAAACTTACTGGCAGACTAAATCCGCCAGAAATTGCCAAATTCCACCAGAAACTTTACTGGCTGACTGATTCCGCCTGAAATGTCTAGCCAGTAATGCAAGTAATTCTTGTAGTGACAACAACAATGCAAATATAATTAATCACTATTCAACTACCCGCTCAGGGGGATGCTATGCTACTATTGTCAGATTCTCTAGTAGCAACAATATCAAGATACGCCGAGATTGGGTTGTAGGTATTTTTGCTTATATACGAAAATGGTGAGAGTATATCGTGTTACTCTCTTGTCTACTTAACACGACAAATACTTCAAAGAAGTTTTTTTTATAGGCAAAGTTAATGTGGTGGTGGGAATGTTAGTTTCCGGGTATTGAACCCGGGACCTCCTTCTTGCACTCTTTTGGTGTAATTTTTCGGTATCCCTTTGTTCGCCAACTGAGCTACCTACTTGGGATAATACTTAAAAGAAGTTGAACTCCACTAAAATAAGCACATTGTGCGCCTGTGCTGCAGTTTATTCGAATTTTTAAATAAATATAAACTGTGTACCAAAACTGTGTACCATGAGGATAGAACCTTCAACCTCTAAGCAAGTTTACACTTGTTTTACCACTACACCAACATGTATTAGTTAATATAACCTTACAAATATTGCTAGATATTCTTTAAGAACCGGTTATGCGGCTCAAGTTGAGTACAAACAAGCACCATATTTGTTGAGTACATATTAATTTGTGTGATCTAAAATAGATTAATATTATGTATGAATAAATTTAAAAATATTAATAAGTTAATATATTAATTTTTATATTTTAGTAGATATAAAATAAACATAGTTATTAATTTTACAGGTATGAAATTTATATTATTGGAGTACTATATAGGCCTTGACAATTCGCGAAATAGAAATCGGGTCCGAGTCATGTGGTCCCGGTTTTGGTCATGCGGTTCAACTGTCGACCCCTCGGTCTGACCTTGACCCTGTGACCCGGTACCTTCACCGAGTCGATCACCGGTCCGAGTTTTAAAACACCGAATGAAACTGTTGGATTATCAGGCGCTAATGATGATTACACTCACCATAGCTATATAAAGGTCAGGTCTATTTGTAAGATTCTTATCAGTCGATGTGGGCTTATCTATTGGATTCTATAATGAGGTAATATTATATGCAGGGTTTTGCTTTTCCCACACCCCCTCCTACTCTTTCACACCCCTTAACAAATTTTATTCCAAAAATAACCTCGCGTGAGACGCTGCGAGGACGTGTTTTATGACTGTTCGAACGACCTTGTTCGAACAGGTTCGCATGACCTCATGCGAACAGTTTAAAAACGCCCAAAAGGGTGTGAAGTCAAAATTTAACACACTCGAACGATGTTCGCATGACCTCATGCGAACAGGTTCGCATGACCTCATGCGAACAGGTGAAAAACGCCCAAAAGGGTGTGAAGTCAAAATTTAACACACTCGAACGATGTCATTCGAACCTGTTCGAATGCCCGTGTTCGAACAGGTGAAAATTCGTGAAAAAAAAGAGGTTTGGCCTGGCCTTTTGGTCTTTTCACACCCTTATGGGGTGTGTTTCGAGTAGGAGGGGGTGTGGGAAAAGCAATACCCTTATATGCATGTCACTATTGTTAGGTATGTACGTCACCATACTCAACACGATTAGCGTATGTCTAAATCTTGGCGTTTGCTTATCCCACACCCCCTCCTACTCGAAACACACCCCATAAGGGTGTGAAATGACCAAAAGGCCAGGCCAAACCTCTTTTTTTTCACGAATTTTCACCTGTTCGAACACGGGCCTTCGAACAGGTTCGCACGCGGCCATTCGCGTGTGTTAAATATGGGGACACACCCTCTTGGGTGTTTTTCACCTGTTCGAATGGGGTCATGCGAACAGGTTCGAATGTGGTCATGCGAATATGTTCGCATGAGGCTGTTCGAACCAGTGTTGCAGAGCGACAGATATTGGACGTCTCAGATTCCACCGACAGTTTTGATCAACGGCTTACAATCAGTCAAATGTGTGTCAGATAAAGGAGTGGATGTCAATCCCTTTGGAAAATGTGTCTGAACGGATAGAATTTAAACGGCTCAGATTTGTGATATAAAAATGAAATCAACGGCTGACATTTCACCATGCCTATTATAAAAGGGGGTTCACATCCTCAGACCTTCTTCACCAAACCCTAATCTGCTTCTTCACCAAAACCTACTCTCCCTCTTGACAGCTACAACCAAGCTGAAATGGAATGGCAATTGTGCTCAACCCAGTACTCATCCACCAAATTCCTAACTGCCCTTCATCACCATGGGACTGTCACCACCGACGAACATGGTGTTGTGTTTCGTTGTCCTAACCATGTATTCTGCAGGATGAGTAAGGACATCACCTTCGCCCAACTGAAGGAAAAGGCTGAGAGGAAGATTCGTCCAGAGGGAGCGTGGCGTAAAGACGTGGCGCGTATACGTTACCGAAAGTACAACCGGCTTGATTACGGGACTGGCTATTTTACAGTTATGGAGATCCGCAACGATGACGACGTTGGGACCATGATGGAATATCATGCTACACTTCCGATGGGGCGACAAGTCTTAGAGTTGTACGTGGACACAATACGCACTCCAGAAGAGATCATTTATCTTCTGGAACAGGGACGACCGAAACACTAGTTTCTTAGTTAGTTGTTTGCTTATGTTGGTTTTATGTCTTTCGTATTTCATGTATGGTTATGGTTTGTAATAAAAAGGCAATAAATTTGCGCCAAATTAAGTAGATGACATCACAAAAATACTTAATAATATCAAAAGTAGTTAAATTATACAAAAGTTCCAAACAGTTAAATTATACAAATATCCCCCCCCCCCTACTGGGTGTTGCGCCCCCTCCTCTGATACACATTGACGATCCTCCTCCTAAGCCTACGGAAGGGGTTGAGCAACCTCTTGATGCGCTGAAAGACGCTCCTGGTTGGCTCTGGGACATTATCATTGATGGTCCCATCCATCTCATCCACCATATCCAGGAGCTCTGGCAGCATCTGTCAAACAAATAACATAACATTATTTAAATAAGTAGATTTAAATAAGTAGAAGAAACTTATTTAAATAACATAAAAAACACGTACCACACTGACATCCGGCTCATCCACAAGCTCTACATAATTTTCAGGGAAGGCAAAGGGATGTGAGACCCTAGAAAACCATGGAAAGTAGCCCGGCACCGTGTTTGAGGAGTACGGCACACAGGGAGGCCCCCGCGCCACCAAGTGGTCCTGGAACTGTGTCCACCTCTCATCACACTCCGTGAGAGTACAGACGGCCCGATTTGCAGGTCTGGGCTCCTCCGGGATGTGCTGTACCTGGCCAAACTGTCTGACCACTCTATCCGGCAAATGGCTCACCATACAGCCAGCACTCCGGATGAACCCTCTGAACCTGCCCAGCTCCTCAAAGGGTCTCTCCTGCCTATGGCCTGTGTAGGGGTCCCAGGTGACCTCCTCATGGTGTAGCCGGTCAAGGCACAGTCTGATGGTGTGTGACTTGATGGCCCCGGGGCCATCCCTACACAGCCATTTCTTCGCCCGTGGCATACTCTCAACATATTCTGGGTGCACCACCCAAGATGTAAAATTGGCACTCTGGAAGTGCTCAAAAATCCAACCCTGTAATGAACATATCATTGGTTGATTATAAATCTGAAAGTAAACCTAAAGCAAACTTATAAAAAAAAAAGTAAGTTTTATACCTGTAGTAGAGCCATATGACCAGCCATCTTCTTCGTCTTCTTTCTTGAAGCATCCTTCAGCTGATCATACATATGGGCAAGGGCCATTGCCCCCCAGCAGTAGTCTCCAACATTGTTCAAATCAAGAAGCATACCTAGGTAGCCAAGCTTAACCTTGCTTCCTGACTTGTCTGCGAACAATGTGCAGCCCAAAAGATAGAGCAAATAGGCCCTAGCAGCATGATGCCACCTCTGCTCAGCTATGGCTGGGTGGTAGACATGATCCCTCAGCCATACAAGACCAACTGACAACCCTCGCGCAGAAGTCTGTTCAGCGGCATCTTGGGGGGTGGCCCCCAAATAGTCAATCAGCATCTGCTCTCCCTGCCACGAAGTCCAGTCAGGCATGCCATAGAACTGGCCCGTGATGGGGATGTGTAGCAGCTGGGATACATCATCAAGGGTGATAGACATCTCACCCACAGGAAGGTGGAATGATGATGTATCCGGCTGCCAACGCTCTATGAATGCGTTCAGCAGCCCCTTGTGAGTGAGGGGAAAACCAAGTCCTATGAGAGGGAACAACCCCGATAGGATAAGAGTCTCCCTGATCCTAGCATGGACCACAAGGTTAACCGGTCCATGTGGAATCGTAGTTATGTCCGGCCGAACCTGCATTGACAAATGACACCGGCACAATAAGCCAATATGTTCAACAAAATAAGAAACAAAATTGACAACACGCTATTATATAACAATAACTTACCCGGCCAGCATAGAACTCAGTCAAAATATGAGACCCGTATGTGGGCAAGACAGAACCATCAACAGGTCCACCAGGGAATGGGAATGTAGCCCTAGGAGCAGCAGCAGGCTCCTGAGGCTCAACATCCTCCTCATGTTGAGCACCTCCCTCCTCATGTGCATGACCAGAAGGGCCGGCCAGCTCATATGCCGGAAATTGAGCATCACGCTCAACATCCCGGACAATATCATCAACCTCCGGTGGGGGAGGAGGGACGTCCCTACGCCTACCCCTCCGGGAAGGTTCAGCTCCATCTTGCCTCCGTTTGCGTTCGGAAACCGTCGGGGGTGGCCTACGCTCCGGCTGTTGCGAACTACCGCCACGATGCCTCACCATATCTGAAACAACAACCATTAAACCAATTAAGCAACATAATCAGCAAAATAACAGAAACAATACTGTCACACCTGTTCGAACAGCATCATTCGCACCTGTTCGAACAGAAGCATTCGCACGTGTTCGAACAACCCCATTCGAACGGGTGTTCGCATGGCCTCATTCGAACGGTGTTCGCATGACCTCATTCGAACACCTTCGTTCCCAGAAACGTTCGGGGAAGGCCAACCGAACACGTCGCATATGCAGAAAAAATAAAAACGATGAAATGGAAAGACAGGAAAGTGAGGGAGGGAGTACCTGATGCGTAGAATGCGAGATTGAAGCTTCAAAAATGGTGGAGTTGAGATTGAGAGGGAGAGTGAGGGTGAGAAATCGAATTTGGGGTGGGGGAGGCGTTAGGGTTCGGTTGAGAGTGAAGGGGGTGTGAGAGTGTTTGGGAGGGAGAGTGAGAGATGAAATGTTTTTAATTGAAGGGTATTTTAGGGATTTAGGGGGTTTGAGGTGTGTGGTGAGTAGGAGGGGGTGTGGGAAAAGTAAAATCCTAAATCTTTACGCAGTAATTTTAGTATAGATACTCCTCCTTCTATTATAAATCTATTCTTATATATACACAAATTTCTTGGCAACCTCTATTTACGCACCACTCCTACCCACACTAGATAGTTGTGAAAATAAATTGGGGACGCATAAATCTAACGAAATTTAAGCCCAAAATATGGCATGTTAAGCTTTCCTTCGACATAGTCTAGCTTTTTCGAAAGTCTGCATAACCCGTTAGCTTTTTTATATTAAGCCTTTATATAAGTCATGCAATCCATCTATAAATAGACAAATAGGCTCTAAATCGAGAATTAGCTCTATATCTAATAAACTAAAAAATGAATATGAATATAAAAACCACAACCACTCAAAAATATGGGACATAAAGATGAAAATAGATAAGTCGAGCAAAGCAAATCTTTAAGATCTAACTTTAACTCTTAGAAAGATACAACTCGCACAATAACTCACTCAAAATCTTTTGGCAATTGTCTTTAATTATATAAGTCATAACTTAATTCTTTATATAAGCCAAAACCTAACTCATTATAAAGGTTCAAATTCTAATATCTAATATAAACCAATATTATGGAGCTAGACCAACAGCTGCAATTGCGCTGAAGATGATTTAAGAATGCTGTTACTTTTGAAAAACAGCTTTTCTTGAAGACAATCATGCGCAACAAATTCAGTGATCAGGGGCATATAGAATCTAGAATAAGATACATTCCGTTAGCAGTTCCCGCGAATTAATAGATTCCTCGTCAAAAGTAAAACAATGGACAAAGCAACTCAATCCAATTTACACATCGATCACAATGGTCCAACACAATAATAAAAAAAATCTAATTGACCAAATGTCAAAGTTTTAAAAGAACATCACAAAAAGTATTCCGCAACAAAACCACATTCAATCACTAATCCCTACCACAAATTATGACAAACGCACTCCACCCAGCATACCACGTGACATTTTATATAAGATCAGCAACATTCATCGGCATTTCATCAATCTGAGTACTGTAATATTGCTCAATATCTCTCAAGATTTTGATATCATCGCTTTTGACAAAATTTATCGCAACACCCTGCAAAACATTATTAGACCTAACTATAAGCAACATATATTACATCCACCAAATTTCCACGACAAAAAAATAAATATATATTACATCCACCAAAAAAGTGCAAAACAAAGTTTCTGATATGAAAATAAGACCAACTACTCAAACCAAGAAAAATTAGTAGTTAAACATCACAATACCTTTCGCCCAAAACGTCCAGAACGGCCAATACGATGGATGTACAGCTCTCGATTATTTGGAAGGTCATAATTGATAACTAGAGAAACCTGATAAGAGTAGCAAGTGCATGATCAATATCAACAATTAACTCATCCATTTTTACAATTCAAAAGGAACCAATGCAAGATTTTCTTTATGAACTTTTTATTGATACTAGAAAAATGGATGATCAAAAAATTCCAGTTCGCATTTCTTCGGGGCAAAAAAAATATTGCTATTATATTAGCCCCTACCTTAACGCTGCCTAAGAAAATAATATATACCAGTATCTAACAGAGAAAATAAAATATGAACCAACAAATAATCAGCAGAGGAACCAGAGATTCAGAGTTAGAATCACGATGCCCAGTTGGTCTAAAGAGTTGTGATAGAATTGAAGTTGTGATAGAATTCACAACTGAGTTGGGATATTCCTTGTAAGCATATCTGTTTAAAATGAGTTGTGATAGAATTCTATTCAGTGCCCATTAACAACCTCTGAATAGAATTGAAGTTTATTGGTCTAAAGAGTTGTGATATTCCTTGTAAGCATATCTGTTTACTTTTTTCAGGTCAGCAATTATTTGCCATCCTTTCAACAAAGTGTGTGTTTTGTTGTACAACTGCCAAATGCAATTTTGAATGCACTAGATTCTGTAAATTGATTGAAATTAAGTTTAAAATGAAGTGATTAATATTTTAGTGTTTTTACTTTAATAACAAGTATCATGTAAACCTTTGAAGAAAAAATCATTTTGATTCAGATAATCAAACATCTAGGTTCTGCCTGATTTGGTTTTTAAAAACTGTTTTCTGTTTTATAAAACTTTACCAAGAACAAATTTTTTGTTTTAAAATTTGACTTTTGAGAACTGAACTGTTTTTTAAAAAAGAAAATCAAACAGGCCACTAGATTTTTACTGAATCAAATAATATTTTTTGAGGAGAAACAAAATCAATCGACACTACTCACGAACTAAGCAGCTGAGAACAGAGTTACGACTCAGGACATATATATAAGAGATGACACGTGATTCACCCTCCGTATAACATACTCTAAACAGGATATTATAAACAAGATATTACTTATTAGCAATGTGAATTTATATTTTGGAGGCACAGAAATAAAAGAAGAAATAAACAGACTGGGGTAACAACTTGCCTGCTGTACATCAAGCCCACGAGCCCAAACATCTGTTGTTATCAAAACACGAGTTGTTCCAGATCTGAATTCTCCCATAATGGCGTCCCTTTCTTTTTGAGGCATGTCACCATGCATTGATGAAACCGTAAAATTATTGTTACGCATTTTTTCAGTTAACCAGTCCACCTGTTTAAGATGATATAACAAAGATAGAATTTGTAAAATGAGCACGCTGAGCAAACTTAGAGTGCAGAATCTAATAATGCACTATATCTATCCTACTGGATAATTTTCATTTACCTTTCGCTTAGTGTTGCAGAATATAACAGCTTGAGTGATAGTTAGAGTATCATAAAGATCACACAGAGTATCAAACTTCCATTCCTCTCTCTCAACCGCAACGAAAAATTGCTTGATTCCCTGTTATTGGGAGCAATAATTGCATCAATATCCGGTTAAAGATCAAAAAGCATGAAAACAACAGAAACAATTGCTTACCTCCAATGTCAGTTCATCACGTTTTACGAGGATCCTCACAGGATCTGTCATGAACTTATTTGTCATCTCCAATATTTCATGAGGTAGCGTTGCGGAAATTAAGACAACCTACAGAGTAAAAACTAGCCAACTCAGAGACAATATACTTCACAATATAACAAGACTTCAGAAACAAACAAGATTGTTCTACAAATCTACAGCAGGAACAATACAAACATCACTCCACTGATTACCAAATTAGGATACGTATCATGAATTGGAATACCTATTTTTTGAATCGTGAATCGAATCTTTTTATGAATCGTAAGATTCATGATTATTAAAAATGACATTAATAAGTAATAACAAGTGACATGAGGGAGAAAATTACAAGGAAGAACATAGAAGGTAGAGTACAAACTACTAGGTAGGCACGGGCAGGAAGACTAAAATACTTGCACTATTGGAGTGAGTGCAAACCAAAAACATAGTGTGCTTGGGTCGTTTGTGTGTGAATCTAACTTGGGTTTTGTAAGGTTTGTTTTAGGATTGTTGTGTCCCATTTCTGGGCTGCACCCACGACGTAATCTGATCGGAGATTCAGCAATATTCACGAATAGTGAGATATAGCTGAGTGAATCATGGTTCATGTTGAAATCCAGGTGCAAAACAGATTTGCACTCTGATACGTATTCATTCTGTATGATTTTGTTTCTTATCGAGAGAAGAATCACATGAATCTTAAGATAATGAAAACTATGCGTAAGATACTGATTACTTTGCACTTCAGTGCCTAGGACCAAGGATCCTAAGATGCATTTAGTTAAGTTTTAAACTGAGGTAAACTTTCAAGTAATTGGGGCAACAGAAGTTTAAAACCATAATAAAGACAACAAAAAATTTATAAAAAACTCTTAAGAATCATCCCACCCAGGTAATTCATCAAAGTACACTGCAAAATCAAATGATTACTGCAAGCAGCTTATTATGAAGCAAAGAAGCAGCTTCATTGTTTGGTGAAAACATTAACTAAATTTTTATGTCATTTGATAGGTGCTTAGGTCTAAATGAATCCAATATTTGAACTAATCAAATCAAATAGGCTTTCGGAGGTTTCAGACTCCTTATATTCCCGTTCTTCCTTGAATATCTGGCTTGCTTCATTGCCAAGGTTTTTTTTCTTCTAACTTACAACCCTTCATATAATTCCAAGTCACTAAAGCCAGTTTTCACACAAGCACACTGTGCACCTCCCATATCCATATTTATTGGCAAAATTCTTCTGAATTAAAATTCTGGTGTGTTTAAATTCAATATAATTTTTATTGATCGTTATTGTCACCCATTTAGCCATAGTAAGCATTTAAGCAACTAACCCCACTCACCAAAAAACGTATTAACATTTAACATTGTGCAGCTTAGTTCCATTTAAGCATATAACAAGATTTCAAATTGCAGCAATTTAATTCCATAATACAATAACAGAATGAGGGCATCAAGGTAAAGAGAACCTGAAGGTCTGGTGGGAGATATCTATACACATCATAAATTTGGTCTTTAAATCCTCTGCTCAACATTTCATCAGATTCATCCTGTCAGCAAGAAAAATATTAGATAATCCTAGACAGACAGCAAGAAAGGAAAAAATGCAATTAATGCCAATCTAACGAACTCACCAGAACTAGCATCTTGATAGCTCTTGTGCGCAAGGTTCTCCTTTTGATCATGTCACAAACTCGGCCAGGAGTTCCAGACACCACATGAACTCCATTCTCTAGTTTCCTTATATCTTCTCCCACGCTTTTTCCTCCAATGCAAGAATGTGCTTGTATATTTATGAAATCTCCAACAGCCAATATAACCTTTTCAGTCTGTGAGGCCAGTTCCCTAGTCGGCGACAAGATTAAGGCCTGCACCCTGTTCAAAAATTATATACAAGCCAATAAATTAATGTACCCAGTCCAGAAAAACATAAAATTTAGCTCTACGATTAAATTTTCATTTTTGAACTAATAAAATTATATAATAAGAACAATAATCAAGCATTCTAATCCTCTCATTCTAAAAATTTCTTCCATTTTCAATTAACAAAATACTAACATAAAACTAAAAATATTCCCACCCCCCTCAAAACAAATCCCCCATCTTAGACATATCATACCTTTATTGCTCGTTAGGGATTCAGTAGCCCTTCGTTTAACTTTCTTCTTAGTCTTAGTTTTCTTAAATCCGCACAACCCAGAATCAAAAAAATACCAATCAAACGTCAAAACCGCTTCTTACCCTAAAAAACTCCTAACCATCTAAAAACCCTAATCAAGAAATTCAATCTCAAATCATTGTTAATCTCGATTTCCCTTTTCTCCCGATAGCAAAGCAAACAAATCAACATAACAAAGAAAGCATATCAAAGGGACTTACTCTCTGTTAGAGGTATCAACGACCTGGCAAACAGTGAGGGCAATCATGGAAGTCTTGCCGGTACCAGATTGGGCTTGAGCAATAACATCACGACCCTGAATGATAGGCGTAACAGCACGCTGTTGAATCGCTGAGGGTTTCTCAAATCCGTATTGGTAGATTCCTCGTAGCAAATCGTCTCTTATTCCCATATCCTCGAAGCTTGCAATCGCTTTCACACCCTCCGTTGTCTCAAAGTCCATGTCCTCCGACGTGTTAATCGTTCGCCGACGGTTCGCCGGTACCACCGAAGTTGTCGCCATGGCAGCTGAAATAGCACGAGTTCTATTCGTTTTCCTGGAAAAGGTGATACTAGCGAGGCGAGGTCTTTTTTGTGACCTAAATAAACCAACGCCGTTTGTATTTGTTTGTATTTTTTTTTTTGTGTGCTTAAATAAGATTTTAACAGCAAATCAACCCGTGCTCCGCACGGAACGGGGTGGTTCCTTAAAAAAAGAAATATATTTCTATATTATAAAAATGGCTTAAATACAGTTTTGGTCCCCCTATTTTGACCAATCCACGATTTTGGTCCCTAAACTTTTAATTTGACGATTTTGGTCCCCCTATTTTCCCAATTTGAAAAATCAAGGTCCCCCACCCCAATTTTGACTCAGTTTGACTGACTTATCCTACGTGGCAGCCCACGTGGACTGCCACGTAGGCACACCCCCCCCACCCCACCCCCCCCCCCCCCCACCCCACCCACCCCTCCACTGTTTGTCTTCCCCACCCCAACCCCCCCACACCCCACACCCCACCCCCACCCCCACCCCCACCGTGAACCCCCCATCCCCACCGTGAACCCCCCCCCCCCCCCCCGTCCCCTCCCCCCTCCACTGTTCCCCCTCCCCTTCGCACCTCCCCCCTCCCCTTCGCACCTCCCCCTCCCCTTCGCCTCTCCTCCCCTTCGCACCCCCTCCCCTTCGCACCTCCCCCCTCCCCTTCGCACCCCCTCCCCTTCGCCTCTCCTCCCCTTCGCCCCTCCTCCCCTTCGCACCCCCTCCCCTTCTCACCTCCCCCCTCGATTTCCCTCTCTCTCTTGCTCACCGTCTCTCCCCTCCCTCCTCGCTTTCCCTCTCTCTCGCTCACCATCGCTCTCTCTCGCTCACCGTCGCTCTCTCTGCGTCTCTCTCTCTCTCTCGCAGATCCGGTGAAGGGGAAGGGGAAGGGGGGTTCACGGTGGGGATGGGGGTTCACGGTGGGGGTGGGGGGGGGGGCGAAGGGGAACAGTGGAGGGTGGGGTGGGGATCGGTGGTGGGGGGGTTGGGGTGGGGTGGGTGGGTCGGTGGTGGGGGGGTTGGGGTGGGGAAGACAAACAGTGGAGGGGTGGGTGGGGGGGTGGGGGGGTGGGTGTGGGGTGGGGTGGGGGTGGGGGGTGGGGTGGGGGGGTGGGTGGGGGGGTGGGGTGGGGGGGTGTGCCTACGTGGCAGTCCACGTGGGCTGCCACGTAGGATAAGTCAGTCAAACTGAGTCAAAATTGGGGTGGGGGACCTTGATTTTTCAAATTGGGAAAATAGGGGGACCAAAATCGTCAAATTAAAAGTTTAGGGACCAAAATCGTGGATTGGTCAAAATAGGGGGACCAAAACTGTATTTAAGCCTATAAAAATAAATAGGTGAAGACTCCCGTATCCTTTGAGTGTTGAGGGGTATAATACCCAACATCCAATCGCTCAATGACATCTCATTTTTCTATTTAACCATTTTAAAATTAAATTAAATGTTGAATTAATTTTGCCTAGAAGGTATCATACCCACCCAACTCTCAATAGGTATGGAAGAAATTTCCAAATAAATAAAGTAAGGAATAGTTGATTAAAAACTTAAAATGAGTTTCGTAAGAGATACGGTGGGTGTTGTAGTAGGAAGACTAAAGAGGGTGGGTAGTAGGGTATTGATCAAAAAAAGAGGGTAGAGGCAAGTTTGACGTGAATTTGAAAATCGATGGGTTTGAGAATTAAGTGACGCCACAATTCAAGTCTATGCGAGTACATTCGACAAGCATAAATACAGATAAGTACTAGGATGAATTTTCCAAAGTTAGCTTGATACTTATGGTATCCATGTAGAAATCATAAACCGCAGTTGCAATGTTGCTACCATTCTCTTTTAAAATCCAAATACCACCAGATTGGCTTCGCGCATCCACAAAATAAACACTCACATAACCAGTTATGTCCCAAAACGACTTAGTGTTGTGAAAACCGATATGAGTTTCCATAATGATTAGAAACGTAGGAGAGTGTTTCCTAATCAAGTCCATCAAGTGTCTTTTCACTACAAGAATAAGGCTCATTTCCTGTGAAAATTTCCGACGAAAAATATTCCGTCGCAAATTGCGACGGATTTGCGACCAAAATCACCATCGGAACTGTTAAAATAAAAAGGCGGACAACTTTACGTTGAAGTTTCCGACGGAATCAGAGTCGTCGCAAATTTCCGACGGAATTGTTAGTCGCAAACGCATTAAAATTCGTCGCAAACCAACAATCCAAAATTAAAATTTAAGCTCACTCTCGTTTTCTCCCTCGGTACCCTCCTCACTCTCACTATCGCAAATTGAATTAGAAATTAAAGGTAGGGTTTTTCTCACGGCGCTGTTTTGCTCCATTCTCTCCCTCAGTACCCTCCTCGTTCTTTTCCTCCCTAATCTCTCATCCCCTCCCCACAGAACCGGTCCCTCCCTCTCCTTACAACCAAAAGTAAACCTAATCTTAAACCTTCCTCGCCTCACCGCCGCAGCTTCAAAAACAGGGGGAGGGAGAATGTCTTTTGCGACGAAGACGAAGACGATGTTCGTGGTGGCGATGGCTATAGCGATAGCGACGGTGAGAAGGTGGAAAGCGAAGAGGGAGAAGAACGAGGGCGCTTGGGTAAGGTTAATGATGGTTGACGGTTTTGTTGATGGTGGAGTATGGCGGTTTGCGGTGGCTTACAGTGGCTGAGATGGGTTCGGTTTGCGACTACGAGGGCGAGGCTGTGAGAGAGGAGTATGGTGCTTGATGGTGGCGCACGACGAGGCTACGGTGAGGCTACGGCGTGAATGGGTCAACGACCACCGTCTACGGTGATCGACTTCTAATCAGTGAGTTCTGTTCCTCTTTTTTGTTTTTACGGTTCTGTACTCTTCTTTTCCCCTATTTCTCTGACCTGATTTCTGTTTTTTTGCCACTTCTGATTATTTGATCCTTAAACCCTAAATTTTTTTATCACTGAACCTAATCAAAGCTATAGCTACTAATTTCGTTTTCTCTGAACCCTAGTTTTTCTATTACTGAGCCTGTTACACGCTTTTTTTCTTTAAGATCTAATTTCAGATTTTATGATGAACATAACACTAAAAAAATGGATCAACCTTTATTCCAGCTTCTGAAAGAGGGCTCCTAAGTTGCTATGTTCGACCATTAGTTTTCTAGGTTCAAATGCATGTTTTGTTAATTTCCTTGATATGTTCGTTTTGTCGTTTCGGTCCATTCTCGTCGATTTTCCTCGGATCTGTGCACTATGTTTTCAGGGACTGGTGGAGAAAGTATATATGGTTCAAAGTTCCCAGGTAAGAATGCCTAGTACTGCTCCAGAGCTTAGCCGAGATACTATAATGTGACTTGTGCTATGTTATATATCAAAATTAATGTTTGTATATTTCGTTTACTTTAGACGAGTCATCTAGGCTTAAGCATGACACCCCTGGTCTTTTTAGATGTGTTGACGATTACATGTACAGATTCTGATGATGCATGTCCTTGAACAATATGAAAGAGCCCATTTTTTCTAACAAGTCAATGAATTTGTTTTCCAGTAACTTTTAAATTATTGATGATTGTCTGCCTTTTGAGTCTTAAACTTCATTATTGTCAGTTTCTCCATTTATTTATTCACCTTTACAAAGGTGTAGTTATTTAGTTTTTTGTGGTGGAACTTATATTTTGCATATTCACTCTTACACAGATGAATGTAGAAAAGTTGATGAAGAATAGATGGCCTCGAACCGGTGGGAAGGGTACTGTCAGAAGGTATATTATGTTAAAATCTGATTTTTTTTTCCATATAAAAAACAATGTTATTAAAACGATTTGATACTACTTTCAATTGCCTATGGATGTTCATGTGCTACTGGTAGCCATATATTGACTTAACCTATTTACCTCTGCTTATGATGCTATGATATTTTATTATTCTTCATGTGAAGGAAGTAGCAGTTCTAGAAACCTTGATAAAACACCAACATGGGTTGTTGCTTGTGTTTGCACTGTTTTCAACTTGATTTCAATCATTCTTGAGAGAAAAGTCTTCACAAAGTGGGAACGGGATTTGATCTTTGTTTTTGTCCCAATTAGTTTAATTTGCTTAAATTCAATTCATTTCTCTTTTACAGTTATCAAAGCTTCTGCCTTTGTTACTTGCACTTGTAGTTGTTGGTAGTTATATGATTTTGCTGTTATGTTATGTGTATTGTCTTTCATTTTTTGCTTTTGGGAAAGTTTTTTCTATGAGCAGCACTTACATACAGTATCGTAGGTGCTATACCTTTTGTTCTAGAGATAAAGTGTCGGTTCTTTATAACTCACTTAACAATTGCTAATAAAAATTACACCTAGTTTCTAGCAGTTACCTAATTTATTATGTGGGGAACAACACCACCAGTACTTACTGTATCTTAGTTTTTTCCTTATTCTATTTCTTTTTTTGTTATTGCTCTATTAGTGTCATAATAAGTGAAATTTTAGGAAGTTTTGAAGCTGAGGGGTTGTTTTGATTAGTTGAGGACTAAAAAATCTTTTGTATTTTGTCAGTGGTTAGAAGAAAGGCACAAGAAGGCTTTGCTTGAAGCTCTAGAAAAAGTCAAAGCTGGTAAGTTGTGAACTTATGTTATGATGTTTATGGACTCTTCTTAAATTGATTTTCTTTTACTGTCTTTGACCCTCTTTCAGATTTATGATTGAGGAATAATAATGATGGTGATGATGGTTATTTCTTTCATTTGTTTTTATGCTGAGCTCTCTAATTTCTGGGAAAGTTGAAGTACAAGAATGAAAATGATTCTGTTCAAGACGTGAAAGCAGAGGACCTTCAGCAAATGTTTCTGGCTATGACAGAGGAGGTGATCTCTTTTACATAAAAGTTATTTGTCTCTTTCCCTGTGTATTATATGCTGAAATCAGTTTGGCAACTAATGAATTTGTCATTGCAGGTTCCTGTTATTATTGTTAAATTGGCAGATAGGTTACATAACATGCCCATTCTATCACATAAGCCTCCACACAAACAGGTCATTTCCGTTGGATTGAATACTATTGCTAGGAAGAACTATCTTTTTTCTTTCAGTGGCCTTTATTGCATTCTTTTATTATCATTGATTTTCGTAGAAAAGTGACATAATTAATTAATGCCGAATGCCTGAATTTGCATCTGTCCCTATTTGAAAGTGCATTGATTTTTTATGCAAAACATGATTGAGATTAAGTAAATGGTACTTTCATTTTTAAAATCAGTCAAAGAGAGATTTCGAAAGCCTTAAATGTGTGTGTGTGGGCTATTACTATTTTTCTGAATGTTTTTAAAAGATGTTTTGCACATAGAGGTTGCAATTTAAAACAACTTGAATGACATAAGTGAATCTTTAATGAGCTTTATATGATAAAGGATATGTTAGCATAATTTCTTTTCTTTACCATGGCCGCTTTGACAATCATAAGATAGCATCATGCATATACACGTTGAGATTGATTCTAACTTACCATGGCCTTTTGCTTCCTCTTATTTATTTATTAGAGTAGATTTTGTTTCATACTTTCATTCTTTAGACATTTTACTTTGTCATGATTAGAGTGGACATAATGGTTGCTTGGGCTGGGTCTTCTTACCATTGTGATTCAATTTTTGCATTTCAACATGTGTAGTTCATATTAATTCCTTAGACATTTTACTGTTGTTCTTTTTTTCCAGGAACAAGACTTTTACTTTTCAGATTTGATATATAAAAATCAAAGGTGGGTACATATGGCCGAGTTGCTCCCAAATATATGGCCACGGGTACACAAGTTTACAAGGTAGCTTTAGCTTCTTTTATTTCCCACACAGTAGTAGGATATTGCCCTACTTTTTTATTTCCTATTGCTTCTGTGTTTTTGTTATTATGTGTTTCTTTGAGTTTATTTTACTTTTCATTGTAGTGGTAGCGGAGCATTTGGCTGTTCGGTCGAAATGGCGGCAAGTCGGCAACCGTGTTTCTGAAAAAGGTTGATTTAGAAAGACTGAATTATAATTTGTTTTACTCTAATTTTGGTTTATCAGATTCTAAAATGCGGGATTCAGATTTGGTATCTTTGTTTTTTATTTGTGTTTTGGGTTTACTTTGATTTTGATGAGGATGTTCAATTTACTTTGATTTGTGTTCAATTTAAAATGAGGATGTTGTGCAAGGATTTGGTATCCTTTTTTGCGTATTGTTGTTTGTTTTTGGGGATATTCTACTAGGATTTGAAAGGTTCATTCATAGTATTGTGTCCTCTAGGATTCCAGTTGAATTGGAATGTTTTAAATGTGTGGCTCCAACATTGAAGCTTAGTGGCATAGGCACTGAGTCTGTTCATATTATCGATTTTTCTCTTAATAAGTTTGAGTTTAAACCATAAAGCTTGGCAATTATGTGTTATTTTTTTCGGTTGAAGGACAGGTTATTTAGTTTATTTACTTCAGAATTAAGTCCTTAGTGTTATTAAATTTGAGCAATTATATATGTGCCTAAAAATTTCTTGTTTTTTGTTTAGGGTTACTTCCGTTGCCTGCATTCCTTGATTGAGAGGCAACATACTTCATTAAAAGTGAGAAAGTAAATACTACTAGCTACAAAGGAAGCTGAATCCATGTGGACCAACAGCAACTTCGGGTTTACAAAGCTAGAAAAAGATGAGGTGTGTGTGTGGTATTCTTTTAGTGAATTTGTGTCTTACAAATAAATGTTACCTCTGTTTTGTTGCCATTGCTATGTGGTATTATTTTATTTCGACCAAATGCTTTATATGTGGTATCCCTTGATACAAACAATTTGCTTTGCATACTGTGTTTTGCATGGCTGCTCTTTTGATTTGATGTAGTTTCTATTTTATTTATCTCCTCTTTCTTTTAAGTGCATCTTTAGGAGAACTCCTTGTACTCCTATTTCTACTTATCTTTGTGAATGAATTCTTCTATCAAATGGATAATTAACCATTTTTCTGAGGAGTTATATTCAATTGAAATATTCTTGGTTGCTTATAACCCGAGTTTCCTTCATTTTAATCACTAAATTCCTTTATGAAAAGATTAGTGTTTTAACATGGTTGCTGACTCAGTCATATTGTGAACCAATGCTGTCTGCAATTGACTGTTAATTGCTAAGGCAATTATCACAGTTGCATGTTGTGATGCCAACTGAGATCAGAAACCTTTTAGATAATGCAAAGACGAGCAGAATACTAGCTACAACCTTGTATATGTGAGAATTGATAATTTCTCATTTTTAACTTTTCATGGATAAACCCATGAGTGGCCATTTTGATTGCATATGTTATGATATTTGTTTGCTGAAGTGACAATTACTCTTTTCTTTGGAGGGGATCAGATCAAAATTGTGGATGTTAGGCTGTAATGGTATTTTTAGAACTTGTTTAATACCTCTACATGCAATTATCTTATTGGCTTTGCCTATTGGAATTTTCTGCAGACTGCACCTCTTCAACCTTAGAGGATTCAATACAAGAGAAACAGTCAGCCTTCTTGGTAATCCCTTCAGTATCATCTGGAGCAGCATTTGACACTCACTATTACCAAAGCTTGTTGAGAGGAAGAGGGTTGTTGTTTGCTGATCAGCAGCTAATGGCTGAGGAGAAGACTGCCAGACTTGTTTCAGCAGCTAATGGCTGAGGAAGAGGGTTCTGTTTGCATTCTTTGTTGTACAAATTGGTATAGCAATTTTGTTTTGTCTATGTAAATTTGGCATGGATGTCTTGATTCTTATCATTTGATTCGTAATAGAAAATGTGTCAGACATTTGAGATAGTTTTGGCTGTGTAAAGTTACAATCAGTTACAAAAATAATTGATTTTGGTTACACTGTGTTAGATGTTTAGCTTGTGGCTTCAAGCCTGTAACAAATATGCTGAAATAAGATCGGTTTTGTATAATTTAATTTTTTTTTAATTTTTTTTAAAATTTCCGACGGATTTGCGACGAAAATGTGTTAGATTTTGCGACGACTTTGCCACGGATATTTGCGATGGATTTCCGACGACTTTGCGACGGAGACATTTGCGACGAAAAAATCCGTCGGAAACGATTTGTGACAAGCGATTTTGCGACGAAAATTTGTCCGTCGGAAAGGTTAATTTGCGACGAAAATCAGTGTGTTTCCGACGGATTTTGCCGTCGGAAATCGTCGATTTTCTTGTAGTGTTTAGCCTTCTTATTTGAAGCTCCCTGGATGTTCCAAGAGAGCACTATAACTTCTTTGAAACCTAACATCAAACACCTAGCTAGTTGATGAAGGAGACAAAGCAAGTCTCGAGGGCTTATTAGCTTAAGTAACAGGCTCCAAACAATGGGAGTTTCTTGAACAACTTCCACATCTTAAGTGGCAAGCTCATCTGTGGCGCAATGGCTGGACTCACCTCCATGACTAGCTTGTGGTTCATCAGGTGGCTTGCTGTAACGAGTGATAGCCTCCAAATCCAAATTCGTAGTAAAGGCATTGGTGGTGTTAGAGGAATTTTTATTCCCATTCCTTAGCCTTTGATTCGAATGTTTAACCGGCCCACTAGAATTTGTAACCAGCCCAGTTGACATTTGTTTTGACACCGAATTTACCTCGATACCCTTTTGCTGATGGTCTGCTTTCCTTGGCACGTGGACACTGACACTCTTCTCATAGTGTCGCTTTTTGGAGTTGGTGGAGGGACAACTGGGGCCTGCACTGCCATCATTCTTTGCAGTGTTTGTTTACTTTAAGGAAACATATAATTGCTTACCTTTATTCGCCCCCAATTCCCTAGCCGCATGATTACCTATTGATTTTCTTTGATTGATCCCATAACCGCCTTTTTTTTGGATTCTATTTTTTCTGTTGCACAACCAACCAATCACCGTGTGCTTTCTTCAATTCTGCACTCTCACCAGCTGAATTAGCGGAGCTAATTACTTGTTGAGGCTCCTTGGTGATTTTTTCACGCTCGTTGTCATTTCCAACCGGAACCCTAGGTTCCACCACCGCCACCGTAGCCTTACGGTGGTTATCCACCGTTTTTTTCTTACAATCACGAGTATGATGTTCATAGCAGGCACAATTACCACAGATAATATGAAGTCCCCCATACCGCACATTGTATCGGTGTCTGTTGACATTGACCTTACCAACCACCGGCAATGTCAAATCAATCTCTACACATATTCTCGCAAACCGACCACTCTCCACTTTCAAGGCGTTGGAATCAACCTTGATTAGTGCTCTTACCACTAACGCAAGGCCAAGAAGAAAGCTTTCATCATAGCAGAGTAAATTAAGTCCTGGAAACCAGATTCATACCAAAGTCTCCCCACCTTGGCAAGAGGAGAAGCAAAATCAGGTGTCCATCTTGACACTGCCAAATAATGATCAAACAACATCCATGGGCCATCTAAGACAATTTTTTCTCTATCCGCAAGTAATTCACACTTTACTATATAGAATCCATTATCAACATCCATTAAGCTTCCACATCTTCTTCAGCCGGTCTTTCATCACATGGTAACCCACGTTCTTCCCAAGAAGTTTGATAACTAGAGCCTCCTTCCAAGGGTTACATAAATCTTGGAAATACTTATCATCCAACGTAAATGTTCGGTAGCAATCGATTTCCTCCTTCAAGAGAGACTTTCATAAGTCCCTTTGCAATCAGCTCCGCTGCTTTCTCCTTTATTGGATTTTTCCTTTGACCTTCAGCAAGAATATCCCGGAAGGACGGTCTTGGAGGTTTAGAGGAACCTCCGTCTGGCGGATTCTCAGGCGGCGGCCTGCAGGGCATGGCAGCAGTGAACACAAAGGGCTCCGAGTTTTGCGGGGCGCTCTCCATTAGGGTTTTTTGTATCAAATTTTTTAGGTAGATATTAATAATTTAGTTGGTAATGATGTTATTTTTTGAAAAAAATTTATATATAGCATAATGAAAAAATAACTGTAATAATATGAAATTGGTAATTAAAAGTTGGATTAAGGTACCTTCCACGACGACTATGTAGACTAATCATTCGAGGTATTGGAGATCCATTTACGGGGTTGACATTTGCCAACAAATGTTTTTTCACACGCACCAGTCAGGAATTGAATTCAGGACCAAATGGTTAAAGAATCCAAGTATCTACTACTTGTGCACATCATGTTGGTTTGATTTAATTTGCATAGCATCTCATGCGAATTTTAATGATACACTGATATGAATCCAAAAAGATTTATGTTATACCGTGTTGAGTTGTTCCATCAGGAATTCATTGCCCGCAAAAACCCTTTGCAATCATTAAATTCTATTTCCTAAAAAAAACTATTTAATTCTACTCTCAATTAATTATTTTTCCTTTTCTCAATATAAAAAAAAATACCAATTCCCTACACATGTTTCCAATTCCCCCCGTGTAACCCATCTCCCCTCCCTATGTATCCAATTTTTCATTCTTCTTTTCACATATAATTTTTCCATTCGTCATTTCACAATTTCCTCCTCTCTATAGCTAAATTTCCTCTTCATTGCCAAACATCTTCATCACCGCCTCCCATACTTCTCTCTCCACTCTCTTCCCAAAACCTTCCAAGCCTCTTCATTTCCTTCCCTTCTCTCAGTATTTCAATTTCTTCTTCTCTCATTTCTCAATTTCCTCTTTTCAAGCATAATCCCCATCGTCCCTCATCTCACTTTATAGTAATATAAAAGATTAATATCGTATATGTTCATCCAAAGTGAGAGAGATCGTATGAGGGAGACATAGAGGGAGTAAGAGACCGAGAGTGAGGGAAATGGAGAGGTGGAGATAGGGTTTACCGTGATGATGTCGTGGTGAAGTGTGGTGAGGAGAGAGAAATGAAGTTATAGTGAGAGAAGGGTGGATTTTGAGGTGGTGTTGGGGGGTGAGATGGTGATGATGGCAGTGGAGAGTGAGGGATTTCGTAGAGAGAAAGGGTGAGGAGAGCAATGGTGACATGATGGCTGAGAGAGATCGTGGTCGTTCGGTGGTGGTGCGATGGTCGCCGGAGCTGGTAGTGGTGCCCTCTGAGTTTCGCTTCTCTCTCTTTCTGGATATGCTTCTTCTTTCTTTTCTCCCCACTACAAAAAAACGCCTTATTAGCGACGGATTTTTAGCGAGGGAACCAAAATCCGTCGCTAATGTTTAAGTAGCGACGGATTTTAGTGAGGGAACCAAAATTCGTCGCTAATAATGACGAAGGTGCGCTTTTCTTAACAAAAAATTTAAATTCCATCGCTAAATTTAAAATCCGTCGCTAATTCCTTGGAAATTGCACCAATTCTGAATCCGTCGCTAAGGCACTAATCCGTCGCTAATGCTGCCGTGACCGTTGCGCAGACATTGGAATGCGTAAATTTCTGAATCTGTCGCTAATTTGAATTTCCGTCGCTATATTTTCGTCGCTAATTCTAATTTTTTTTATTAAACCGAATCCTCTCTCTTATCTTCTTCTTTTCTTTTCTCACACTTCACTCTCTTTCTCCCTTACTCTCCTCTCTCTCTACCCAAACCCACCCTACACCACCACACCACCACCCTACTCTCCTCTCTCTCTTCCCATATGTCACCTCCACCACCACCACCACCACCACAAAATTAATTTCCACCCTCACTCCTCTCTTTAACCATACCCCTCTCTCTCTAACCCTCTCTCTCTATACACAAACTCCTTCCCATATTTCACCACCACCACCACCACTACAAAATTAACTTCCACCCTCACTCCTCTCTTTAACCATACCCCTCTCTCTCTCTATACACAAACTCCTTCCCATATTTCACCACCACCACCACCACCACAAAATTAACTTCCACCCTCACTCCTCTCTCTAACCATATCCCTCTCTCTCTCTAACCGTCTCTCTCTCTACACAAACTCATTCCCATATTTCACCTCTAGCATCACCATCACCACCACCACCATATTTCACAATAATTTTATAATAATTTTATAACAAAATTATAATTTAATAATTTTATAATATATCGAATATTAAAAATATTATAATAATTATTATAAAAATAATTTTATAATTATTATAATGATATTATAATATTAAAAAAATCACGAATTACGAGGTCATTAGCGACGGAAAATCCGTCGCTAATTTTAAGCGGGATTTCGAAAAATCACGGATTACGAGGTGATTAGCGACAGAAGTTTCCTCGCTAAATTCCCTCGCTAACTTCCGTCGTTAACCATTAGCGAGGAATTTGTTCTGTCGCTAATTCCCTCGCTAAGGCACATTAGCGACGGATTTTTGGTCATTAGCGACGGAAAAATCCGTCGCTTATACTGTTTTTTTTTGTAGTGCCCCCTCTCTTTCTTCTCTCAAATATTTTTTTCTCTTTCCCCGGACATTGCTTCCCCTTTTATATTACATTTTGCATTTAATGTTTCAAAATTGGGTGGCGGGAAGATTTTAGGCCGCTGCATCTAATGTGATTCATTTAATGTTTATTTGTTTATTTTTGTGTGTATACCAATACTGCCCAATACGTAGGAAAATACGGTGCTTTCACAACTTAGGATTAATAGAGATAGATAGATTATCCAAATTAGAATTAATCTCAAAAAAATCAAAATTAGAATAAATTTTGGTTTTAGTTTAAAAAAAATAATTTTATTTTGACACAATAATTGACAGTTGAGACAAGCACCTTATATATATATATATATATATATATATATATATATATATATATATATATATATATATATATATATATATATATATATACGTTTTTCGATTTTAATATAATATATTTTCTCTTCTCGATTTCTACCACCCGCACATCCAAGTGGTATTTAATATGGTGTAGGATACGGTGTCCAACTTTTGTGTGTCCAAGTAACACATTTCAAAAAAATGTCAATTTTTGATCTATCATTGTAGTTAAAGATTTCGTAAAAAAAAATCATATTTAAAGAAATTCTAAATTCTAAATTAGTCTCTTCCTTTTTTTTTGTCCAGCAGAGACTCCACGTGAAAAATAGAAGTCATGTCATTAAGTATTATGTGGATATGTTAATGTTTAAAGCAAGAAATGGAGATCATAAATCATTTCTCAAATCTTTATGTATGTATGGTCAAAACAAATATAAGGAGATCAAACCTCTCATATGGTGCAATTATGGGAAGATCAGTCCTTGATCCATGACATGTAAGACATAAAATAGAAGAAAAGTCAAGAATAAAAGTCGTAGAGGTCCCATTTTTCATGAAAAAAGGGGTGAAGGAAATTTTTTATGAACAATAATCAAGATTAATTCAAATTATGCTCCACTATCCCTTAGATTTGAGCAAATTTAGGGGAGAATGTAATACAATAGCTTTAGAAACTTGAACTCCAGGGATTAGATGGATTAAGGTAAAGCTTAATATCCTTAGAGAAACCTTAGGTTAGTGTTTGAAATACCTTATAATTAAGGTTTGGATCAAAGTCTAGAGTTCTAAACCCATATTAGTTTCATAGTAAAAACTATCAACACTTCTAAACCCTAGTTTCGACAACGCGAAAGTCCTAGCTCAATCTATCCCTAAGTCCATGATTAATGTGATTCTTTGATTAAACACATGTTTGAAAACTTATATCCTTGATTATAATCCTATATTAGGGGTAGAACATCTAACCGATAACGAACAAAAGAAAAATGGAAGCCTTAAAGTTTAGGGAGTACACTCTCGTTGGTACTCTCTTCGTCCCTAATTATAAGACCTCATTGTATTTTTGTCTGTCCCTAAATATAAGACCATTTACAAATATCTAGATACATTTATTATTATTTTTCCAAATATATCCCTTCTAAATTGCCTTGGTATACGAAAATTTAACATTAAATGCTTCAATACACAAAGGGTAATTTAGTAAAAGTCGTACACAAATTATACATATTAATTACACTACCAATTTTTCTTAATATGCGTAAAAAGTGTCATAGAGTCTTATACTAGGGTACAGAGGGAGTATCATTTTTCTTGAATACTCGGCAAATATGTGTCTCTAAAACATAATACACGCGAGTTCATATCAGTCAAGTGGACTCCTAAGTTGTGGTGAACCTTTCAACATGAATAACTTGTAGTGACATTGCCATACTAATTTGAGGCAAAGGTTTATGTTACTAAGTCTTTTCCTAAGTATTTGTTATTAAATCACTAATAACCGCTGGATCCATAACTTTTTAATTAATTTCAATTTAACGATTATTATTGAATAAGGGCATTATTGTATTTTGGACAGATTTGATTTCAGGCTTGCAGTTCATTTCAGGAAGTTCCATTTCAGCGCTTGCGGTTACGCTTCAGCGCCATTGAATCACCCAATCTCTTCCTTCGTTGCTGCCATTTCAATTCCAGATCCAAACACTCTTCAAACCAAATTCACTCTTTCTCAGTTTCTTCAAATCAACTAAATCAATGGTGAATCCTACAGTTGAAACAACGTTTCCTCCGCCGATGCGCCGACTCCGGTGCCAAATTCATCCGCAGACTCACCTCATCTCCATCTCTGTCTCCATCGCCAATGTTGTAACTGCTGCCGATCACGTTTCTGGATCTTCGAATTTCAAATCGTTTCTGTTTAAATTGTTTTCGCGTTTCTGTTCAAATCATTTTTCAATTTCGCGTTTCTGTTCAAATCATTTTTCGATTTCAAATCGTGTTCTTCAAATCGATTTCACGTTTCTGTTCAAATCGCTTTTTCGATTTCGCGTTTTTGTTCAAATCGATTTCTCTATCTCGCGTTTCTCACCATTGTTATGCAGGTTGGTTTCTTCTTCTTCTTCTTCTTCTTCTTCTTCTTCTTCTTCTTCTTCTTCTTCTTCTTCTTCTTCTTCTTCTTCTTCTTCTTCTTCTTCTTCTTCTTCTTCTTCTTCTTCTTCTTCTTCTTCTTCTTCTTCTTCTTCTTCTTCTTCTTCTTCTTCTTCTTCTTCTTCTTCTTCTTCTTCTTCTTCTTCTTCTTCTTCTTCTTCTTCTTCTTCTTCTTCTTCTTCTTCTTCTTCTTCTTCTTCTTCTTCTTCTTCTTCTTCTTCTTCTTCTTCTTCTTCTTCTTCTTCTTCTTCTTCTTCTTCTTCTTCTTCTTCTTCTTCTTCTTCTTCTTCTTCTTCTTCTTCTTCTTCTTCTTCTTCTTCTTCTTCTTCTTCTTCTTCTTCTTCTTCTTCTTCTTCTTCTTCTTCTTCTTCTTCTTCTTCTTCTTCTTCTTCTTCTTCTTCTTCTTCTTCTTCTTCTTCTTCTTCTTCTTCTTCTCTTCTTCTTCTTCTTCTTCTTCTTCTTCTTCTTCTTCTTCTTCTTCTTCTTCTTCTTCTTCTTCTTCTTCTTCTTCTTCTTCTTCTTCTTCTTCTTCTTCTTCTTCTTCTTCTTCTTCTTCTTCTTCTTCTTCTTCTTCTTCTTCTTGATGAGGACATAGAGCATCATGAGTCCTTGAAGTATCTAAAAGGACAAGGTAAGTTGAACAAGAGGCATGCTAAATGGGTCGAATTTTTGGAGCAATTTCCTTATGTGATTAAGCATAAGAAGGGTAAAGCCAATGTTGTGGCTGATGCATTGTCAAGAAGGTACGCCTTACTCTCTACCCTTGAAACTAAAATTTTTGGTCTTGAACACATTAAGGAATTGTATCAGCATGATCTTGATTTTTCTGTTAAATATGCTGAATGTGTGCATGCTGCCCATAATGGATTTTTTAGGCACAATGATTATTTGTTTAAAGAAAAAAGGTTGTGTGTGCCAAAAGGATCCATTAGAGAGCTCTTAGTCAAAGAGGCGCATGAGGGGGGCTTAATGGGACATTTTGGTGTTCCTAAAACTTTGGAAATTTTGAAAGAGCATTTTTATTGGCCTCACATGAAAGTTGATGTGCAAAAATATTGTGAAAGATGCATTGTTTGCAAGAGGGCCAAATCCAAAGTTATGCCCCATGGCTTATATACTCCATTGCCTGTTCCTGAATACCCTTGGATTGACCTTTCCATGGACTTTGTCTTAGGCTTACCTAGAACAAAGAATGGGAAAGACTCTATTTTTGTTGTTGTGGACAGGTTCTCAAAGATGGCGCATTTTATTCCATGCAAAAAGGCAGATGATGCTTGCCATGTTGCTGACTTGTTTTTCAAAGAAGTGGTGCGCCTAGATGGCTTACCAAAAAGCATAGTGTCCGACCGAGACACTAAATTTTTAAGCCACTTCTGGAGGACTTTGTGGGGTAAGGTGGGAACTAAGTTACTATTCTCTACAACTTGTCATCCTCAAACTGATGGGCAAATTGAGGTAGTAAACCGAACTCTCTCTACTCTTTTAAGGGTTGTGCTTTCAAAGAACTTGAAAATGTGGGAAACATGGCCGCCACATGTTGAATTTGCTTATAATAGGGTTGTCCATAGTACCACAAATCACTCACCATTTGAGATTGTGTATGGTTATAATCCTTTAACTCCTCTTGATCTTTTACCATTACCTAACACATCTCTTTTGAAGCATAAAGATGGCAAGGCCAAAGCTGAATTTGTTAGGAATTTGCATGAGAAAATCAAAATGCAAATTGAAAAGAAAAATGAGGGCTATGCCAAAAATGCCAATAAAGGGCGCAAACAAGTTATCTTTGAACCCGGGGATTGGGTTTGGGTTCATATGAGGAAAGAAAGGTTTCCAACACAGAGGAAATCCAAACTAATGCCTAGGGGTGATGGTCCTTTTCAAGTGGTTGCCAAAGTGAATAATAATGCATATAAAGTGGACATACCCGGTGAGTATGGTGTTAGTGCCACTTTTAATGTTGCTGACTTATCTCCTTTTGATGCAGGTGATGAAGATTTCAATTCGAGGTCGAATTCTTCTCAAGAGGGAGGGAATGATGAGGACATAGAGCATCAAGATGCCTTTCAAAGCTTAGGAGGTCCAATAACTAGAGCAAGGGCAAGGAGAGTCCAAGAAAGTCTAGTCCAGTTCATCACCAAGGCAAATTCAAATGAGGGCAAGGAAGTAATTGCACCAAAAACCATGCTTGTCATACAAGCTATGGAGTTTCTATAAAGTAGTTGCATGACTTAAAAGGAGTTTCTATTTTAATTGAATAAAATTGCATGTGACCAATTGATATATTTGGGAACCATGCACTTAGTTAATTTATTTTTGGTATGTTTAATCCACTTCAAGTGGTGTAGGAGTCACATACTCCAAGTGTGGAGATAGAGTCAATAATTGTTGGAATCAAAGAAAGGCATTCATGACAATCAAAGCCAAGGAGTTACAAGACAATAGGATTAATTCTCCAACATCTCATCAAAGGCACATTAAGGAGAGAGGAGTTACAAGACAATGGAATTTATTCTTCAACATCTCATTATTAGTGCATCAAAGAGTGTAATTTCCATTAATATGTGTTTGTGTAACAACTCCTAGACTTGAATTGCTTGTAATTGCTTGTAATTGAGTTTTATTACACTAGCTTAGGATTCCTATTAGCTAATTTCGAAATTAGCATAGGCTTAGGGTATTGTAATAGTTTTTGGTCTTCTTTCTTTGTAACAACAAGCACTCTCTTATTACAAATAGAGAGTGTAAGTGTAGCTGAAGTTTTTAACAAAGATTTTAACAACATTTTGAGTTCATACTCTCTAGGTTCTGGATTGGACCAAACTTTGATCATATCAAGAACTCCTTTTCTTGTGGTGATCCTCACATTCATAGGCTTATCCTAGTCTTGGATTAGACAAGGTGGCGCCCCTTTCCTTTCATTTCATTTCTTTCACCAAATTCACACCAATTGTTAACTAGTGTGAGCATAAGTACTACTCTACAAAGACCACGAAAATTTCAAGTTTCCTTTTCCATTTTCTTCCATCCTAAACCCAAAAATACAAAAACATAAGAAACAACCAGACTTTCTATTGAAAATCAAAGAAATGACCAATTTTCACAACAAGGTGGTCATCACTTCTTCTTCTTCTTCTGCTTCTTCTTCTTCTTCTTCTACTCCTCCTCCTCCTCCTCCTCCTCCTCCTCCTCCTCGTTTCCAGGCTGGTTTTGCTGCACTTAGCCATTGTTATGCAAAACCATGGTTAGTGGCATCTAACCACAGTTATGCATATCTATGGTTAGTGGCCACTAACCATTGCTATGCACATTTGTGGTTAGTGACATCTAATCATTGGCATCTAACCACAGTTATGCATATCTGTCGTTAGTGGCCACTAACCATTGCTATGCACATTTGTGGTTAGTGACATCTAACCATTGGCATCTAACCATAGTTATGCATATCTGTGGTTAGTGGCCACTAACCATTGCTATGCACATTTGTGGTTAGTGACATCTAACCATTGGCATCTAACCACAGTTATGCATATCTGTGGTTAGTGGCCACTAACCATTGCTATGCATATTTGTGGTTAGAGACATCTAACCATTGTGGTACAAATCTGTGATTAATAAACGAAGTTTTTTTTTTGGTGTGAAAAAAAAACGCCCAGAATTTTTTTTATAATTTTTTTTAGGTAAACGACCCTTTTAACCTTTTAGTAACAAATAGTAAACAAATTGCTTAGTATCATAAATCACACTCCTAATTTGAATACTAATTTGAAAAATAATAATATTGTTATCAAAATTCAAATTTTAAAAAGAGATTTTAAAATAATAAAAGCATATAAAAAACAATAACATAATTAAATAAAAGAGAATTTTGTGGGGAATTTGAATACTAATTTGAAAAACAATAATATTGTTACCAAAAGTTAGAAAGAATTTTGTGGGAAAATTCGACTATCATGAAATGCTATAGCATACAAGATTTACAAAGTAGTGTTCTCTTTTGTTGTTGCTCCATTGCCTTCTCTTTCCCCCTTTAATCTATTTTCACAACCTTTGGTATGTGAAGGTCGTTGGAATAATGACATTCAAGTGTGTAAGTTACATAATATTTTATTTTATTAAAAATATATAAATATAGTAACGGTAGTTTTACCTTTTTTATGATAATTGATTTCTATAACTGACAATTAAGTTTTGTGGTAATGTATCCATCGAATCCTTTATTCCTTGATTTAATTTTGTGTTAATTACATTTATTTGGATACATCATTATCCAACGGTTTTATTTCATAAGTTGACAAAGGAGTATATAAAAAAGGGGGTTTTAGTGAAATGATTTAGAGACAGAGAACTTATGGAAAATGATTTCTTGATAGATAACTCATGGAAAAATAAAATCATTTTTCTTCTGCTTATTTTTTTTAATGTTATTTTGGGCATTGTTTTGTGAGGCTCCAACGTGATTCTGGCCTCGAGTGCACGGGTCCAGACACGGTGCTGTGAAAACCTTGGGGAGCAAAATGGATATTGGGTTGCACCGGAGGTCCACCAAATTTTGCTTTCAAGGCAGTGGCTTCTGCCACGTCACAGTTTCTAATCCTTCTCTTATTTCTAAAACTATTTATCTTATCCAATATTTCCTACAATTTGAGGGAAGAACTTCAATTTCCTTAGGTACATTGAAGCAAATAAAAGCCTCTAGTCTCTTATATAATGTCACTCTTAATATTAGTCATTATCAGTTCAATACTATAACTCGTTGAAAACGAAGATTCGTTTCACTTTACTTATACCAACCATATGCATGTTGGAATTCCCTCCTTAATTGTGGTTCACAAATCACGATGCATGGGAAAGGGGGATGAATATTCTAAGGTCTTGGAATTACTTTCTTTGACATTGAGACATGCACATTCAACTTTGAAGAATGCAATGGGAGTTTCTAGACCCCATTGGAATTGTGGAAATTAATTAGCCTCCATTAATCACTCTTTTTGGAGAAGCCACATTCTTCTCCTATAAATAGGAGAATTTGTGAAGTGTGTCACATCACATCCAAGTGAAGAAATCCTAAGAGAGTTAGAGAGTTCTTTTGTATTCCTCTTTGAGAGAAAGAGAGAGTTCCATAGAGAGAAAGTTTTGTATACCATCCGAGAGGGTGAGATTCATAGAGAGATCCTCAGAGATTGAGAGAAACACTTTGTAATCCTACTTTTAGAGTGGAGATCTTTTAACTGGACTAGGTCCCGTGGTTTTTCCCGAGAGGGTTTTCCACGTAAAAATTCTGGTGTCATTATTCTTCTCTTCACTCTTTTATTTTTTACGCTTCCGCATAGTGCCCATTTTGCGTTCACAGAGGAGGGAGTAGGTACTGCTGTTTCCCAACAGTGGTATCAGACCTATTGGTTCAGAAATTCATTGTCCTGTACAACTCAAGATGGAAGGAACATTTGCTCATGATGGAGACATGTTCAAGCTAACTGCAGATAACTATTCCTATTGGAAGCCAATGATGGAAGACCATCTATACTACAAGGATTTGTATGAGCCAATCACAAATGAGAACATGCGAGAAGGGAAGACTGAAAAAGAATGGGAGGTTCTAAATCAGAAAGCTGTTGCTATGATTCGGAAGTAGATTGACAAAAGCTTGTTTGAGCATGTATCAACTTATACCAATGCGTATGAGTTATGGACGAAGCTTGAATCTATGATTCAAAAGAAAACTCCCAGGAACAAAGCTCATCTTGTCAGACAGTTGGTGAAATTGGAGTACTCTAACGACCAGAATATGATCGAGCATCTGAACACTTTCAAAGGTATTGTGAATCAATTAGCAAAGGCAGATATGAAGATTGATGACGAGCTGCAAACACTTCTACTCCTTAGTTCTCTACCTGAGAGTTGGGACACACTGGTTGTCACTCTCCGCAACTCAACACTAGACAGAAAGCTTAGCCTAGATACATCACAGATAGTTTGCTAAATGAAAAGTCCAGACGAAAGGAAAGTGGAATGAGTAGTCACTTAGAAGCCAATGTTGATGAGAATAGAGGAAGGAATGAGCATCGAAGTAAAGGAAGCCGTGGAAAATCACGCGGAAGATCCAAGTCTCGCCCTAGAGGTTTGACCTGTTTCTACTGTGGAAAAGATGGTCATAAGAAGCCAGAGTGCAGATTCTTGAAGAGAGATTAGAAGGCCGGAACAGTTCATCCTGATCTGATAGATCCCAAAAAGAGGTTGGAAGAGAAAACCACAACAGCAGTGGCCTCCGACAACGAGAACGTGTTCCTTGTTGGTGAGGTAAATTATTTAAACATTGCTTTTGATGATTGCATCTATCCATGTTACTCCTCATGAAGGATTCTTCTCATCTTATCAAAAAGGAGATTTTGGAACAGTAAAGATGGGCAATCATGTCACAAGCAAGATTGTGGGCATAGGAGAAGTGATTCTGATGACAGAAAATGGAAACAAGCTTGTGCTAAAGGAGGTAAGACATGTGCCTGAGATGCGTCTAAACCTTATCTCGACAGGTAAGCTAGATGATACTGGAATGAATAACCAGTTTGGTGGTGGAAAATGGAAGCTTAGTCGGGGAAGCATGATTGTTGCTCGCGGTAGGAAAGAAGGCTCTCTGTACATCACGCATGGAAATATATTCAAAGAGGAGATAAATGTTACTCAAGAAGAAAGTAAGGAGCTGTAGCATAAAAGATTGGGCCACATGAGTGACACTACAAGAAAAATTGGACTTTTCGGCAGGCAAAATCCGCCGGAAAAGCCAAAAATCCACCGAAAATGTGGACTTTCCGGCGGATTTTTGGCGCCGGTAGCCAGCTCGCAGCAAACGGTTTCCGGCGGATTTCGTGGGAAAATTCAAAAAAAATCGCATGAGTTTATTCGCCGGAAAGTCCACAAATCCGCCGGAAAAACCGTTTTTTTTTTAAATTAATTATTTTTAAAAAATAAATATTATTTTTTTTAAAAATCGTTTTATTTAAAAAATTAATATTATTTTATTAAAAACTTTAATTAATTATTTTATTAAAAACTTTAATTATTGATAAAAAATAAAATTTAATAATTAATTAATTTACTATTTAAAAAAATAAAAATTAGGAATGAAAATTAATAATTAATTTAAATAAATATCCATACAACAAAAAAAATATCCATACAATAAAAAAATATTCATACAACAAAATAAAATAATCCAAAGCTACTGGGGTGGCTGCTGGTCTGTGTCATCACCATGATAATAGGTATCATCAGATGCAAGATAAGCACTAATTGCATCGATATTAAAATCGATGTAGGGCTGCTGGGGTGACCGCCGCTGGGGATGCTGGTTTGGCTGGTGGGGTGACTGCTGCTGGGGCTGCTGGTATGGCTGAGGTGCATATTGCTGGGAATACTGGGGTGCATACTGCTGCTGAGGCCACTGCTGAAATGCATTGCCGTAATGCTGCTGCGGCAGGTAGGATGGCATATGTGATGATGATGGCCTCGAGTGCTGAACATCGGCTGATCCTGCAAAAACTTAAAGCGCTCCTCATTTAGCCTAGCCTGCTCCGCAGCTACCCTAGCCTGCTCCTCCAAGCGCTCCTCAGCTATCCTGGCTTTCTCCCGAAGCGCATGCACTTCCCGTTCATTTTGCTCCTGCCGCTCGGCAAACTGACGCTGGGCCTCGCTCATTTGCCGCTTCAATTGCGTAACAACATTCAACTCACCGGCATTGGGAACATAAGAGCGACCAGTACTCGAGGATTCAGAATGTGAAGCTGATAGACTCGGAATAATGCTTGTTCGGAAAGCAGCCGGTCCAATACCACCTGATCCTACCATACGATTACTCTTTTGGGGACCAACTGCTCTCTCCCAAATATCACGAGCTACTCTAGCCTCCTCCACTGGATCGATATCAGCTGCCCCACTGCTCTGTTGTGACTCATGGTACTCAGCCAGCCCACCCTGGAAGCTCTCCTGAAAAAAATAACCCAACAAATAAATAACTATAGCAAAAGTAGTTTTAATATAATATTCCTCGCCCGATATAAAGATTAATATAAATAATAAACATTAATATATAATTGTAAAAGTAGTTTTACCTGAATATTCCTCGCCCGATCTGTAGCAAACTCACCAGTGTCCTCCCGCATATGCATGTAGCGATGCAACTCAGGCAAAGTGATTGTCCTTTGTTCCCTCGCCTCCTATATATATACATATTATTAATTAATACACATGAAAATGACTAGTTAATTATAAATAATTAATTAATCAAGTAATAAAGTAATAAATTTACCAAACGCATGTGATGCGTTGCAGTATTAACACTCCCCCTGTGTGTGTGCAGCCACCTTTTTCAGAAGCACGGTTCTTCTTGGCTTTCTCACAATAATTCCTAAATTCTGGTGTCTGCCAGTACTCCTTTAACCCAGCCCAAGTTGAGCCTCCCATATAAGATGGCTTCGCATTCTTATCGCGCGCCTCCCGCAGTAATTCAGAATAGCGATGGGAACATCTCTTATGGAACACTCTCTCAACTTCTCTTTGCTGCTCTGGTAACCATGTACATTTTTCCTATTTAAGAAATTTACAATAATGTTGTTAATTATAAGACAAATTAATTAATCAAGTCAATAAGATAATACACCAAATTAATTATTTCGTAGAACAACTTACCAAAAATGATTTTAACATCCTCTCAATTGCCTCTTTATCTTTTCTAACAGCCGTCCAATTCTTCCAGCTGCTAGTGGAAATTCTCCTTGTTTGTTTTTGTGATGGCGGTAGCTATAGCCTTCGAAGGAAGAAACCTGCATTAAAAAAAATGAATTTTATTACACCAAATTATATAAGTTATATAAAAGGCAACAAAAATAAATTAATAAATAATAATATATACTTACGAATCTCCAACAGTCTCCAATATGATACGCCCATCAGTTGTATACCTCACCACCTCACGACCAACAGTGAATGTGTGTACCCCATCTGCATCAACATCTGTCGGGGCTAAGCCCTCAGTACCAGTAGGAATCACTGGGTCCCCTACAGTACTAGTACTAGCACCCTCAGACCCAGGTGGTGGCAAATATCTGCCACCAGAAACAACAACACGAGCAGGCTGAACACGACGCCCTAGGCGAGTAGAAGTCTTCCACCTGCTAGTGTTGGCGGCATCACCCGTGACAGGTGGAGGAACATATGTGTCGTCATCGAATCCTGAGTGAGATGCCATGACTGTATCCAGACATATACATTTAAACAAACAAACATATACTAAACAGGTTAACATAAACATACTAAAAACAAATTAAAATATATAAACATATATACTAAACAATTTAAAATATATAAACATACTAATTAAACAAACATAAATTACATCCTTGATTAAAAATAGGTTAACATATATTGTTGAAACATAAATAACTAATTGGAATCCCATTCATTCTCAAAATCATCATCATCATCAGAGGAGTGAATTCTTGATACACCAATGTGGTCTGTTGCATCTTCATCAGCATCTTCTTCGTCATCAACTTCATCGCCGGTGTTTGGCTCATCATATAAACGACTAATGGGTTCAACTTGAATCACTTCATTTACATTAGACATCTCTTCCATTTGATATGGCACATCTTCCACCGTGTCATCATTTGTCTCAAATGCGACCTCTTGGTTTTGTTTTAATTGCGACACACCAACCACGCCTATCAGTCCGCGTTGATGGATAAGGGACATAATAGACTTGTCTCACATTTTGTGCAATGACGAACGGATCATACAGCCGATATCTACCATTCATTTTAATGTCCACTGTATTTGACTTTGGATTCACCTTTGTTCCTCGAGCGGACAGATCAAACCAATTACAATAAAAAAAACCATTACCTTCTGACTAAAATCTAGATGGGGGTACGAAAGTTCATATATGTGTTGAACCACACCATAAAAATCATCTTCACCTCCTCCAGTGACACCCTTCATGCACACCCCACTATTGACTGTCTCTCTCCCCTGTGTCCATTCATTGGTGTGAAATTTGTATCCATTGACAAAGTATGTGTGTCATTCTTTAACACATCTTCGAGGACCGTCTGATATGTTCCTCAAGTGTTGGTTGGTAGGAGTTGGTGGGAGCCTGGGAGGGCATAAACATGTTGCCTAAACCACGTTGGAAAATGTGCATTAATATGAGCAGAAGATTGTTGCTCACTTACGTCCTCTGATGACAAGAATTCCCTAAAAAGAAATAATTAATTGTTACACATTTGTCTACTTTATATTAACTAATTAAGATCGATAGTTAATGTTGAGGAACATACTCAATAAATGGTTGGACCTCAGTACAGTTTATCAACACATGAACATGTGCTGAACTTAACTCTTCATCTGTTAGCCAGTGAATTGACTCATTCCCAGATGGACGACCGGGTAGACAAAAGACAGACAAAGCTAAATGATGTCTAGGCCATTCAGTATCCATTTCATTTCGACTGCTTCCAGGAGCAAACTCATTCTTGAAATAATAAGAACAAAAATTTGTCGTTTCACGGTGTAAGTAAGTAGAACATATCGATCCTTCAACTCTAGCTTTGTTTTTCACCGATTTTTTTGAATCACCCATGAACCTAGCTAGAGAAAATGATATTAATTAACATAATAATCATATATTTTAAACTTGTTTCTTATATTATAAAAATTAACTGACCTTTCAAATGGATACATCCATCTGTATTGGACAGGTCCGCCAAGTTTAGCTTCATATGCGAGATGCACCGGTAGATGCTCCATAGAATCAAAGAAACCAGTCGGAAATACTCTCTCCAACTTGCATAAGATAACTGGGATGTCTTGTTCCATTTTTGAAAGATCATCAGCTTTTAGCGTTGCAGAACACAAATTCTTAAAGTATTGACTTATTTCAATGAGCGGATTCAAAACGTGTGTTGGCAACGAACTAAAAGCGATAGGAAGTAAGCACTCCATGAATACATGACAATCATGGCTCTTCATCCCATGCAACCTCCCAATATCCACATCCGCACATCTAGATAAATTGGAAGAATAACCATCTGGCATTTTCAACTCTTTTATCCACTGATAAACTGCTTTCGCTTGTTCGGTAGATAAAGTATAATTGGCTTTGGGTTTCAAAGTCCTAGTACCTTGCTCAACCAACAACAAATCCTTTTGTCTACAGTAATGATCTATATCATTCCTAGCTTTCTCATTGTCTTTCGCTTTGCCTTTCACGTTCATGACAGTGTTAAATATGTTGTCAAAAAAATTCTTCTCTATATGCATGACATCGAGATTGTGTCTCAATAGATTATCTTTCCAATAGAGAAGTTCCCAAAAAATACTTTTTTTTTGTCCAATTGTGCCATTGTCCATAGCCATCTGGACGAGAAACAACACCCGCTACGACTTCCACAGGAGGGATATCCCTAACACTATTCCAAACTTCCTCTGGTGTCAACTTACGAGGAGGTCCAGCTATTTCAACATTTCCCTTGATGAACGCATATTTCTGCTTTTTAAATGGGTGATCCATAGGTAAGAACCTACGGTGCGAGTCAAACCATGAAGTTTTTCCTTCGTATTTAAGACTAAAAGCCTTTGTGTCAACCATGCAAATCGGACACGCCATCTTATCATGTGTCCCCCATCCAGACAATATTCCATAGGCAGGGAAGTCATTAATGGTCCACATCAAAGCCGCCCTCATCACAAAATTTTGTTTGCGTGCTGCATCATAAGTTAAAACACCATTTCACAACCTTTTTAGGTCATCAATCAAAGGTTGCAAATATATGTCAATACCAGCTGTTGGATTACTTCGCCTTGGAATAATAGAATTTAAAAACATGTATGGTTTAGACATACACATTTTTGGAGGAAGGTTGTATGGGGTAACCATCAGAGCATAAACCAAGCCGAACATTGCTTGGATCACTGGCAAAATCTGGATGAACACGATCAAAATGCTTCCAAGCTTCACCATCAGATGAGTGACGTAATTCACCAGAATTATTTCTATTTTGATGGTGCCACGTCATTTTACCTGCGGTCTCCATTGAAGGAAACATCCTCTGTAGCATTGGTATAAGCGGCAGATAAAACATTGCTTTTCGTGGAACCGGTTTACTCTGTTCACCCCTTTCCCACTGACACGATAGCGTGGCTCTCCACACAACTTGCATTCCGACAAATCTCCATCATTTAAGCCAAACTCATTGTTATAATAGAGCATGCAACCAGACACACAACAATCAATTCTTTTAGATTTTAAGCCAAGCTTCGATACTAGTCTTTTAGCTTCATAATAACTTTGCGGCAAAAGCCCTCTAATGGGGGTTGCATCCAACATCATTTTGGTCATATATTCCATGCACAACTCAGCAACATTAAATTGAACACATTGATAATTTGGAGTCTTTAGATCATTCAAATAATGGTTTACTTGTCTCACTCAAATACATGTAAAACCTTTGAGCTTCCTCATTTGGAACTTCTTCAGCATCATATTCTAGTTCTTCAAAATCCAAATTTACTCCAACAATGTCAGATATCATTCCCTGAAAAACATCTAACGGTTGTAAAATTTGGCCTTCAGATGTCGTAGTCGCTGGATAACTACTTGATGTGGGAGCTACTACTTCAACCGGAACATTAACCGCAGGAACTGTAGCTACCCCTGGTCCTACTTCCCCGTGACGACTCCATATCCAATAATTTGGCCTAAACCCATTATTGTACAAATCAAGTCTAACTTCTTCTTCATTTTTTATAAATCAAAAGGAACATTTCAAGCACGGACATCTAATACCGCATTGTCGCGCAAATTCTTCATGACACTTAGCACAAAAAATAAACTCTTCTACTCCTTCTACAAAACGTCGCTTTAAACCGAATTTTCTAGCAGATTGAATTTAAAGTGTTTGATAAAACTAGCGGTTGAACTACCTTATAAATATAAAATGACATAAAAAGACATTTATAATTAATGGTCGAAAAGGAGAGAGAATGTTGGTTTAGTAGAGGATAAATAAGGAATTTAATTAAAGTAACAAGAGTAAAAATGAGAGAAAAAGTGAAACGCTATAAACTATAAGCTCAAACGCTACTTCAAGTAGAGTTTCAAAAAAACGCTATATGCAAGTTGCACAAAACACTTACAAGTAGCTTATCTAGGGATGACAATGGGGCAGGGCGGGGGCGGGGAGTACTCCCCCGCTCCTCGTCCCCACCTCCCAATTTTTCTCCGTCCCCATCCCCGATCCCCGCATCGGGGAGTTTTTCTCTCCCATTCCCTTTCTCACGGATCCCCATGGTCCCCGCGGAGACCCCAAAAATATATTAAAAGTTTGCAAAAATATAATAAAGTTTCAAAAATATATAAAAGTAAGACTAAAAAACAAAAGTTTAACATTTTATAATATAAAAAAATATTAAAATTTGTCTTAAATTTAATATTTTAAGTTTTAAAAATATGGAATTAAGAATAAAAAATAAAAATTTGCACGAAATAATAATTTATTAATTTTTTTAATTAAAACAAATAAAAAGACTAAAACAAAGTAATTACTTATAATATAATATATCTATAATCTATAATAAAAACAATTATGTAATATATTCGTGGCGGGGGTATGGTCTCCATCCCCATTCCCGAATTCACCGCGGGGGGATTTTCTCCCTTATTCCATCCTCACGAGGAAAAATTCCCCGCCTACGAGCCCTTAAATGGAGGCTTGGATCCTCTCATTCCCACTCACCCAACATCTCCCTCCATTATCTCTATCTCTCTTAAATTAACTCTCTCATTATTATTTATAATTTTTTAATTATTTTCTCTCTCCTCACATCCTTATATTTTGTGATGGAAAGAAACGAGGGAAAGAGAGAATCCAAACAAATAAATGGAGCTGTCCCGTAAGGATCTATATTTAAGGTAAAAATTGTCACTCCTAAATTTATCGGCGTAAAGAGAGAGAAAATAATTAAAAAATTATAAATAATAATGAGAGAGTACTTTTTGTATCGACAAAGATATAAAAGTAGAGATTCTTCCAAATTGGTACGAAACGTATGTACCGACAAAAATCACCGTAACCTCAAATGCAAATGGATTAATTGATAATTGATAAATTGTGATGTGGAAAAAAACTCCAAACCAAAATTCCCAACCCCCAGAAAAGCAAATCGTTCTTCTTCTTCTTACACATTTCACCGGTCACATTCATTTATCTTTCACTCCATTCTAAACACGTCTCTTGCATTGCATTATTTGCATATATACATTGTTAAACTCTCTCTCTCTCTCTCTCTCTCTCTCTCTCTCTCTCTCAGATTCTTGGTTTTCAGGTACGCGTGTTCTTCTTATACTCCCCATTTTCCCATGCCATCTTTCGTAATACTTGGTTACTGTTAATTATCAAATTTATTTACCTGTACTTTTGTCTGTTGGAGTTGTTAATGGTGGACCCTTTGGACTAAAGTGGTTCTTATATATAAAAGGTTATATCTTTCCACCAATTGAACTGAGACCTGCTTCCAATTTCAGAAATCAGAAATTCTTTTAAAAAACTTGTTTGATTGCATGTTTGTTCTTATTAATGAAGCTAAAATCTGTCACTTGTACATCAAGAGCTTCTTAATTGTTGATATTGTATTAGGTTATGCAGTCACTTGACTTTTGTAGGTTTATTTATCTTATTTTCTTGTAAATTTGTCATGAATTTATGGCTTGATTGAAGAATAATTGACACATGCTCATAAATTTAAGTCATGACATACTGATAGAAGACTATGAATCCATGGGTTGAGAGAAGTTGATTCAGAGAGTCTACATTGAGAAAATTGATTTGTATATTATGTGTTTGTGAAAAGTACAGAGTGACCTTTTAGAGCTGCAGTGTTTACAAGATTGTGTAACAGTCTAATAGATAGGTTGCACGCTGGCAGCCTGGCATAACTGAATTGGCCCAAGCTAACTGGCTAACCATAATTAGTTGGTTGCCAGATTACATATTTAACATGTGCTAAAATATAAGAAAGTTTATTACTCTATTGCATATCATCAGTGATTAGGCTAAGTTTATGATGTATTCCTTTTTGATTCACCAAGAAAGGAGAAGAACAAAGAACTTGTAGTTTATGAGGCAAATTAGCTGTACTGCACATGTTATTCTCAAGATTATATTTATTTCAAAGTTTGCACTCTAAGTTCTGAATTGTCCTTTTTGTATGATCTGTCCTAATTATTTTGCTGAGATTTTGTTATTCTATGGCTTTCCCAAGGGCTCAATTTATCTACATGATTTGTGCGCATGCACGAGTGTAGGGTAACGAAATACGCTGAATTTGCTGTTTGTGATGAGAAATTATTTGACAGTATAAACTGAATTTACTGTGTTGATTTTTGTAATAAGAAATTAGTTGAAGACCACAAATGGTGTTCGTTAAATGTTTCTTTTCCTGCTAACCACCAAAATACCAATGCTTAGTAATCAATATTTTGGACACTTCTTGATACAGATGGCAGCATCATCGGCATGTTTTGTTGGGAGTGGTTTATCTACCCAGAGTAATAAAATAATTCTTGGCAAGGACATAAATGGAAGATATCTCTTTTGCTCTCAGAGGCTTTCATCATTGGGAAGGTCATCAAGAACTAAATCAGTAAAGGCATCCTTGGATCAAAGGGAACATGAAGGGAGAAGAGGATTTCTGAAATTGTTGAACGTATCAGTTGGATTACCTGTGCTATTTGGAAATGGGAAAGCTTATGCTGATGAACAAGGAGTTTCCTCTTCTAAAATGTCTTATTCAAGGTTTCTCGAGTATTTGGACAAGGACAGGGTTAAAAAAGTGGATCTGTATGAAAATGGAACTATAGCTATCGTAGAGGCTGTTTCTCCTGAGTTAGGTAATAGGGTGCAGCGAGTGCGAGTTCAACTTCCTGGACTTAGCCAAGAACTCCTTCAGAAATTCAGGGAAAAGAACATTGACTTTGCAGCTCATAATACTCAAGAAGAGTCAGATTCTCTATTTTCGAACCTGATTGGAAATCTAGCTTTTCCTCTAATTGTGGTTGGAGGATTGTTTCTTCTCTCAAGACGATCATCTGGTGGAACCGGAGGTCCCAATGGGTCTGGCTTTCCATTTGGTGTTGGTCAATCTAAAGCCAAATTTCAAATGGAACCAAATACTGGAGTCACATTTGATGATGTTGCTGGAGTAGATGAAGCCAAGCAGGATTTTATGGAGGTGGTGGAGTTTCTGAAAAAGCCCGAGAGGTTCACTGCTATTGGGGCTCGCATACCAAAAGGAGTTCTTCTCGTTGGTCCCCCAGGTACCTGGGAAGACACTATTAGCCAAGGCTATTGCTGGTGAAGCAGGTGTCCCATTTTTTTCAATTTCAGGTTCTGAGTTTGTTGAGATGTTTGTTGGTGTTGGTGCTTCTCGAGTTCGCGATTTATTCAAAAAGGCCAAAGAGAATGCTCCTTGTATTGTTTTTGTTGATGAAATTGATGCCGTTGGAAGGCAACGAGGTACTGGAATTGGTGGAGGGAATGATGAAAGAGAACAGACCCTTAACCAACTTTTGACAGAAATGGATGGGTTTGAGGGTAATACTGGAATCATTGTCATTGCAGCGACCAACAGGGCTGACATCCTTGACTCTGCTTTATTGAGACCAGGACGGTTTGATAGACAGGTAAGATTGAATTATGAAATGCATGCATTTATTAATGAGTGATGCTAAATACTACGAAACAATTTCACACTGAATTTGACGACAGTGGGCAAAACTAACAATACATGGCTTAAGTGGTAAAATAGAAAATAAGTGAAGGATAAAAAAAGTAATAACAAAACAATGGTAGATCATTTCTTGTTTTTCATACAAGTTGGTTTCGTAATATTTACCATTTTTGTTCATTAATAAGCAAATCACTGAACATAATGCTATTGCAGGTATCAGTTGATGTTCCAGACATACGGGGAAGGACTGAAATACTAAACGTTCATGGTAGCAATAAAAAGTTTGATCCTGATGTTTCTTTTGATGTAATTGCAATGAGAACACCTGGTTTTAGTGGAGCTGATCTTGCAAACCTCTTGAATGAAGCTGCTATATTAGCTGGTAGGCGCGGAAAGACAGCAATTTCATCAAAAGAGGTCGATGATTCTATTGATAGGATTGTGGCTGGAATGGAGGGAACAGTGATGACAGACGGGAAGAGCAAAAATTTAGTGGCATATCATGAAGTTGGGCATGCCATTTGTGGGTAAGCCAGAAACTAAGCTGTAGTTTTGTTTTTCAAATATAAACTGGGTAGGATTGCAGCATAAGCAAGATGTTTTTTCCTTCATCTATTCATGTTAAACTTCTACATGAGCACAATCCAGAAAAAATAATGGTTCACATTGAGGAGCTGTTTTAGATAACAGTTCTGAAAAAAATTATTCTGAAATATCAATCTGTACTTTGCAGAACTTTGACTCCTGGTCATGATGCTGTACAAAAGGTAACCCTAGTTCCTCGTGGTCAAGCTCGGGGTCTTACTTGGTTCATTCCCTCTGATGATCCAACTCTGATCTCCAAACAACAACTCTTTGCAAGAATTGTTGGTGGGCTTGGTGGCAGAGCGGCAGAGGAAATTATCTTTGGTGAGCCCGAGGTTACAACTGGAGCAGCTGGTGATTTACAGCAAATAACCGGTTTGGCCAAACAGGTTCTTGTTCATTGACTTAATTATTTTCTGTTGAACTGTAATAACTAATACGTCTCCCTCATTTTCTTTCTTTTGGTGAGGATGAATGCTATTAGTCCTTGTTTTGGTGATGATCTATTCTCAATTTGGTTATATTTTCTGATGGCATTTTTAGTGTTTTTGAATTTGATAACTCCATACAATTGGTGGGACCTGAATAAGATTGGATTATGTCAAAAGATTACTTCAGTGCTTGAAACAAGAAATTTTTGGATTCAAGTGAAACAGATTGTTTTGATTTAGAAGGAATGAATTTTTAATTTGTTATAAAAATTATTTTTTCCCTTCATTTTCCTACCTTATCCTCCTGTATACAACTTTGTCATATCCGTGCTTCAACAAATGAAATGACACTCTTGCAGATGGTGACCGCATTTGGAATGTCTGATATCGGTCCTTGGTCACTTATGGATGCCTCAGCTCAAAATGCAGATGTCATCATGAGAATGATGGCAAGAAACTCAATGTCAGAAAAGCTTGCTGAAGATATTGATGCTGCTATCAAGAGGATCTCAGATGAAGCATATGAAATTGCATTGAAGCATATAAGGAACAACCGCGAGGCCATTGATAAGATTGTGGAAGTTCTATTGGAGAAGGAGACAATTACCGGAGATGAATTCCGAGCTCTCCTGTCTGAGTTTGTTGAGATTCCACCTGAAAATGTGGTCCCTCCAACTCCCTCACCAGTTGCTGTTTGAGTTTCAATATGTCACTGCAGTTTAGTGTAGCCCTCTACATACTCAATTGTTCTAAAATGGTGAAATATTTGTAATATACCCTTTACTCCAAGTCCTTTAGTGACAAAAGTTCTTAGCTTGTTTCTCCCTCTATCTTTTCCCCCCTTGGTTGACAACAGAAAATATGTTCTTTCACAGTTTCAGTTATAGTACATATTACATGATGTAACTTACATTAACAATAGTAATAAAGTTTTCATATTTATTGTATTATCTTTGTAATTGGTGAGATGTAATTTCTAGTTGTTTGAGTGCAAATGTTTTGTATCCTAATGAAGGATGACACACTTGATATTGTTGGGGTAACCATGAGTTGAAAATTTGGGTATCGTGAGGATATTTCAAGTGTTGATGGAAACGCTGCAGGCTGTGGAATGGAAGAAGCGGGAATACGTCTATTCCTGAAGACAAATAATATACATATATAATAATACACCCTATTAAACACTTTTACTTATTTGAGAAAAGCATGAAATGATGTTATTTTTGTTTTTTTAAACTTTAAGGACAATGATTAACATTGGTATACTATGCTATAAAAGTTTAATAATTATTCTGCTAATAATGTTTTAAGTATATGGTAGTTTGAATTCTACTCTCCAATACTTTTATTTATTTTAAAATCTACACACTCCTTTCTTAAAGATGTTAGTATGTACTGCATTCTTTTTATTGATATAAATAAATATGTAATACATTATATAGTCAACGATTTTGTGTTTGTCACCAACTTGATAGTGCACCACTTTTGTGTTTGTTTGTCTTTGTATTGTCAAATGTGCAATATTCATTGAAATTGGGCAAAGACCACCAACATTACACGTAGTATAAGCCCATGGCTTACAAACAAAGCACCAAATTAGTCTACCGAGAGACAATCAATATGGTATAGCTGAAACTCCTAGAAATCAACAATAAGCATATGAGCAGCACCTGAATAGACATAGTTCCTAAAAAGTAATATAAAGGATTCATAAACAAACCCAAATACAATCTAAAGAGTAAACTAGAAAATAGACCACAAAGGAAAATTTCACAGCCTTCACTGCCAGGCAAGGAACCAGAAGCACTGCCAAACCACAACTGCTGAATAGGCTCCACCATTAAGCAGGAGCAAAGGCTCCATAGAGAAGAGCAAGAGAGCTCACAAAGTTGGTGTAGGAGAAAAGACGGAAAGTCCAAACATTCCTCGTATTTGAAGCCAATTGGCCTTGGGGACTTTAATCTGAAACTGAGAAGCCAAGTGAGATAAGGTGAAAATCGATTGAGGGAAAATAGATTCAAGCAGGGCCTAGTAAGTACAACGGGCAGTGATGAGGGAATCGAAAGGAATGGCCTTAACACTGAAAGGGATGCAGAAATGAAAAAAACTTTGAAGAGGGTCGGGAGGTTTTGGAGGGGGGGGGGGGGGGGGGCAAGATGCTATTGAGACAGAGGTAGGAGAAGATGAAATGTCAAGTGGGAGTGGAGGGGACGGGCGAGTGAATATAATAAAAACATGGAATTGCCAAAATACTATGAACTTGTCCTAAGAATGAGAATGAGAAGCTCGAGTTCGTAACCCTCAATGACCCAAACTAGCTTCTTGGATCGAGGAGTATGTACATATCAGACTTGGCTACCCCGACCGACACTCAACACTCTCAAGGCTATTAAGAACAAAATGTAACGGGGTATCCACCCATTTGGTGCTCTACTCCAATAGACTAAACGTGAACACATGACCACTTTCCCGAGTAGATGGTACAACATGCATATGAACTTATGAAGTAGTGGTGATTATACATTGCACTTGTGTGACATGGAATGTTTGTTCGACATCCTTGTATGTTAAAAAAAGATTGTATGAACATGTTATATGAGATATGATTTATTGGTATGATGTGTGTGTGAATCCATTCACTAAGTCTTTTTCCAACTACACTTAATGATATGCACACCCTTATATGGTGTCCCTTATTGCATAATTTGTGCATTATTAGATTTGGCTTGGCTTTCACGACATGGGAATGTATGACAACAAAACCTTTGTAGAATAAACGATTGTATTCTCTCTCTCTCTCTCTCTACACACACACACACACACACATTCTGTTGGTATTAATCCAACGAAACATGTTGAGCATTCACAGTTTTATCTAGTTGTTTCTTTAAATCTTTCATCTCTATTTCATGTGGAGGTTGTTGCCTTTGAGACATTTTCTAAGAGTAGAATTGTAATTTTTTAAAAGTTTTAGCCTAGAGCTACAATTTTCTAAAAATGGGATTCAAATTATAATTTGGAAGTTTTGGGGTCAAACTACAAATCAAGGACCAAATTAAATTTGTTGGAAAATGCATGGGCCAAACTGCAAATTTTGAAAGTTTAGGAGCAAAAATGTAAATATACAAAAGTTCATGGGATAATCTCAGTTTTTGACTGGATCCTGATGTGGCATAGGGTGACACTGACACATGTAGAAGCTAGTTAGTAGATGGAATGGCATGGCATGTGATGTGTAGTGTAGGAATGGCGTGGTTGGGTAACAAGCATTAAGTGACACGTCGTAGTATCCGATTGGCTGTGTTGGTGTTGACTGGATAAACCAACAGATATGGAACACTAACATGGTTCGTCTTCTTCCTTGAGCAAGTGTGTAGAGGGGCATGAAGAGAGAGGTAACGCATGGGCTTTCGATCAGAGCACGTGCGAGCGCATGACTATTCTTTTGGCCGCGAAATTTCGTATGGTGAGGATTTTGGAACTCATGAACATGATGACAATGTCTGTTTTGGTGATTCTAGATTGAAAATGGATGTTTTGAGACCAAATATTCCTCAAAAGATCTTCTACTCAAATTAATTTTAGTATTTCTTTCACTCACACAGCTCAATAAACCCGAGTTCTGATACCAAAGTGATAAAAGGTTAGAAAAGAAAAAAAATCCATTTTTAAAGAAATTTCACTCTTTAAAAGATTATCAAAGAAGTATTTTAATGGTTATTTTAAATTTCTTGTTATGAATTTGAGACGCTTTTGTTGTAAGTGTTTTTTTTTACAAATACATCAATTATGTATTGTCACATCATTTAATCAGTATAGCAAAGTAATGTATTCTTCCTTTTGGTTTGATACTTGCTCTAATCAAGGAAAGCTGAGTAATCAGGTGCTATATGTAGACATCCATGATTTTAATGTTTGTGTCAAGGATGTAATTCATAATGGAGATTGGAATCTAGGGCAACTCTATACTCATCTCCCCAATAATGTTAATGCTGCTATTAAGGCTATGCCTCATTGCTTGAATCACAACATCCCTGATGGTCTCACATGAAAAGGTAATTTGGATGGCTTGGACACAGTGAATGATGGATACACTAGTTAACAACTGTTAATCATTTGTTGAATAGAGATACAGATTCTGAGTCTTGGAAGTGGGTGTGGAGGATACCTGCTCATGATAACATTAAGTTTTTCCTCTAGATAGCTTGTCATGATGCCCTCCCTACTAGAGCTACGTTGCATAATAGAGGAATGTTAATATCCTCTAACTATCCTAGATGCAATGTAGTAGATGAAGACATTCTTCACTGCTTGAGGGACTGTCATTTCCTCATCAACTCTGGCTGTCTATAGGATTTGATAACATAAATTTTTCTATTGACACTAATTTCATCTCTTCGTTAAAGAAGGGAATTGCAGGTACCAGTCCGTATTTGTTCCTCTCAGCTACTTGGTGGATTTGGAGGGTTTGGAATCAGTTTTACTTGGCTCAGGAAAATGTCACAATCTATCAGTTAAAGATTCAAATTTACAACCTGGCTAATCTATTGCAAAAGCTTTTCTTGTGTCCTGCTTCTAGTTCTTTGGCGACCCGTTTCATTTCCTAGGCACCCTGAGGAAGGACTTGAAGTAGTTTTAAATGTGGATGGTAGCAGCCTTGGTATTCCAGGTGCATCGAGATTTGGTGGTGTACCGAGACAAGCTAATGGTGTTGTGGTTTCATGGAATTTGTGGGATTCACTAATAACCTCCTTAATGAGTTAATGGCCCTTTATTATGGTCTAAGATTAACTTGGGAGAAATGATATCGTGAAGTTATTTGCTACTCCGATTCTACCTTGGCCATTCACCTAGTGCGTGAGACTGTTAATATATGGTATCATTATGCAACAGTTGTATCAGGGAGCACAGGTATTGGACTGATAACACTTGGCGTTGGAATCTCGTCTGGGATCGTACTTTGTCTGTGGAGGAGAGGACTGATTCTGACCTGCTTTTGGACATTTTAAATTTTTTTCACCTCGATGATTTCGAACAAGATAGATGGAAGTGGAGGCTTGATAAATTCCACGTGTTTACGGTTAAATCTTGTTATGCTCTATTGTTGAATCTGTTGCATCATGATAGGTTGGATAGCGACACTCAAAGCGCTTTAGATGATATGTGGCAGCTTTTGATTCCCACTAAGGTGGGGGTTTCGGTTGGCGATTGCTTTTGGGAAAGCTTCCAACCTGTGATGCTCTTATTTCTGAGGGTACCATTAAGGACCCTCATGGGTCGTGTTGTCCTTTTTGTTTTGAGCAGGGATGAGTCTATATTTCACTTATTTTTTCTGTGCAAGTGCTCTCGATCATTTTGGACTTCTATTCATAATTGGATGGGCATTGCGGTTATGGATTCTCTTGTTGGAGTTGCGCATTTTAGGGCCCATGGTCTCAAGTTGGACTCCAAGAAGGTGGGGAGATTGAAGTATTTATTTTGGATGGCAGTCACGTGGTGTCTTTGGGTTCATCAGAACCATATTCTCTTTAGGGATCAAGTCTTCAATTCTCAAGTGGTCGTCAATCATGTTAAAACTATATCTTGGAGTTGGTTCATTAGCATTGAAGGTCGCAATTCAGCTTTAAAGATTTCTGACTGGTGGGGAAACCCTATTGTTTGTATGAGCTCGGTGTAATTTGAATACTGGTCTCGTTCTTCCCATGGTACTCGTTTTCGTCCTTGGGTCTTTTTCCCATGAGGTTTTGGCTCAGGAAGGTTTTCATGAGACCCATTATATTTGTAAGGGTTGGGGTACCCCTAATACTCTATTTTTTTATTAATATATATTTTGCTTATCAAAAAAAAATTATGCAACTATCATTTGCAATGTTAAAGGCTTTTTGCTAGAGACTTCTAATATATATATATATATATATATATATATATATATATAATAACCAAAAAAAGATTGTTTAATACTTTGTTTTAAATTTGGTAGCAATTGCGAAATATTCTCGTGACACTGAAGTGGGGTTAAAGGCCTCTGGACAAAAGAAATTGTGACATATTATTTTTTTAACATATTGTGGTGGTTGCTGTAAAAACAAACATATTGTGGTGGTTATATAACTGTCGCAATTCAGTCAAAAAAAATACTGTAACTGTTGCAATCATTGCTTCAATAATGAGTCGCTTCTGGTAGCAATTGTGACGAAATAAATTCTACTATTGCAACTAGTAATTGCAAGTTTGCAACAAAAAATGTTATTTGGTGCAGGTATATTGCTTTGATTGTTTGTCACATTCATAAAAGTTAAACAACAATAATAAGTCGAATGATTTAGATAATCGAGCAAGATAATATTTTTTAATCTGACAGTAGATCTTGGAAAAAATTATTTAATAAAAAGTTGATCATGGTATTATAGTATTAAATATTAAAGACTATGGATCCATTCGTATGAAAAAAAAGATGATTTTGACATTTATTAATTTAAAGATTATTTTTATAAATTTTAAAAAAAGATGATTTTTGTTTGTTTACCAAAAATCACAATTTTAATGATTTCTCTTTTAGCTAATATGATTTTAAAGACAAGCTACTCAAAACTACTTACTATTTGAAACAAACCTTTAGATATTTCCAGAGTCTCATATATTTTAGAAAAGCTGATACAAACAAATGAAATACACTTAAAAGTGGTTATTTTGTTAGAAATTGATTATTTAGGAAAAAATGTAATAAATAGATTTTATGCTTGGATTCACTTTTTTGGGAGAGTCAAAATCTATTCTGGAGACATGCTTGAAACCAAGATTTATAGTTTTTATTACTTCAAAAAGTGATCTTTAGTTGTCAATTTTTTTGATGATAAGTTTTTAATTTATTGTTCAACTTTCTTTTGCATGAGTTGATCCAAATTAAGGGTGCGAATAAGCCGGGTCGAACTGAGTTTTGCTTGATGTGGTCCTTGCTTGTGTTGAAAGTGTTAGACCTAAGTCTAGCCTATGGCCTGTCGCAAGCTCATTTTTTAGGTCTGACATGATCTTTTTGAAATCCTGATAAGCCTGAAAGCCGATTTAAAAGCCTATTTCACTATTTCTGTTTTACAAAAGCCTACTTATGAGTGATGCATACCTTTGTAAATAGACTAAGAAACTAATAAGTCAGTGAAATTAAGTTCTATTTTATATGACATCCAATTTAAATTTTATTTTATAATAATAATTAACTTTAAATATTTCAAAAATTGATGTATCTCATTGTGAATTAACATAAAATATTAGTAAATTACGATTTAATACAAAGTACAAAATCTAATATAATAACAGTAATAAAAGTATTAGGGTTAAATATGTTTTTCGTCCCTGCAAATATAGTTGTTTTTCAAATAAGTCCCTGTAATTTTTTTTTAAATAAGTCCCTGCAAAAGTAACTTTTTTTAAATAAGTCCTTGACGGTAGGTTCAGTGGTCCTTGAAATGGAGGACCATAAGCTGATGTTTTCCTATGCTTAAGGTGGTGGTCATGGGGTGGCTTCCATAGAAACACCAATTACTCTTCCCCCTCTTCTTTGACCTACGATTCCAACACCACCTCTTGCATCAACACAGTATCTTCCACCAACACTCTCTTCAATTTCACTTCTTCTTCACCTCTTGTGAAGGATTTAACATGGACTCTCGTTATCACCTTCTTTCTCAGCCTCCCAATGTGTTGGCTTTTATTTCTTTTACTCAAGCATTATACCAAACTCATAGTCTACGCTTCACTTCCATTCTTAATTGTAATCCCAATATTCCTCAACGTGTACGGGTTCAATCCATTAGATTGAGGTGGTGAGAATTGTGCCTTTCCTTTTCGTAGCAAAGCCCAAGAAGAACAGTAAGTGTTGCACATGGAGGTGAGTCTTATGGGTCAAAATTAAAACCCAAAAAACCTACTGCAAAACAAAATGATAACACAATGAACATATCTGGGCACTTGAGAGTGAGGCAAGAGATCAGTGAGGGAGAGAAGAGCAAGGCGGAGAGAGAGGAAAAGATCTGGGTATTTGACAGTGATGAGAAGGGGGAGTGAGCAGTGGCGAGAGAGGGAGAGAAGACTGAAGATGAAGTTGCAAAAGATTAGAGGTGAAGGAGAAGACAAAGAAGATGAAGTATCCCTCCACATAAGCATTTAAAATAATTAGAAATGAAAAAAAGTTACAAGTCAGATCTCCGTTTGCCACGTATGTTTTTTTGTACGTTTCATTAACAGAAGGGCATATTTAAAAAAAAGTTATTTTGTAGGGACTTATTTAAAAAAAATTTGCAGGGACTTATTTGAAAAACAACTATATTTGCAGGGACGAAAAACATATTTAAACCAAAGTATTATTTATATTTACTTAAATAGGCCGGTCTAGTAAGCCTAATTTTTTTTAATGGCCTGTAACCTGAACTTGTTAACAAAATAAGCTTTTAAAAAAACCTTAGCCCGGTTTATTTTAAAAAAACGTAGCCTGACCTAGGTCTGACGAAGGCTGGGCCATAGGCATCTGTTGGTTGGCCTAGTCTATTCCCACCCCTAACCTAAATAAAAATTATTTTATATTCAACCCACTTTTATTTAAACTCAATTTTTAAATAATCAGTTTAATAAAACCAATTTTCACCATAGGTGAAATAAGCAGACACTTTCAACACTAACACTTGTAACTTGGTCCCTCCCCTCTCTCCAGATACACATAATTCCAAATTATCATTATTAATTTATGGCTTAAATATGTTTTTACCCCCTGCAAATATGGGGTGTTTTGCTTTTAACCCCTACAAAAGTTTTTTTTTAAAAAAAACTCCTTGCAAAAATTCAATTTTTATTTATTTTAGTCATTCTGTTAGATGGACGTTACAATAATTGCCACGTGTTTAACAGAAGTGTGATTTGGCATTTTTAATTCATTTTCATTTTTTTAAATGCTGAATGGAGAGGCCACGTCATCAATTAGATTAAATCAGAACCCTAATTCCTCTTCCTTCTTCCTCTGTTCTCCATTCGCGATTCCTCTTCTCTTCTCCCTCCCCTCCATGGATGCGAACAGTCAAGCTTTCAGTCGTGGTTCTTCATCAAATGCAGCGAATCGTAAACGACTTCCAATTTGTGGTTGTGGGCGTACAATGAAGTATGACATTTTTGGATCTTTAGATAACCCTGGACGCCCCTACTGGAAGTGCCTCCACTGGGTATTGTATTCCCTTATTGTGTTTTTGATTTTCATTCCTCTCACCCCAAATTCTAACTGTTGTTGTTACGTTTTAGATGTTAGAAGACAACTACAAGTTATTTGTGTGGGATGACGAGCTTAGTAAGAAACATTTTACATTTAGAGATCCCCCTTCTTCAATGGCAACGACTGGTGTAGTGTCTTCAGAAATTCAGAGCTGCAAAGGTTGTCATTATGCAGAGAAACTAATTGAAGTAGGCACTGTTGACTCATCGTCACATGTATATTGTTGTTCAGTTTATAGCCAAAATGTCTGTTATTTGAGTCTTATTTCAGCCAATCGTTAAGGGATTTGGCATAGTTTTAGTTTGATGTAGTAAGTTTTGAATTGTAACCAATTGCAATGGAAGACCTTCAATTTGTTGTGGCGTCTACTAGCGAACCAGACACTTGACTAGTGACGAAATGGAGAAAAGAAGGAAGGAAAAGGATCTTCCAGTCTTCGCGACACGACCAAGAACGGTCGCATCGCAACCAAGCCATGGTGCAGAGTGGCCGCGTCGCGACCAGCCACGCATCGCCTCGCGATGGCTGGCCGAAACATTGCTATTTTATTCAGTTTGCGCGTTTCAGATGCCACTTCGTCTTGGGAGCAGGTGCTAGGGTTTGGAGCAGCTGAGAAGGGCGATTTTGGAGGCTTCTAATCACTTGGGAACAAGGGTTTGAAGGATCTAATGTCTTCCTCCATGTGTAACTTCTTCTTAATCCTATCTTCTACTTCTTTGATGATGTGTAACTAATTCTCTAAGGTTAGGGAGAGATGAATCTCCGCAAAACTATCCTATGAACTCTTTGTTATGATCCATTCAGTTATTATTCAATTTATCAATTGCCTATGCCTCTATTCTCAATGCTTTACAATTGCACATGTTGATTGTATTGATTTAGGGTTTATGTTCACCATTGGAAAATGGGTATGTATGCTTGATTTGGGGTTTTAGGTCACGAACATGATGATCATAGGAATATGAGATTGTGTTTGTGAATTCTTTATATTCTTGATTTTTAATGCTTTTTCTAATGTTGATTCACTGAAGGAATTAGGGTTTCTCTTTAGGGAAAAGGGGTTTTGAGGCAATGAATTGTCCTTAACCTATTAATTGAATTGAATCTGGTAAATTGGATAATTACTTGAAATTGATTGAAGGTTCATAGCATGATAGCATAGGGGAGAGGATTCGATTCCCAATCGCCTTACTCTCTTATTTATTTACCAAAGTTCTATTTTACCGTTACTTTACACATTACAACTCTGATTTAATCGTTTACGCCTACGAATTGCTACGCTTGCTTATTAATAATAACCCACAATCCCTGTGGATACGACTTGTGGACTTACTTTTTTACTATAACTTGCAACGATTCAGTACACTTGCCGAATTCTTAACAGGCACCAAAGAGAAAGAAAAGCTGAAAACAAAATTGGCTAATGAGAGGGAAAGGGTTAAGGGGCTTACATCTAGGTTTCAAGGGCTTCAATTTCTGTTGATTTTATCATGGGTTCTGGTTGCTGTTTATGTTGCTTGGAATCATGTAAAGTAATGTCATGTATTGGGTCCTAGGATATGTATTTGGTTATGTTGGTTATATTATTAGTTTTTGTAATTTATCAAGTTATTAATGAAAGTTTGTTTTATTGTTACTATTGTTGTTCTCTAAAATATGTGCCTGCTAAAGTTGAATCACAAACTGAACACAAGTATCTGCATAATTGAATCACAATTTTAAGCACAGTTTCTACATAACTGAACACAAATTGAAGACAGTTTTGTACACAAGTTTCTGCATATAGTTGAATCACAATTTTAAGCACAATTTTGTGCACAATTTCTGCGTAATTGAAGCACAAACAACAACACTGTTTTGTGCACAGTTTTAAGCACAATTTGAAGCACAACCAGAAAACAAAATTTACCCATCAATGGAAGACTTCAAATAGTACTTGTCATTAATTAAGCCAATCACTTTGGCAACTTAAACATCATAATTGTCATTTGCAATACAAAATACCAAAATACTGTCATAGGCCAATATAACATACTGTCATTAGGCCTTTACAAAATACTGTCATTACAAAATACGTGGGATTACATCGTACATTCATTACAAAATACTGTCAATACAAATTACTAAGTTAATCTCCTAATCTTGAAACAACTTGTACTTGGCAGCAAGATATTTAACATTCTTGGCCATCCTAGATACACCTTGTAAAGCATTCTTGACCATTGGAGATACTCTGACTGATTCCTGAGTTAAGTCACCTCCATCAGCAGTAGATTCTGCAGACACATTTCCATGTGCTTTGGCACTTTGTTCAGTGGCAGTTTGTGCAGTCACATTTGCATGTGGTATGGTCACAGTTGCAGTGGCACTTTGTGCAGACACTTTTGCGACATTTGCAAGTCCTTTTTTGACTGGCAGTTTGGGTCTAAGGGGTTGTTTACTCTTTCCTCTTGCCTATGACAAACATGAATAATATAAGATTTCATTCTTTATAATGTAGTTAATATTAAAACCATTAGGAATAATGTAATGTACCTTTGCAGAATTTGGGGCTTGTGGTCCACCTTGTTCACCAACAACAACATTTGGGACTTGTGGATCACCTTGTTCACCAACAACAACATCAACAGGGACTTGTTCACCAGCAGAGACTTGTTCACCATCAGTTTTTTGTTTCTTTGGTTTCCTCTAAATGTGACAAATAATGAAATCAAACCATAAATATAATGCATAAAAGTGATATGAAAATGAAAAAGCACTTAATATAGGGTAATTTTATACCTTTCTTTTCTGAGCTTCTGTACATACAATTGTACTTTTGCATCCCCTTGAATTGTGTCCTAGTTTGTTACATTTGGTACACCTATATTGTGTATTTTGCCTCTTCAATTTTGTTGCATTAGGGTCTTCATCAAATTCCCTACTTCGAAGCTTCTTGGGCCTCCCAGGACCCCTGTTATAGTGTGGAGGCAACATTTCCTCCTCCCATATAGTAGGCCATATGTTTTGGCCATTAATGGGACTTATTCCATGATGGTAGCACTCTAAATATTTCTCTCTGCTGTAACACTCATCAACATAGTCCATAGGATTGTAACCCTTGTAGGACATCCCAACTATTGCATGTCTAGAAGGTATCCCTATCAATTTACAGTAGTTTGTTGCGCCCGAAAAATCCGGTTTGGGACTTTTCGTTTGACAACGTGGAAAAAGTTTGGAGCCGCCACCAATATTTTAATTTTAAGACCAAAACATTGAAAAAAGGTCTTTTAAACAAGGCGGATGGTCTTTTGAAAACGCAGAGATGTAGGTTCGGGGGTCGGTTAGGTACGGGGAAGGTATTAGCACCCCGCACCTCCTTTCTACCGAAAGGGAACCATTAACTTGATGTGTGGTTTGGACAAAAGTTTGAGTTTGAAAGCGGTTTATTCTACTTCTTTTCTTTTCTTTAGGAGTTTGTTTTATTGAAAACGAGGGGGGAAGAAGAATATTTTTGGTTATCTTTGAAAATCAGGACAAAACAAAGATTTTTTTAAGAGTGTGCTTGACGGGACAGGACCCCGCTCCTACGTACCCTCACTGGAAGAGGGATCAAAGCTCCGTAGTTCTCGGGTTATCTTTGAAAATCAGGACAAAACAAAGATTTTTTAAAAGCGTGCTTGACGGGACAAGACCCCGCTCCTACGTACCCTCACTGGAAGAGGGATCAAAGCTACGTAGTTCTCGGGCTTTTGGTTTTGAAAAAGGATTGAGCTTTCGCGAAGACCGAACAACAACGGTTAGAATGGTTTCGCTACTAACTCCTTTTGAAAACAACATCATCATTAACAACCTAATCGGCAACGGCGCGATTGGTGTTTAATGACAATTGGTTTATTTTTGAGAAATGAATAAGTTTTCGAAAATGGGGTAGAGCTTTTGCGAAGACCGAACAACAACGGTTAGAATGGTCTCGCTACTAACTCCTTTTGAAAACAATATCATCATTAACAACCTAATCGGCAACGGCGCGATTGGTGTTTAATGATGATTGATTTATTTTGTTTTGAAAGTAAAAGTTTCCTTTTGTTTTGAAATGATTTTAGGAAATGGGTTTTAGAAAAGGAGTAGAACATTTCAAGTCAATTCTAAATCCATAACCAAATGCAAATGAATGAATAATACTCAAGCAAACATGAACATAGCATTCATTAACCAAGATTAAACATGCCCATACAATCAAAGGATTCAATTATTAAAGATGCAAAACAAAGTTCTCAAAGTAATTGTGTGTGTGCAAGAAGGATTGTATTTACCCTAATGGCTCTATGCTACAACATGCATGTAGACTTACGTCTCCATTAGGAGGTCATACAAGTGGAGAGAAGGGCACACAATCAAGTCAAGACATTTACATGGCATCAAGAACAAGTGAATACAATTGATTGTAAACATAGAGTATTCTAAGTTAAATGATTGAATATATAAGCAAGGATGCATGATTAGGTAAGCATGTAAGTGCATGAGTGTACAAGGAATGGATGCATAGCACTTTATTTATGAATGGATGACATACAAGGATGCATAAGAGGATGCAAGAGATATAAGCATATGAGGATGCATGAGAGTGTCACATAAACTAAGTATGGATGAAGATGCATGAATGTGAAAATGTTTTGGGTATTTTTGCAAGTTGATAAGTTGTAAAACTTTAAGTAAGAAGTTAGTGAAAAGTAAAGTAAAAATGCATGAGGTAAATGGTAATTATTTAATGAGATGGTAAAGTAAAAATGCATGAGGTAAATGGGAAATGGTAAAATCTTTTAATGTTTTAGTAAAAAATTAATGAAGTGGTAAAAACCAAAGTAGTAAAATATTTTTATGTTTTGGTAAAAAGTTAATGAATGGTAAAGTAAAAAGTAAGTGAGTGGTTAAAAATAAAAAAAACACATTGACACAATTGCATTCATTTACACAAGATCAAACAACCATCTCAAGCACAAAAATAGGCACAAAATAGGCCTCTAAGGCCAAAACCACCACATGCCCAAATCATCAAATTATTTCATGTCAAGATTCACAATCAACATGTAGAACAAAGCACATGACTAAACCCTAAATTTTTATGATATGCGAAATGCTAAAGCCCATAAACAACAATTTTATTTATGAAATCTAGTGCAAAATATGTAAGGATGCAAGGGAAATTATTCAAGTAGAAGAATAACTCCTTCAAGGCCAAGGACCCATCTCAAACACCCAAAGCTCCCTAAGTCTTTGTCAAAATGGTTGAAATGGATCCTCAAAGCAAACAAACAATCAAGATGGAGTTGGGAGTAGAAGAGAGATTATGCAAGAAAAACTAAATGTGAGATGCAAGGTTTCAAGGCTTACCTCAAAATCACAAAGAAATGAAGAAGGAGATGATATAGACTCAAAATGAACTTGGATCTACCCTTGAACCCACAAAGATTGCTAGCTCTTAGCAATTTGATGATGCAACCTTGAAGAGAATGGAAGGAATGATGATGATCTAACAAGAAATGGAAGATTTGATGGTGAAAGATTGAAGGATGAAGGAGGAATTGGTGGTAGAGGGTTCGATTTTGGAGAAAGGAAAGGAGGGGGAGAGATGTTTTTGGTGTGCTAGGGTTTTAGTGTAGGAGAATGAGAGGCTAAAAGATCAAATGAGAAGCCAAAAAAAATAGATCTTAGGTGTGGGAATGAGGGGGGTATTTATAGGATGAAACTAGGTCTAAGGGTAATTTAGTCTTTGTGCTTTTAATGTGCTCTAGGATTGAGTTTTAAAATTAAATGGAGGGTTAGGATTAAAGGTCACTTGGATTGAGGGTATTGAGAAAGCACAAAAGGTGGGAGTGAGAGAGTGGGGGCGAAAATGAGGGAAGGGAGTGAGAGTTTTTTGTAAAAAAAAAACTTGTCTTATTTTAGGAATAATGTGAGGCAAAAGTAGGGTTAGGGGTATGATTGAGATGGAATGTTACCAAAGAGGAAAATTGGTGTTTTCCTTATGAAGAGGTTAGTGTAAGTGAGTGAGGTAATTTACCAAAGAGGGCATGAATCCTCATGAGAGTGAGTGAGAATTGGTGATATGCACCAAAGGAGAAGGTTTAAGGATGGTACAAGGCATATTCCTTCAAGATAAGGAATAATAGTACAATAGAAGAGTGTGGAAGAATTTTGTGAGAGGGAGAGAGAGAGAGGGGATTTCGAAATTGTGGGGGGGGGGGGAGAGAGAGAGAGAGGATTTCGAAATTGTGGGGGAGAGAGAGAGAGAGAAAGAAAAAAAACTTGTTTTTGGTCTTTTGTCTTATTTGAAGACACTTCCTTATTTTGAGTTTGAATTTTGGTCATGGGAATAAAAGTGCACCTATTGGAAATGTGTTACATGTTTTTGGGCACCATAAAATATTCTCTCTAGTCACCCATGACAATAAAAATTGTCACTTAAGAATTGAGGAATATTTAATGGTCCTTTTTTATTTTTCCTATGCACTAAAAATGGAAAAATACATTCTTAATTATTTTTGACTAGGGTTTTCTTTCTAAAAAATTGTACAAAAATTATCCTTGATAGAATAAAAATGTACTTTTTGTGGATGTGCATTTTTGGCGAGAAAATCATCTTTTTTGCGAAAAATGACCAAAATGTCCTTTTTGACCCTAAAACCCTAATTTGCCTAAAAAGTGTATTCCAACCCTAAAAATGATTTTAAAGACCTTGGAATGACTTCTAGGACCCAAAATGCAATGCATGATGCTCTTCATTCTTCAATTTATTTATTTTTGTGGAAAATTAGGGTTTTGACCTAAGCCGGACAAAATCAGGGTATGACAGCTGCCCCTCTTTATCTGAACTTTAACGAGGAATATGAATTGGCCGAAACATATTCCAAGGAAAAAAGAAGATAAAGAATTCAGAAATTATACCGATTTTGTCTACTTAGGGAAACCCGAATCTTCCTCTTTTCCTTTTTCTATTTTTATTGGGTGTTAGCCCGAGGTGAATGCAATGGATGAATCGTCAACTCTCAGTAAGCAGGAAACTAAATGGTGCCAACCCTCAATAAGCTAGCGGAAAGCAATAAAGAAAGCAATAAAAAGGGAAGCAAAAAGGGTGCCGGCCCTCGTTAAGCCGGCGACGGAGGCTGCCTAAAGCCTTTTAACGAATCGCGAATGATCCGAGCTTGCACTTGGGCCTGGGAGCACGTGGGCTCCAAAGGGGTGGTCTTGCGAGCGACCAGGGGAGGGTACTATATCAAGTCCGGATATCGATATTTCCCTAGGACTGCGCCATGTTTTAGGCTAACACAGCTATCCTCTTCGACTGGACCTATTGAGGTCAGGGGGACTTACCTGCAGCTCGAATACGAGGTGAAGTCAATCTTGCCGGGGACACGTGGGTACAGAGGGGATTCCAAAATCCAGTTGGTTTCCTTTAGTCGGTCAATGCTTCCACACCGATCCAGGATGCCTGCTCAGGTTAGCGGACTTTTATTCAGCTTTCTCTTGATTGATGATCAATACCATTGCACTGATCCAGGATGTCTGCTCAGGCTAGCGGACCTTTCTTCAGCCTGCTCTAATTGATGATCAGTGCCATTGCACTGATCCAGGATGTCTGCTCAGGTTAGCGGACCTTTCTTCAGCTTGCTCTGATTGATGATCAATGCCATTGCACTGATCCAGGATGTCTGCTCAGGTTAGCGGACCTTTCTTCAGCTTGCTCTGATTGATGATCAATGCCATTGCACTGATCCAGGATGTCTGCTCAGGCTAGCGGACCTTTCTTCAGCCTGCTCTGATTGATGATCAATGCCATTGCACTGATCCAGGACACCTGCACACGTTAGCAGATGCAAGACATGGTGCATGGAATATGAATGCATGCTATGCAAAGTCCGTTATGCGAATGCATGTCATGTGAGTGCATGCGATGTGATGATTTAGTGGAATGATGAATGAAATGGGATGCTATTCTTGATTCTTCGTTTCTTTTGTCAGCTTTCTTTTTTCTGACTGTTTGTTTTTTTCTTGGCTTTTCATTCTTTGATCAGCTTTCTTTTTCTGATCGTTTGTTTTTTCTTTTGCTCTTTTGCTCTTTTGGCTTATTTTTGCTGGTTCATCCAACCCGCGACACTCATGGCACGAGACTGAGGAACCCACTGGAATTGCGGGGCTCATGGGCCGAGTGCATGTTGGCTTTGACTTCGCCGTTTGAAGCAATCGTGAGTGCAATCGCTTTCTCTTGCATGATTAACTGGTTTTGGGGAATTGCTTTTTTCCGCGACCTTTAGGGACTTTGCAATAATTGTAATGCTCCATGATTTATGCACATGTTTTAGAGGTCATCATCACCATCATTATAAAACGTTTATTTTGAGCAAAAAAAGCAGAAAATAAAAAAAATAAAAGAGTGAACAGATATGAGAAAGTTGAACTTTATTAATGTGGAAACCGGTCGCACAAGAAGTTACGCCGATTGTTTATTACACTTGAAAGTTTAAACTATAAAAAGACACGAACAAAGAGAGAAGTTAAATTCTGACTGTCCATCTCTGTGGAACAGTGCTAAACATTTATGTCCTTGACCTTGATTACTCCCTCATCCAAGTCTTCAGAGGAGTTGTATGCCTTTCTTTACTTTTCATGCCCAAGTTTTCTGACCCTAATTTTTGCCTGGATCGCCCTTTGCGGGTTTTCAATCCACCGGGTCGCTCTGATTTTGCCTAGGTCGCCCTTTCGGGTTTTCAACCTAGCGAGCTAACTCTTACTTGGCTTGTCTTTCTCTTTTTTCGTCTATTTCTTTCAGGCATAATACTTCTTCACTTGATCGGAATTGACTGGGTTCCTTAAATCCCCTCCGTCTATGTTCGTGAGTATCAGTGCTCCTCTAGAAAAGGCTTTCTTGACCACATACGGGCCGTCATAAGTGGGTGTCCATTTCCCTCGGAGATCAGTCTGGATGGGCAAGATCTTCTTAAGCACCAAATCTCCCTTCTTGAATTCACGGTGCCGGACTTTCTTGTCAAAAGCTGTTCTCATTCTCTGTTGGTACAGCTGCCCATGACACAAAGCTGCAATTCTTTTTTCCTCAATGAGGTTTAGCTGATCCAGACGAGCCTGCACCCACTCTGCTTCTTCCAGTTTAGCTTCCATGAGTACCCGTAGGGATGGTATCTCAACCTCGATTGGGTGGACCGCCTCTGACCCGTATACCAGAGAGAAAGGAGTTGCCCCAGTTGAGGTACGCACTGAAGTACGATAGCCATGCAAAGCAAAGGGAAGCATTTCATGCCAATCCTTGTATGTGACCACCATTTTTGCACAATCTTTTTGATGTTCTTGTTAGCTGCCTCCACTGCTCCATTCATTTTGGGCCGATAGGGGGAAGAATTATGATGCTGAATTTTGAACTCTGCGCACAGGTCCTTCATCATTTTGCTATTCAGATTGCTCCCGTTATCAGTGATGATCTTGTTAGGAAGACCATAACGGAAAATCAGATCCTTCTTCACAAATTTGGCAACCACTGAACTGGTTACACTGGAGTATGAGGCAGCTTCAACCCACTTCGTGAAATAGTCAATGGCGACCAAGATGAAGCGATGCCCATTTAATGCATTGGGTTCAATGGGACCGATGACATCCATTCCCCACATTGAAAACGGCCAGGATGTAGTCAGAACATTCAATTTGGCAGGCGGCACATGAATTTGGCAGGCTTCATCCTTCTAAGTTTCTGCTTCACAGGCGGGCATTCAGGTTTGACTGGCAACTTATGCATCACAATGTCGGCATCCAACCCAGGCATATCTTGGTAGGACCATGCAAACACATCCATATAATCGTGCAACAGCTGAACCAACTTCATGCGATCCTCGCCATTCATGGCGGTACCCACTTTGACCTCCTTCTTGCTCTCAGCTGTACCCAAGTTGATCACTTCAGTAGATTCTGTGTGGCTGAATTACCCTTTCTTCCTGTTTCATTAGCCTCATGAGTTCTGGAGGAGCTTCCCAGTCTTCCTCAACATCCCCCTCAGCTTGATTAATAGGGTGATCAAAGTCAAAATATGGACTGTTGGCACTGTTATTTTGGGAGACAATTGCTGTGGATCTGCATTTTGCCGAAGCGAAAAAGCAGAATGAAAGGCGAGACAAGCAAGCAAACAATAATAAAGCGAGGAAAAGACACATGAAATGAAAAGGATTGATTTTTATTGATTGAAATTCAAAAACAACGTTTTTATTAATGATGATTGGTGTGGTTTATTTATATGCAAGTATACATAGTCACACAAGTAATAAAGTGATAAGAAAGGTCGAACCCACAGGGATTATGTATTGTAAATTTTTGTAGTTCAAAGTGTACACTTAGTGTGTCTACACTATTCAGTATTTTTGGTTTGGAGTTTTCAAAGTAAGTAAAAATAGTAATAAGCAATAAAATGTGTGAGAAATCAGTTAAAAAAGTAGTTGAGATGTTTTCACCAAGTACTTTACTTCTAAGTGTTTTAATGGAGTATGTAGTGTGGGAACACTGGATGTAGATGCATCAGTTTGTGCCTTTCAGCACTTCTCTTTAGAGTTTCATTACAAGCTCTTATGATCTTTGTTTTTTTACAGTAAAGAAAGGTTTGTCAATTCCTCCCTTGCCTCCTAACAATGATCCAAGTTGTAACATCCGCAAAATAATTAATAGAATTATTTGGATGTTAACCCAATTAAACCAATTTAGTACTTAACTGGTAAATTTATCGAGTGCTAAAATTATTTAATTGTTGTCAGCGGATCGTTAACCGGATAATACGGGCCAAGGAAGTTTTGGAATCGAAATAGGAGATTTCGATCAATATGGTAATTGGACCACGTTACCAATTATATATTAAATATATATATGTGTAACTGTGTGTGTGTGTGTGTTAAAAGAAAAAAGGAAAGAATTAAATTAAGAAAGAAAGGAAAGAAAGGAGAGGCGTGAAACAGAGAAGGAAAAGAAGGAAAGGAGAGAAAAGAGAAAGAAAGGGGGAGGAAGAAGAAGAGGAAAAAGGGGGCAATTCCGCTCATCAAAACGACTTCCGTCCAACACGAAAAATGTTCAGCGCTACTTCCTCTTCGATTTGGTACCAAGATTTTCATCATCAACTCTCTCTCTCTCACTTTACCATTTTCGAACTTGAGAGGGAAAATCGGTGTTTCGATGGTTGTAACTCAAGGGAAAGCTAAGGGCGATGTTTAGGAGCGAGCACGAAGTGGATTACTCGAAGTATTGAAGATCGATTGGGTGATTTGGAGTTGAAAATCAAATTGGGGTTTTTGGTGAATAGTGGTTTGAGATTGAAGAAGATGATGAATAGTGCCCATGGAGAATTTCGGGAAATCGGTATTTCGGTCAAAAGCGGTTTCGTGATCGAGTGGGAAGCTTTGGAAGCGGATTGGGTGTCGCCGGAGCGGGGAGCGTTCGTGTGGCTACTCGGTGATTTGGCGAAGTCTCGGTGATTTTGAAGTCTCGGTGTCGGCACACGCTTCAAGGGTGAGTTCTACTCACGTTTAGGATTTTTGTTTTTCGAATTAATTGATAAACTGTTTTATCGCTTTCGCTGGACTGGAATATTATTTGATAATCGAGTTTGAGAGAATTTGGGTTGAAAGCCGTTATTTGAAAATATGTCGCGTTTTAATACAATTTGATTACAATGAGTTTTTGATTGATTTGTTTGATTGTGTGACTTTGATTGAGACTGTGTTATTTATGGTCGTCAAATCTGTTTTCGGTCGGAACGAGAATCGTTCGAGAACTTTTGGGTCAAAAACCGTTATTTCGGAATATGTCGTATTTTGGTAAAATTCGTTTTGATTGTGTTTTTGATTGGATTGATTGATAGTGTGGTTTGTATTGGGTCTATTGTATTGGTTGTAAAATCTGTTTTCGATCGGAACAAAAATCGGAATTGAGCGGAATAGCGGATTTCGCGAAAATCGCAAAATTCTGCACTTGACAGGCCCCCTTTCTGCCAGTCCACGCGCCGTTTGCGCGCCGTTCGCGCGCCGTTTGCGCGCCGCGCGCCACTCGCGCGCCAGTTGGCAGAATTTCAGCAACCAAACACTGTTTTTCGTTTCGCGATAACTTTTGATCCGGGAACCCGATTGAGGTGTTCTAAGATGCGTTGGAAAGCTTATTCAGAGGCCTAACTGAATATTCTAGTTTTAAGGCAAAATAAACTGTTTTCGAAGTTGAAAATTGTGTCGAAAAGTGGTCAATTAGAGTGCGAGTGTGAACTTGAATTTTAAAAAAATGTGGATTAAATTGTTTCATTGATTATCTGATTTGATGGACCGTGGGTTCATAGTATTGTAGATATACGTATATAGTATATCGAGTTGGGTGACGACCCATGTATAACATACTAGGCGGGGCAGTCATGATCCCTTACCCTAGGCTCCATGCCAATAGGAGAATGTACTATTGGTAGGGGGGTTCACCGGGGTTTAGCGGTTACGCAGTCGGTGTTATGTTAAAAGATTATTGTGCGATACACCGGGGTTTAGCAGTCATGCAGTCGGTGCCGTACTTTGTTTGTTGTGCGATACATCGGGGTTTAGCAGTCATGCAGTCGATGCCGCACTTTGTGATAACACGTTTACCGGGGTTAGCAGTCATGCAGTCGGTGCCGTGTTAAGTTAAAACGAATTTATTAATTGAACCGAGAGAGTTAGTAGGGGTCTCGGTAGAACTCACTGAGATTGTATCTCACTGTTTAAATGTTGTTGTTTTACAGAGACACAGGGGCAGCGGAAATCCAAGAGGCACGAGTAGGTTGAGCTCGGATTGGTTGTTGATAGCCTAGCTTTACGTTTAAGCTTATTTCCCTTCTGTTGTCTGTATACTAGAACATTATGTATTTAAGGTTTATCTTTCTTCCGCTTTCTTGTATGATACTGAACACTATAATTGCTGATGGTATATGGTTTGAGAACCATATTGTCTTGTTGTAAATAAGACTGTTTGGGTTTTATTCAGCGAAAAATTTATAGTAATATTCAGTGTCTAAGCAGGAAATATATCTCTGATGTGTTACTAATGTGCACCTGGGTATTCTCAGTAGAAAGAAATACCGGGGTGTTACAGTTGGTATCAGAGCAGTTCGACCTAGTCGGACTTAGTTTAGGGTTGAGTCGATTCCTTGTTAGTCCTTTTTGTAATTACACTTGTGATGCTAAGAGACATTGGGCCTGATCAACTTAATACTTAGTGCATCATAAGCGGAATTATGACTGGATGATCAAGATGCAGTCCTCGACCAAAACCGGAATCTTCAACCAGTGCATCCTCAGGAAAGGTGACATGACGGTGGAAGAATACACCGCTAAGTTGAGAAGATGTCTCAGTTTTACCATGTGATAAAGTAAGCTTCGGATGACGAATGGAGAATGCAGAAGTATAAGACGGGCATAAGTGCTTTTATGAATTATGGTCTCAGTTCTTACGCTACTACAAATTATGTTGCCTTAGTGCAATCAGCCTATGTCGCCGAGGATGATCTCATAGGAAATATGGGAAAGGAAAGAAGGTAGTTGAATTATCAACTCCGAATGCAAAGTCCTAAGATAATTTCATCAAAGGAAAAGCAGGTGCAATTCTTTGATTCTTCCAAGGTCAGGAGATGTTCTAACTGTGGAAAGCCTCACAGTGGTGATTGCAAGCGAAGATCTAATCGGTGCTATTATAGTAATGCAGAGGGTCACTATGGTAAAGAGTGCCCTGTAAGGAAGAGTTCCAAGGAGTTACAAGCAACTCCAAGGCAAGGATGCGTCAACACTTTGGATGCTCAGACAGTTACAACTGCAGACAATCTACTGAGGAGTATGAGATCAGTTTTCAACAACTCCGTTGGTATATTATACGATACGGGTGCAACCCATTGTATAATAGCTCAATCGTGAGTGGATCGGTTGGGATTAACCTTATCTCCGCTATCCGAGCCGATAACCATCTTAACTGCTGCTAAGGGTCATGTCCAGACATAATCTTTGTATAGGATTGTCTACTTGTCATAGGAGGCAGAGATTTCGTTGTAGAATTTATTGTTTGCCTATGAGAAGTGTGGGCGCCATTTTGGGTATGAATTGGATGACTGCAAATCATGTTGCAATCGACTGTGTTAATCAACTATCAGCTTCGCTTCAGAATCAGTTGAATTGTCTAGGACAAATTCTGAAGCGGTTACCTAGTTCACCTTAGACGGTCAATCTTCATTCCAAGGTGCGGAAGCACATGTTAGTAGGTTATCTGCATCCACTGGAACTAGTATTAGATTTATCATCTGTACAAGTTGTGAATGACTTTCTGGATGTTTTCACGATGAAGTTTCTTCTGAACCTCCAGAACGAGAAGTAGAGTTTACTGTAGAATTGATTCCTGGTACGGGATCAATATCTATTGTTTCTTATTGAAGGTTCTTGAGAATTAAAGGAAATGGAGTCTCAACTTGAAGAGTCGATGTTAAAGAAATTCATTCGACCGAGCGTTTCTCTATGGGGTGTTCCGGTGTTGCTTGTCAAGAAGAAATATGGAAGTAGGAGATTGTTTATTGATTATCAACAACTTAACAAAGTGACGGTCAAGAATAAATATCCCTTTGCCAAGGATAGACGATTTGCTTGAGCAATTTGAGGCGCTGCTGTGTTTTCTAAAAATTGATCTGAGGTCAGGATATCATCAAATAAAAGTTAGAGCCTTAGATATTCCGAAGACAGCTTTCCGTACTAGGTATGGACATTATGTGTTTGTAGTGATGCCCTTCGGTTTGACTAATGCTCCAGCGATATTCATGGATTACCTGAACTGAGTTTTTCCTCAATTACCTAGATCAATTTGTAATCGTTTTCATTGATGGTATCTCGATGTGCTTGAAGGCCGTTGCGGAGCATGTCCAACATCTCCGCATTGTTCTGAAAGTACTCCGAGGAAATAAGTTGTACTTGAAACCTTCGAAGTGTGATTTTTGGGTGTCAGAAGCAAAGTATTTGGGACATGTGATTTCTCAAGTCGGGGGTTTCTGTAGGTCCCAGTGAGAAGGAAGCGGTGTTGAATGGGAGTGACCGACGTCAGCCGCAGAGATCAAAAGTTTCTGGGTCTAGCCGGTTACTATCAGAGATTTGTTAAAGGGTTCTCACAGTTAGATTTCCACTTACTCGGTTAACTCGTAAGGGTCATCCGTTTACGCGGGATGCCGATTGTGAAGAATGTTTTCAAGATTTGAAGGTTCGGTTGACTTCTGCTCCAATCCATATTCTTCCAGATCCGTCTTTGCAATTCCAAATTTACCACGATGCTTCTGGAAAGGGTTTGGGATGTGTTCTCATGCAGAACCAACAAGTTGTAGCTTATGCCTCCAGACAGTTGAAGACTCATGAAGAGAATTATCCGACTCATGATTTGGAGTTGGCAGCTATTGTGTATGCACTAAAGATTTGGAGACATTACCTGTATGGGTCTCGTTTCGACGTCTTTAGTGACCATAAAAGTTTGAAATATTTGTTCGATCAAAAGGAGCTGAATAACAGGCAAAGAAGATGGGTGGAATTTCTGAAGGATTATAACTTCGAATTGAAGTATCATCCGGGGAAGGCTAATGTTGTAGCCGATGCGCTAAGTAGGAAATCCATTCATATAGCAGAGTTAATGATGCATGAAATGGAATTGTTAGAGTCTTTTAGATCTAAGTTGGAGTACATCCATAAGTTTCCACTCTGGTGGCAATGTGTTAGTTTGTTAACCTCTCCTTGGTGAAGGTTAACAATAAGATTGTCTTATGAGATTCCGTTTGACAAGTCGAACGTGAATACGAATATGTAAATGAGGTAACTGCTGACTGTTTTCACGTTGCGAATAACCATCAAGGGATTAATTGATGGATCTGCTCATAAGTGACAGAAATTTCCGAAGTGAAGCTTGGCGTGCGGTGTAATAGTTTTGAAAGATCGTTTTTGTGAAAACCCGCATGCTAAAGTTAATTTTGGGAACGAATCAAGAGGCTAACGAAATCTGATTTAGGAAAAATCCTAGGAGGATTACTTAGGTTGAGGGGAAGCTCTCAACGCTATTGACTAATTTGGAAAGGAATCAGGTGCGTCATTGGTAAAAACCTCGTGATGAAGTTGCAATAGAGGAAAAAAGAACTCTGAGTTCTGTTTGAAAGTTGTTTTGAGAACAACAGAGGTGATTTTCATTGTTTTCAAGTTTATTTGATGTCCCCGCGGTTTATTTCTACGTTTAAGATAAACGTCTCTGGTAAATCCTCATTTCATCTCCTTTTGAAAAGTGTTGTCTCGAAATCTTGGGGGCGAGCCAAGAAGTTTCACAGATGACCTTCCATCACATTTTTCAATGTGTGCAGGAACCGTTAAGGATATTAGAAGATTTGTTGAGAAAATGTTTACACCCTTCGAGGAAATCGTGTTTGTTTTTACCCTTACCGAGAAGTACCAATTTGTGGATCTCATATTCGACCTGTATCTCTATCAAGTGTCTTGTATTAAACCCTTTGATTTAGATTAATCAAAGTTGGGAAGTAAGCGAGGATAACTGGAATGAAGCTTCGAAAGTGTTTTCGAACGCGGTGCCGAGCCTATGTAGGCGAAAGAGGAGTTTCTCGTGTCGATTCGTAACAAGAGAGTTCGGACTGTAATCTTAGAAGCGTTCTGGGGTAGTAGTGGATCATACTTGGAGATTGATGTGCCAACTTGGGATGATTTTCTACACTCATTTCGTTAATTCAAGATTGTTTTCTCGCAAATTTAGACCTTTCTCAGAATGTCGATCCTCGGTTAGTCGGATGAAAGACTTAGCGAAATTTTGAGGACAAAATTCTTTCAAGTTGGGGAGAATGTAACATCCGCAAAATAATTAATAGAATTATTTGGATGTTAACCCAATTAAACCAATTTAGTACTTAACTGGTAAATTTATCGAGTGCTAAAATTATTTAATTGTTGTCAGCGGATCGTTAACCGGATAATACGGGCCAAGGAAGTTTTGGAATCGAAATAGGAGATTTCGATCAATATGGTAATTGGACCACGTTACCAATTATATATTAAATATATATATGTGTAACTGTGTGTGTGTGTGTGTTAAAAGAAAAAAGGAAAGAATTAAATTAAGAAAGAAAGGAAAGAAAGGAGAGGCGTGAAACAGAGAAGGAAAAGAAGGAAAGGAGAGAAAAGAGAAAGAAAGGGGGAGGAAGAAGAAGAGGAAAAAGGGGGCAATTCCGCTCATCAAAACGACTTCCGTCCAACACGAAAAATGTTCAGCGCTACTTCCTCTTCGATTTGGTACCAAGATTTTCATCATCAACTCTCTCTCTCTCACTTTACCATTTTCGAACTTGAGAGGGAAAATCGGTGTTTCGATGGTTGTAACTCAAGGGAAAGCTAAGGGCGATGTTTAGGAGCGAGCACGAAGTGGATTACTCGAAGTATTGAAGATCGATTGGGTGATTTGGAGTTGAAAATCAAATTGGGGTTTTTGGTGAATAGTGGTTTGAGATTGAAGAAGATGATGAATAGTGCCCATGGAGAATTTCGGGAAATCGGTATTTCGGTCAAAAGCGGTTTCGTGATCGAGTGGGAAGCTTTGGAAGCGGATTGGGTGTCGCCGGAGCGGGGAGCGTTCGTGTGGCTACTCGGTGATTTGGCGAAGTCTCGGTGATTTTGAAGTCTCGGTGTCGGCACACGCTTCAAGGGTGAGTTCTACTCACGTTTAGGATTTTTGTTTTTCGAATTAATTGATAAACTGTTTTATCGCTTTCGCTGGACTGGAATATTATTTGATAATCGAGTTTGAGAGAATTTGGGTTGAAAGCCGTTATTTGAAAATATGTCGCGTTTTAATACAATTTGATTACAATGAGTTTTTGATTGATTTGTTTGATTGTGTGACTTTGATTGAGACTGTGTTATTTATGGTCGTCAAATCTGTTTTCGGTCGGAACGAGAATCGTTCGAGAACTTTTGGGTCAAAAACCGTTATTTCGGAATATGTCGTATTTTGGTAAAATTCGTTTTGATTGTGTTTTTGATTGGATTGATTGATAGTGTGGTTTGTATTGGGTCTATTGTATTGGTTGTAAAATCTGTTTTCGATCGGAACAAAAATCGGAATTGAGCGGAATAGCGGATTTCGCGAAAATCGCAAAATTCTGCACTTGACAGGCCCCCTTTCTGCCAGTCCACGCGCCGTTTGCGCGCCGTTTGCGCGCCGTTCGCGCGCCGTTTGCGCGCCGCGCGCCACTCGCGCGCCAGTTGGCAGAATTTCAGCAACCAAACACTGTTTTTCGTTTCACGATAACTTTTGATCCGGGAACCCGATTGAGGTGTTCTAAGATGCGTTGGAAAGCTTATTCAGAGGCCTAACTGAATATTCTAGTTTTAAGGCAAAATAAACTGTTTTCGAAGTTGAAAATTGTGTCGAAAAGTGGTCAATTAGAGTGCGAGTGTGAACTTGAATTTTAAAAAAATGTGGATTAAATTGTTTCATTGATTATCTGATTTGATGGACCGTGGGTTCATAGTATTGTAGATATACGTATATAGTATATCGAGTTGGGTGACGACCCATGTATAACATACTAGGCGGGGCAGTCATGATCCCTTACCCTAGGCTCCATGCCAATAGGAGAATGTACTATTGGTAGGGGGGTTCACCGGGGTTTAGCGGTTACGCAGTCGGTGTTATGTTAAAAGATTATTGTGCGATACACCGGGGTTTAGCAGTCATGCAGTCGGTGCCGTACTTTGTTTGTTGTGCGATACATCGGGGTTTAGCAGTCATGCAGTCGATGCCGCACTTTGTGATAACACGTTTACCGGGGTTAGCAGTCATGCAGTCGGTGCCGTGTTAAGTTAAAACGAATTTATTAATTGAACCGAGAGAGTTAGTAGGGGTCTCGGTAGAACTCACTGAGATTGTATCTCACTGTTTAAATGTTGTTGTTTTACAGAGACACAGGGGCAGCGGAAATCCAAGAGGCACGAGTAGGTTGAGCTCGGATTGGTTGTTGATAGCCTAGCTTTACGTTTAAGCTTATTTCCCTTCTGTTGTCTGTATACTAGAACATTATGTATTTAAGGTTTATCTTTCTTCCGCTTTCTTGTATGATACTGAACACTATAATTGCTGATGGTATATGGTTTGAGAACCATATTGTCTTGTTGTAAATAAGACTGTTTGGGTTTTATTCAGCGAAAAATTTATAGTAATATTCAGTGTCTAAGCAGGAAATATATCTCTGATGTGTTACTAATGTGCACCTGGGTATTCTCAGTAGAAAGAAATACCGCGGTGTTACACAAGTTGCTAAATAGGTTCACTCTTATAATTTTATTATCCTAAGGACTATCCTATGTCTAGGTTTTAGCATGTATTTAACAAAGTTTCCTTTATTAAATACTTGTCCCTATTAACTCTTGAGTTCATAAATGTAGCCCATGTCTGCTGCTACAAGTTTTACCTATTCTAAAGTGATCAATTCCAGAATAAGTTGAAAGAAGTATTATGCAAGAGTTTAAAGTGTTTACACTACATAAACCATAATATATTTAGAAGTTCATTACAAGGTTAGAACATCTTAACTTAAGGGAATTTAGCTCATGTTACTCATGTTATAAAGCAAAGAATATGCAAAGAACATAAGTAAATGAATAATAAAGCAAAAGAACTTAAAAGAGTAGAGATTACTTGAATAGAAGATCTTTTGCATTAAGTTCCCAAGTTGAAGTACAATAAAGATTTCTTACACGAATTTCTTCAAAGTAGAAGTGAAGGGAATGGTTGTCAAGCACTTCCTCACCTTCCTCTCCTTAGAAACTTGAAATGAAAATAAACTAAACCTAAACTAAGCAAATAAAAGATAAAAGATTTAAAGATGTGAAAGATGATATATGATAGATGAAGATATGGCTTCTATTTATAGGCTTGAAAGCTTTCCTCTTGCAAGGGGTTTCCTTTGGCGCGAAAGATCAGCTGAGGGGACCAAACATGGTTAGTTGTAGACAACCAATCAAGCAAGCTGCATAGGTGGTCGCTTGCATGCATAGCAAAAGATGAGGTCCATTGGAGAAGTGCCACATGTCTTTTAGATAAGTTGAGTCTTGCAACTTGATTTTTACGTGTATCGCCGACTTCTGCAAGTGGCTCAGCTCTGGGTGACCAGGCATGACGTCACAAATTAAGTGTGGAAGCATTGAAATGGTCTTTGGATGTTTTGGTACAAACTGCAGAATTTAGCAGGTGTTGGCAGTGTTTCCACTCCTAGTGTTTCCACTCCTGGTGTTTGGCAGTGTTTCCACTCCTGCAGTAGCTGCACTGAACAAAAACATCAAACCTAACAAGATTTGTGCATTTTGCCTAGATCATTGCCCTTTATCCATTTGAATACTTAGAATGTTGTTCCTTGATAAATAAGCTATAAATATATATAAATGTTCTTGAAAATAAGCAATAACTCAAGCTCAATTGTATGAATAACTCTATATTAAATAGAGTTATCACACCCCCAAACTTAAATTGTTGCTTGTCCTCAAGCAACGACAAGAAACAAAACACAAGACTTATATAATTATGAAGACATCTCAACTCATGTTTTTCAAGAAGTGTTTGAAGTGTATTGTAATGTGCCTTTCTCTTTTGGTGCTTTTTCTTCCATGCCCTTGCTTTAAAACATTCAGAGTTATAAAAACTCATTTGTGTGAGTGTGTGGCCCATTGAGTTTCTAATTGGTTCCATAACTGAACAAAGAGTTTTTCCTTAGCTTTTTGAAAAAGATGGAACTCTTTTGGTCACTCTTAGAGATTTTTCAAAATATGGCCGAGACTAACAATTTCTTCAAGTATTTAGGGGACTCTTTAAGCACAACAAAGGGCTTTTGGGTGTTCCAACTTGTTGAGCCAATACCTTATTTCTATTCTTGGTGTTTGATTTTTGTTGATGTAATGCAGTGAGTGCAAAAACATCATTTTTGGATTGTAGGTTCACCTTATTTTGAGTGTAGGTGCCTTTTGATGTAGATGGTGTTGGCACACTAAGTGTTGCCACACTTGGAACTCTTTGAGTATTTTTGGTAGCGTACACTGCCCTCCTCACTGACCTCCACATGCATTTTCTTCTTTTTCTTGGTTTGTTTTTCTTTTCTTTTTCTCTTTGAACTTTGTTCATATATTTTTTTTTTCAAACCAAATTGCACTTAAGGGACAGGTTCAGTTTATATGACTCAGGCAAGTGTAGCTCATTTTTGGGATATTTTTGGTATTCTTGAGTGGTTTTGACACTTGTGGCTTGTACTCTTCAAGTTGTCACTCTTTGGCCTTTGTATTCATGGAATTTCCCCCAAACTTAGGTCTTTATGCTCTTCTAAATTTTTAATAAAAATCTAATTTTGACCTCAAATTTCCAAAATTTCCTAGGCTTTAGATAGCTCTTGATCTAGCATGGTTCTTTTCAAAACTCAATTTTGTTGTGTCAAAGTTTTTATAAAACTGATCATTTCTAGAAAACAAGGCTTTTTCATCATTTAAAAATTGACTCATTGACACACTTCTTCAATTTTTGAGAAAAATATGAATTGATCATGTTTCATAATCATTTAAGTCTAAAAACAAATTGATGCACTTAATTCACCATGTTAACACAAATTATCATGCCTTGTTAAGTACATCTAAAAACTTAAAACATACTAACACTACATACTCACATGCTATAAATACTTACTCAAACATATTTCTATACTCATACATATATATTAGTACTAGGTTCAAAACATGCTGCAAATATAGTGCATACACAAAATACATACTATTCTCCACTCTCCCCCCAACTTAAATATGAGCAGTGTCCCCACTGCTCTAAGTTGAGTAAACAAGGGATCCAAAAGTTTGGGAGATATAACCAAAAGTAATTAACACATAGCAGCAAGTTAACACATAGTATTTAGCACATAGAGTATACTACTAAAGTATATTATAAATACTGGGAACAACATTAAAAGGTATCTTTTTACTCTTTCTTCTGGAATCTGGGACTGGCTCTCACAGCAGGGCTATGCTTGGCTTTTGTCTTCTTTGGCTTCTTAGCAGTGGTCACATCAGAGGTAGGCACACCAGGATCATCTACAGTAGCCTCAGGCATTTCTGCCTCTTCAGGTGTAGCTTCTGCAGGAACATCTGGTGTAGCCACTGTTTGGACTTCAGGTGCAGGTACACCACTCTGCACTGGAGTGTGTTCTGTTTGTTGCTCAATTCCCTCTGGTTGTTGCTCTGCTACCTTCTCAGTTTGTTCTTCAGTTTCTGCTCCTTCTTTGGGTGTTGCTTCCTCAGATACCTCCTTCTTACCAGCTTGTACCCTTGTACCCTGTACACCATAGAGTGAGCTCATTGTCCACATCTTCTTTGTTGGAGCAGGCTTCATTGTCCTCCTTGTGTATCCCAGCATCTGTTTCTTCTCTGCTAAGGCATTCAGAACTGCAGAGATTGTTGCTGCAGGACTAGTTGCCATGACTGTTGATTTCTTTGAAGTTTCTGCAGTTGGTGTGGGAACACTAACAGACTCCTTGACAGTATCTGCCTGCATCCTCAACTCTGAACCTGCTTTGCCTTTCTCTTTCCTAGGCTCTTCAATGAGTACCTGCATTTGAACTTTCTCAGAAACAATGCTAGTTGGCTCAATAGGTTCTGTTGGTGGGGTGGGTGATTTCTGGGATGGGATGGTTGTATCTGCTTGTGCATCTTGTTTTGGATTTTCAGATTGGGGAGTATTTTCTGGTGGAGGTGTGGGTGATTTTGGTGTTGAAGTGTGACTGGGTGAATGGTGGGTGGTGGGGGATGGTATGTTGGTTTGTGATGGTGGTGAGGGGGTGTTTGATTGCTGTTGTGATGGTGGTGATGGTGGTTGGGCTCATTTGTAGATTTCTTCCTTAATTCATACTTTCTTCTAGCACTAGCTTCCATATCATCACTGTCATCATCATCACTGTCACTAACTTCCAGTGACTCAGATTCATCCTCCTCTGCATCTTTTTCAATATCCTTCACAGCTTGCCTTGCCTCTTCATCTTCTTCAGTATCTTCATCACTCACTTCTTCAATTTCTTCCTCCACTCTTGGTTTCTTTCCCTTCTTTTCTTTCTCAGTATCTCTCTTTCTCTTTGCTCTCCTCTCTTTCTTAACAGTTACTTCTTCTTCTTCCTCCTCCACTTCTTCTTCCTCATCAATCACCCAATTAGGAAAAATTGGGGATTCTAGTTCTGCTTCAGGGTCATCCAACTTTAATTTCAACCACTCATGCTGTTCTCTTTGAAATTTCCAGACAGCTTGGAGTTTCTGCATCAGGTGTTCAGACACTTCCTGCTCTACAGTACTTCTAATTCTCACTGACCTCACTCTTTCCTTAACTTTAGCAGACAAACCACTAGGAGGGGTTTTTCTATAGACTTTTTCTAGATCAGTAGCAACAACTCCTTGCTTTTGACACAGTTCAGTGATTAAGCATGGGAAATATAAGAATCCAGATTCCTTGGCTTGACATTCTACAATTTCTCTAGCTATCAATTTCCCTATGTCTACATTATCCTCACATAGGATTGAATCAATAAGAATCAACCTATCTTTAGATAATGTAGAAGTGTGTGAAGTAGGGAGAATTGATGTATCAATGAATAAATGCCAGCTACCAAGTTCAGGGATTAAATCACCAGTTTTAAGTTTGAATTCAGTATTTGTGAATTTCTCCCACTGAGATCCTTCTATTGCTACTCTTTCTTTGATTTTAGTCATTTGCTTCTTTCCATAAGTCTCTAGTTTTACTTCAAATGCATTACCAGTGTATGTGAGGTCATAGTGTTTATTGATTCTAGCAGGGTCAAAGAAAACTTTCTTACCTCTAACTTTGGAGAAAAATACAGTACCTCCTCTGTTATTCTGAATTCCTGAGTAGAATTCTCGCACCAATTGCTCCAAGTAGTAGGCTCGGGTTTGAACAAATCTTTCCCAATGCAAGTTGTTGACAGTGGAGAGGAATGAATGATGAGCCTTTGCGAAGTTGAAACCACGCTCAGGCAGGAACTTCATGTTCCAAAAGTGTTCACATCCAGGGATTGCTTCCATTGATGCTAGTACTCCTGATTTTCCCTTTTTCGCATGAGTTTCCACACCAGATCCTTTCCCCGTCTTTTTAGAGGCAGCTTGTTTCTTAGTCATTTATGATTTTGAACGTTTGAGACTGAAAAAACTGTTTGTGAGTGGAGAGGATTTTTGATCGGTTTTGTGAGAGGACGAAAAGAATTGAAAACTTACGGTATGTGAAAGGGTTAGTGGGATTTGGTAGTTGAGGTTTATAGCCGTTAAGTTATGTGGCCTAACATGCAAGCCAACACGTGGAAATTTAGACTTAACACGCCACTTTCTAACCCTTGATCAGAGATGATTCCACTAAGTTGATGATTTGTCAAGTGAACATTTTTCTTCTAAATTTTTCTAACATCAGAGTAGGCAGTGTGGCTGCATCAAGTGTAGAAACCCCAAGTGTGGAAACACTAGCTACTCTGTTGTCCTGTTTTTCCTGCAAAATAACAAAACATGAAATTGCACAAAATAATAATTTTAACTATATAGTGATGGGTTGCCTCCCTCAAGCGCTTGTTTTAAGAGTCTTGCAGCCTGACTTGTACCTTGGTCTAAGGTTTTGCAAAGTGAGTGGTGATCTTGTCTCTCTCTACATGCTCTCCATAGTACATTTTCACTCTTTGTCCATTTACTTTGAAAGTGGTATCAGTGGTTGCATCATATAGATCAACTGCACCATGGGGGTAGATTTTAACTAATTTGAATGGCCCTGACCATCTTGATCTCAGTTTTCCAGGGAAGAGTTTCAACCTAGAATTGTACAACAGAACCATTCCTCCTTCTTTAAGTTCTCTCCTTTGGATTTTCTTGTCATGCCATACTTTGGTTTTAGCTTTATAAATTTCTGCATTCTCATAGGAGAAATGCCTAAATTCTTCTAATTCATTTAGCTCAAGAAACCTTCGCTCTCCTGCCTTTTTGAGATCAAAATTCAACTTTTTGATAGCCCAATATGACTTGTTCTCTAATTCAACAGGGAGATGACATGGCTTGCCATAAACTAACTTATAGGGGGACATTCCTAATGGAGTTTTAAATGCAGTCCTATATGCCCATAATGCTTCATCTAAGTGTAAGGACCAATCTTTTCTATGTGGTCCAACCATTTTCTCAAGCATTCTTTTTATTTCCCTATTTGAAAGTTCAGCTTGTCCACTTGTTTGTGGGTGATAGGCAGTAGCAATCTTATGTTTCACTCCATATTTTGCAAGAAGATTTTCAATAAGTTTGTTGCAAAAATGTGAGCCTTCATCATTGATGATTGCTCTTGGAGTGCCAAATCTTGAAAAAATATTTCTTTGGAGAAATTTGCTAACAGATTTAGCATCATTATTTGGTAGTGCTACAGCCTCAACCCATTTAGACACATAGTCTACAGCCACTAAAATGTATTCATTGCCAAAAGAAGGTGGAAAATGACCCATGAAATCCATGCCCCAAACATCAAAAAGTTCTATTTCTAGAATATTAGTCCTAGGCATTTCATGTCTATTAGATATATTACCACTTCTTTGACATTTATCACAGGTTTTGACCATATAATAAGCATCTTTAAATAGAGTAGGCCAGAAATAACCTGATTGAAGTACCTTAGCTGCTGTTCTTTGGCTTCCAAAGTGACCTCCATATGGTGCAGCATGACAATGCAGGAGCACTGCTTGCTGTTCTTCTTCAGGAATGCACTTTCTCATGATTTGATCAGGACATATCTTGAATAGGTAAGGGTCATCCCAATAGTATTGTTTTACTATGTGGAAGAACCTTCTTTTCTGTTGATAGTTCATGTCACATGGTACAATTTTGCTTACAAGGAAGTTTACTATGTCTGCATACCATGGTGTTGAAGCATGAGGTGTGGCCACACTGAGTGCAGAAACACTGGCTGCATTCATGGTAATTGCTAGTAATTTCTCATCAGGGAAACTTTCCTTGATTTCTTCAATTGTACCTGCATTATTACTTTCAAGTCTAGAGAGATGATCAGCCACTTGGTTCTCTACTCCTTTCTTATCTCTTATTTCAAGATCAAATTCTTGAAGTAGTAGAACCCATCTTATTAGCCTAGGTTTTGCATCTTTTTTAGAAATCAGATACTTGATGGCAGAATGGTCAGTGTACACTATTACTTTGGTGCCAACCAAGTATGATCTAAATTTTTCAAAAGGCAAAAACCACTGCTAATAGTTCCTTCTCTGTCACAGTGTAGTTCATTTGAGCCTCAATTAGTGTTTTGCTGGCATAGTAGATAGAATGAAACACTTTGTTATATCTTTGCCCTAGGACTGCTCCTACTGCAAAGTCACTAGCATCACACATGAGTTCAAAAGGCTTACTCCAATCTGGAGTGACTACAACTGGTGCTGTAACTAAGGCCTTTTTTAGTTTTTGAAAAGCTTCTATACAAGATTCATCAAAATTAAAAGGCACATCATGTTGCAAAAGCATACACAATGGTTTTGAAATTTTTGAAAAGTCTTTGATAAATCTCCTATAGAATCCTGCATGACCTAAAAAACTTCTAATCCCTTTGATTGTTGATGGAGGTGGTAGTTTCTCAATTACCTCTATCTTTGCCCTATCCACTTCAAGACCTTTTTTAGATATTTTATGACCAAGCACAATGCCTTCTTTTAACATGAAATGACATTTTTCCCAATTAAGCACTAGGTTAGTGTCTTCACACCTTTGAAGAATTTCTTCTAAGTTTGAAAGACACAATGAGAATGTTTCTCCAAAAACAGAAAATTCATCCATGAAGACTTCCATTGATTGCTCAATGAAGTCAGAAAATATTGACATCATGCATCTTTGAAAGGTAGCAGGTGCATTACAAAGTCCAAAAGGCATCCTTCTAAAGGCAAAAGTGCCATAAGGACAAGTAAATGTGGTTTTCTGTTGATCTTTAGGTTCAATTGCTATTTGATTGTATCCTGAATAACCATCTAAGAAAGAATAGAATTCCTTTCCTGCTAACCTATCTAACATTTGATCTATAAAGGGTAAGGGGAAATGATCTTTCTTAGTGGCCTTATTGAGTTTTCTGTAATCCATACAGATTCTCCACCCTGTTACAGTTCTGGTTGGGATTAATTCATTATTTTCATTGGCTACAACTGTGACTCTACCCTTTTTAGGAACACATTGCACAGGACTAACCCATGCACTATCTGAAATAGGGTAGATAATACCAGCATCTAGCCATTTAATTATTTCCTTCTTAACAACCTCTTTCATTATTGGATTTAATCTTCTTTGCCCTTTTATGCTATTTTTAGAATTTTCTTCTAAAATTATCCTATGCATGCATGTTGAGGGGCTAATCCCTATAATTGTTCCTTGGGCAATATGCTTTCTTCAATAAATTCCTCAGCAGACAATGCAGAAACATCAGGTGCTAGTGCATTGGCAAGGTGATCATACTGCTTGTGGAACTACTTCTCTACCAAATGATCAAGTGAGATTGATGAACACTCTTCACTCTCCTCTGCAGGATACTTCAAAGCATTCAAGACATTAAATTTTACTTCTTGATCATTCACTCTCATGGTTAGCTCTCCTCTTTGCACATCTATCAGTGTTTTCCCTATTGTCAAGAATGGTCTTCCAAGTATGACTGGCACTTCTTCATCTGCAATGAAATCAAGTATAACAAAATATGCAGGAAACACAAATTTGTCAACTTGCACCAATATATCCTCAATAATTCCTTCTGGATATGCAATTGATCTATCTTCCAAAGATAGTGTCAATGTGGTGGGTTTTGCATTTCCAATCCCTAGCTTTGTGAAGATAGATTTGGGCATCAAATTGATGCTTGCACCTAAATCACATAATGCTCTTCCTGTATAGTACTTACCTATTGAAAAAGGGATTGTAAAGCTACCTGAATCCTTTAGCTTCCTTGGAATTTTGTTTTGTAAAATTAGACTACATTCTTTTGACATAACAACGGTTTCAAATTCCCCTAATCTTCTTCTTTTAGAAAGCACATCTTTCATGAATTTGGCATAGTTTGGCATTTGTTGAAGTGCCTCTATCAAGGGAACATTGATATGCAATTGTTTTAAAACATCTAAAAATTTACTGAATTGCTTCTCCTCATGTATTTTTTTTCAATCTTTGAGGAAAAGGAGGAGGAGGGTATTCTGGTACTAACCTTGGAGTAGGAGATATAGGAACACCAGGTGTTTCTGCATCTTGAGAATTTTTTTCATTATTATTTTTTTCTCCCTTCTCTGTACCTTCAATCTCATATGGTTCTGTTAGATCCTTGTCACTTCTCAAAGATATGGCTTTGACCTGCTCCTTACCTTGCCTTTGTGAGGGTGAAGCTTCTGTGTTTGATGGCAAAGTACCTGCTGATCTTTGCTGTAAAGCAGTTGCTAATTGACCTACTTGGTTCTCTAGGTTCTTAATTGATATATCATGAGCTTGCCTAGCAGTTCTAGTTTCACTAATGAATGATCTAAGCAATTCTTCTAGAGAGTTGGCACTGGCAGGTGGGTTTGATCTTTGTTGGCTTTGAGGTAGGAATCCAGGAGGAGTACTTGGTGCAGGTGCACTTTGTGCAGGTGCATTAGAATTGTTCCACCTAAAATTTGGGTGGTTCTTCCATCCTGGATTGTAGGTATTAGAGTAAGGGTTGTTATTTTTATTGTAACCTACATAATTGACAGAGACAGAGTTGCTAGGACATTCTTCATATAGATGGCCTCCTCCACAATACACACAACTTGTAGTTCCTGGAGGGGCTTGTTCTATAGCTGCTGCAGTGTTTTCTTTAGGTGTTGCTACACTAGATGTAGGTGCACTAGTGCACTGTTTGATCAGATTGGTTAAGGTGGCTACTTGAGCAGATAGGGCTGATATATCATTAATCTCATGTACTCCAGAGGTTCTCTTTTGAGCACTTACCCTCTCAGTAGGCCAACTTGAACCATTTGTAGCAATTTTGTCAATAAGATCACATGCTTCATTATAAGACATATTCAAAAGAACACCACCAGCTGATGCATCAAGCATCACTCTGGTTTGTGGTTCTAGACCATTGTAAAAAGTTTCCATTTGTATAATGACAGGTAAGCCATGATGTGGACATTTTCTTAAAAGCTCTTTCCATCTTTCCCATGCTTCAAACAATGATTCAAATTCTTTTTGCCTAAAAGATGTAATATCATGTCTGATCCTAGCATTTTTAATAGGAGGAAAATATTTGCTTAAGAATTTTTCAGCTAATTCATTCCATGTATGAATAGAATTGGGCTCCATAGAATTTAGCCATGATTTAGCCCTATCTTTCAAAGAGTATGGAAATAACTTAAGCCTAAATGCATCCTCACTAATACCAGGAATGATAAAGTTACTACAAACTTCTATGAATTGCTTTAAATGTTCATGGGGATCTTCATGTGGAGATCCACCAAATTGACCAATTGTTTGCAATATTTGAAACATCATAGGTTTAAATTCAAAATGAACAGCATCAACTTGAGGTCTAGCAATACTAGTTTGTATGTGCTGCTGGTCATATTGAGCATAGTCTCTCATAGGTCTATCTCTATCATTAATCATACCTATTGGTCCCATTTGAATGAATTGTTGTCTGTGATCTGGTCCACCTTCAGTTTGTTGATGTGAATTAGGTCCTCCTCTTACTGAGGCATCTTCACTGTGGTGAGACATTGTTCTGCAGTCTTGTTGTCTTTGTCTTTGTTGTCTTAGCAATCTCCTAAATCTTCTCTCAATTTCTGGATCACAATCAAATTCTGGTGGTCTATCTCTGGGCATAAACTAGTGTTTCCACACTGAGTGTTTATGCACTAAGTGTTTCTGCACAGAAAACAGAATACCAGTAGTACTAATAAAACACTAAATTAACAATCTAAACAACAAAATTTTACTATAATCCCCGGCAACGGCGCCAAAAACTTGGTGTGGTTTATTTATATGCAAGTATACATAGTCACACAAGTAATAAAGTGATAAGAAAGGTCGAACCCACAGGGATTATGTATTGTAAATTTTTGTAGTTCAAAGTGTACACTTAGTGTGTCTACACTATTCAGTATTTTTGGTTTGGAGTTTTCAAAGTAAGTAAAAATAGTAATAAGCAATGAAATGTGTGAGAAATCAGTAAAAAAAGTAGTTGAGATGTTTTCACCAAGTACTTTACTTCTAAGTGTTTTAATGGAGTATGTAGTGTGGGAACACTGGATGTAGGTGCATCAGTTTGTGCCTTTCAGCACTTCTCTTTAGAGTTTCATTACAAGCTCTTATGATCTTTGTTTTTTACAGTAAAGAAAGGTTTGTCAATTCCTCCCTTGCCTATGCTATCCTATGTCTAGGTTTTAGCATGTATTTAACAAAGTTTCCTTTATTAAATACTTGTCCCTATTGACTCTTGAGTTCATAAATGTAGCCCATATCTGCTGCTACAAGTTTTACCTATTCTAAAGTGATCAATTCCAGAATAAGTTGAAAGAAGTATTATGCAAGAGTTTAAAGTGTTTACACAACATAAACCATAATATATTTATAAGTTCATTACAAGGTTAGGACATCTCAACTTAAGGGAATTTAGCTCATGTTACTCATGTTATAAAGCAAAGAATATGCAAAGAACATAAGTAAATGAATAATAAAGCAAAAGAACTTAAAAGAGTAGAGATTACTTGAATAGAAGATCTTTTGCATTAAGTTCCCAAGTTGAAGTACAATAAAGATTTCTTACACGAATTTCTTCAAAGTAGAAGTGAAGGGAATGGTTGTCAAGCACTTCCTCACCTTCCTCTCCTTAGAAACTTGAAATGAAAATAAACTAAACCTAAACTAAGCAAATAAAAGATAAAAGATTTAAAGATGTGAAAGATGATATATGATAGATGAAGATATGGCTTCTATTTATAGGCTTGAAAGCTTTCCTCTTGCAAGGGGTTTCCTTTGGCGCGAAAGATCAGCTGAGGGGACCAAACATGGTTAGTTGTAGACAACCAATCAAGCAAGCTGCATAGGTGGTCGCTTGCATGCATAGCAAAAGATGAGGTCCATTGGAGAAGTGCCACATGTCTTTTAGATAAGTTGAGTCTTGCAACTTGATTTTTACGTGTATCGCCGACTTCTGCAAGTGGCTCAGCTCTGGGTGACCAGGCATGACGTCACAAATTAAGTGTGGAAGCATTGAAATGGTCTTTGGATGTTTTGGTACAAACTGCAGAATTTAGCAGGTGTTGGCAGTGTTTCCACTCCTAGTGTTTCCACTCCTAGTGTTTGGCAGTGTTTCCACTCCTGCAGTAGTTGCACTGAACAAAAACATCAAACCTAACAAGATTTGTGCATTTTGCCTAGATCATTGCCCTTTATCCATTTGAATACTTAGAATGTTGTTCCTTGATAAATAAGCTATAAATATATATAAATGTTCTTGAAAATAAGCAATAACTCAAGCTTAATTGTATGAATAACTCTATATAAAATAGAGTTATCAATGATGATTCTGAAAATAAAAACATGCTTGCCCCTAACAACTTGTCCTATGGCCTTGGGCAGAGCCACAGGGTTGCATTACAAATGATTACTTTAAATTAAAAGTCACAGGAAGATCAGCAGCTTTCCAATTCTTTAATTTTTCACTGGCACCGCAGCGTCGAACCAAACTTGCACCACCCTCTTCAGACTCAGAACCATCCTTGATGACAGCAACTTGATTGGGATCCAACAAACCAGCACTCACAAAACTTTGACTGATGTCGCAAATTGGAATCCTCTGGGGCCATGGATCCTGGCCTTTGGACTTGGCCAACCATCTGCCCCTTCGTTCATCTGCCATTTTTCTTCTTTCTTCCTCACTTGGGGTGTATCCCAGCCCGCAACGGTCCTTGCTTTCCTTCAGTTGAATGGGAGCTAGAATTCCCTGACCAAACTTTCCCAAGCCAGAACCAACCTTATATCCTTGGGCTAACATGATCTTAGCAACCATCTCCTCCTCCTTGGTCCTCTCAAATACTACATTGGCGATCTCCAAAGACTGAAAGGCTGTTTCCAAAGACTCTTCGGCAGCTTCCACATATTTGAACTCTGATGACTTATTAACCAGAGTCTCTTCCTCACCAAATACTACCACGACCTGGCTGTTAACCACGAATTTGACCCGCTGGTGTAAAGAAGAAGGGATTGCTCCAGCCATATGGATCCATGGTCGGCCCAGCAAACAACTGTATGAGGACGTAATATCCATGATTTGGAAATTGATGTAGAAAATTTCGGGACCAATCTGGATGGGAAATTCCATTTCCCCCAGAACTTCCTTTTTGGACCCATCAAAGGCCCGCACCAGTGTCGAACTCGGCTTCATGTAGGAGCAATCAACGTCTAACTTATCCATAGTTGACTTCGGCATCACGTTCAATGAAGACCCATTGTCAATTAGTACTCTGGCCAGCACATAGTCTCCACACTTTACCGAGATGTGCAGAGCTTGATTGTGTTCTTTTCCGCTTGAAGGCAACTCATCATCGGCAAATGTTAGGTGATTTGCAGCCACTATATTCCCCACAATCCCATCAAACTGATGCACTGTGATATCCTCTGCAACATGAGCCTCGTTGAGCACTTTCATCAAACCTGTTCTGTGTGCTTCCGAGCTAAGCAACAATGATAGCATGGATATCTTGGATGGAGTTTGCTTTAACTGATCAACCACTCGATAATCACTTTGCCGGACGATCTTCAAGAATTCATCTGCTTCTTTTTCCGTCACTTTCTCTTGAGCAACCTCTGGCTCTTTTCCTTTTTCCTTACGGCCCTTCTGTTCGGCCCCCTTGGAAGTTTCAGCTCGGAGAGTCTCAGGAGCATATACTCTTTCGCTTCTTGTGATCCCACTTGATCCCCCTATGTTGGTTACGGTAGGAGCACTTGGGGAGCATTCGACTGTAGATAGTGCAGCGTACTTCCACGGGACTGCCTTGTCCGACTTATAGGGAAAAGGAGTCAGGAACTTCAATCACTATTGGTTGGGCGTTTGCCCGCACCAATCTGGGATTGTAATTGTAAGGAATTTCGACTGGTCTTCTGGGTCCTCTACTTGTATCAGAATGTAGAGTCAACACTTCTTCTTCAATATCATGGGTTCCTATCTGGACCACACACCGATCCATCTGGTCTTGCAGGATCATCTCAAAGCTTTCATAATTCCCCAGGCACGTGGAGTCAGCACACCCCTCTTCGTGGCAACACCCCTTCTTAACCACCCCCAACATGGCATAACTCAGAGTAGATAACACCCAACGGGGTCTTGATCTTCTGCACATCCTTTACCAATTGCCCAACGGAACTTTCTATAGCATTGGTAGCTGGCCTCTGATGACCTGGCAATGGATTAGTTGTTGTATTCGGGCCGCTCTGCTTGAACGAGATCCACCCAGCATCTACTAGGTCTTGCACCACATGCTTGAAGGCTTTACATTCCTCCACAGTATGACCAACCCCGTTTTCGTGGAAACTGCAGGTAGCATTAGCGTTGTAACTTCTGGGAAATGGCGGCTGCAGGGCCTTCATTGACCGAGTGTTGATCAAGTTCTTGGAAGTCAAGTGATCAAACAATTCAGTGTATGTCATTGGTATTGGATCAAAACTGGTCCGTTTCTTGTACTGATAACCCTGAGCCCTGTGACTGTCACTGCTTTGCTGGGATGGCACAAGAGCAGAAAATGGAACAGTTTGTGGTGGAGGGGTACCAAAGGATGAACTTCCTCCCGAGATTACATTTGTTTCCCCTTTCTTCTTCTTCGGGAAATGGGAATGAGGCTTCTTCTGATTGCTTGAACCACCAGAGCTTCCTGCATTACTGAGGTGATTCGAAATCTTCCGACTTCGGAGACCATGCTCAAGTCTTTCCCCGAAGACTATCATATCAGAGAAGCTAGTTGAAACACTTGTAATCAGCCGGTCATAGTAAATTGCTGGCAGAGTTTCCAAGAACGTGTACACCATTTCTTTTTCAGTCAAAGGAGGTTGGACCTGGGCGGCTAGGCTTCGCCATTTCTGGGCATATTCTTTGAAAGTCTCCCTTTCGCCCTTACTCATGTGTTGCAACTGCGGCCTGTCCGGAGCCATGTCCATGTTATACTTATATTGTCTCATGAATGCTTCGCACAAATCTTTCCAACAACGAATCTCAGAGGATTGCAGTTTCATGTACCAATCTAGAGGAGCTCCAGCCAAACTGTTTTGAAAGCAGTAAATCAGCAGTTTGTCATCATTGGCGTAAGGACCCATTTTTCGGACAAACATCGTAACATGGCTATCCGGACAGCCTATTCCTCTGTATTTGTCCACTTCGGGAGCTTTGAACTTTGGTGGCAAAACCAAATCTGGGACTAAACACAGCTCACGAGCTTCCTTGGCTCTGACACCAACACCCTCCATTGCCTTTACTCTTTCTTCAAGTGCACGAATCGGGTCATTTGGCTGTGATCCCTCAAACATATGTCCTTGGGGGTGACTCCCCATACTGTAATAATACCCTCCAGGCTGAGGAACATTGTGAGGGTGTGCTGCAAGCCCCGGAGTAGGACTGGGAACAACATGAGGACTAGGAGTTTGGATTTGCGGTCCTCCGGCAGCCCCCCCTGGACACGGCGGCAGTGACCTGATTAGGCGCAGCCATACTGACGGGGATAGGTCCAACAGTTCGCGGCATGTACCCAGCAGGCATACCCCAAGGATATCTTTGTGAAGTGTATTGATTCGGCCCATTCATTCCTGAAGCAAAGACGGGATGACTGACCTCGGATCCCGGAGGAACTGTGGCTGATATTGGAGGAGGAACGAAAGAAGTGACTCCATCTAGACCCGCGACAGCGACACCTTCAGCAGCTGTCCCACTCTTTAAACTTTGCAGCATGACCATCATCTCATGCATCTGGGCCTCCATTGCCCCAACCTTATCCTTAAGCACTTGGTTCTCTTGAGCCAGCTGCTCAGGATTCAGAATTTGTACGCCCAAATCTTCATGTTCTGGATTACTTTCAGTTTTCAATCTCTGGATGCCCTTGAGGATCAGCCATCAGCTTTGCTTGTAATCGGGTGAAGTATCGGTGGCGGCGAACCAGCTTGCCTCTCGCTTCTGTTGGTAGAACATTTTTATTAAGTGAAGGAGCAAATTAATGAATGCAATGCGTGCAATGCAGATGAGTGTTGGTTTTAGTTTGTCTTATGCCGTGAATCACGGTGTACTATGTCTTGCCATAGATTTAACGGTGGATTTTGATTATTTTTTCTTTGAAACACAACAAGGTTAGAATCAATAAGCGAAACAAAGCACATTCCATGCATTCAAACTTAAACAAACACCTCAGAGTGTACGCTGTTTCACTTTTGATTCCACACCGTGCCTATGACAAGATATTACTTTGTGATTCTCGGCAAACAAACTTTGATGAAATGCAAGGATGCATGCATGAGCTGTAAAAGCTTATGTTGGATGCAATGCGAGGATGCATGCAAAATGATGATGATGTTTTATGCATATGCAGATTAGGGCAAAACCTTTATTGGCATTAGTTCAAGTTTTTTTTTTTTGAAGAATGCGGGCCGTACGTGGTTTCATATGGACCAAGTAAGAGAAAGGCTACAACGGCAGCTCGTTCTCTCTTTTTTGAAAAGAGTGGGCCATATGTCGCTTCGTACGGACCGGTAGAAGAAAGGCTACAACGGCAGCTCTTTCTCTACTTTTTATTTGAAAAACCTCCTACTCTTTTTTGAAAACATGTCTATATTACCATGGAACACACAATTTGGTATGCCCCTTGTGTCGTACGAAGGTGGGGACCTAAGTTCTAGGACAACTCAAATGTTCCTCCCATGCGGGTTCTAGTCACTTCCTCACCAGGTTACCAGAGCTAATTCTTTCTCACAATAGCACCCACAACGATGGAACGCCATCTGGTGTGAGGCCTCGTGAGAGAGCATACTCTGGCTGAAACTTTCGTGAGAGTCGAAAGGACAACGGTCCAATTGCCAGTCACTACTCGTTTCCACTCTCCTAAGTTTTGTCAGACCTTGGGTTTTAGGCCCCTCTCAAAGCATAGTAAGCATAAGGTGTGAGTGTGTGCAGCAAGGGCATACCGCCTAAAACTACCCACATATACTCCACCTGCAAAGGAAAACCCAGAACAGTCCAAACAATAGCAGGCAATAACATGTCGTCTACCCTAGGGTTCAATATCACAATACCAATAATCCAACCTAGGTTTCAGCAACAGTCATATGCACTGCTTACCTCAAGAAAGGGAGCGGAGAAGAGGGGACATGGGATTTGAGGGATGCATGAACAAGGCATTGTGAACAAATATAAAAGAAGTAAAACAAAGTTTCCAACTCAATTAATTTTAAAACCACACATCAAAGTTAACTAGGCTTGACCCTCGTCCTTTTTTAAAAAAAAAGATCCCCAGTGGAGTCGCCAGCTGTTGCGCCCGAAAAATCCGGTTTGGGACTTTTCGTTTGACAACGTGGAAAAAGTTTGGAGCCGCCACCAATATTTTAATTTTAAGACCAAAACATTGAAAAAAGGTCTTTTAAACAGGGCGGATGGTCTTTTGAAAATGCAGAGATGTAGGTTCGGGGGTCGGTTAGGTACGGGGAAGGTATTAGCACCCCGCACCTCCTTTCTACCGAAAGGGAACCATTAACTTGATTTGTGGTTTGGACAAAAGTTTGAGTTTGAAAGCGGTTTATTCTACTTCTTTTCTTTTCTTTAGGAGTTTGTTTTATTGAAAACGAGGGGGGAAGAAGAATATTTTTGGTTATCTTTGAAAATCAGGACAAAACAAAAGATTTTTTTAAGAGTGTGCTTGACGGGACAGGACCCCGCTCCTACGTACCCTCACTGGAAGAGGGATCAAAGCTACGTAGTTCTCGGGTTATCTTTGAAAATCAGGGCAAAACAAAGATTTTTCAAGAGCGTGCTTGATGGGACAGGACCCCGCTCCTACGTACTCTCACTGGAAGAGGGATCAAAGCTACGTAGTTCTCGGTTTTTGGTTTTGAGAAAGGATTGAGCTTTCGCGAAGACCGAACAACAACGGTTAGAATGGTTTCGCTACTAACTCCTTTTGAAAACAACATCATCATTAACAACCTAATCGGCAACGGCGCGATTGGTGTTTAATGACAATTGGTTTATTTTTGAGAAATGAATAAGTTTTCGAAAATGGGGTAGAGCTTTTGCGAAGACCGAACAACAACGGTTAGAATGGTCTCGCTACTAACTCCTTTTGAAAACAATATCATCATTAACAACCTAATCGGCAACGGCGCGATTGGTGTTTAATGACGATTGATTTATTTTGTTTTGAAAGTAAAAGTTTCCTTTTGTTTTGAAATGATTTTAGGAAATGGGTTTTAGAAAAGGAGTAGAACATTTCAAGTCAATTCTAAATCCATAACCAAATGCAAATGAATGAATAATACTCAAGCAAACATGAACATAGCATTCATTAACCAAGATTAAACATGCCCATACAATCAAAGGATTCAATTATTAAAGATGCAAAACAAAGTTCTCAAAGTAATTGTGTGTGCGCAAGAAGGATTGTATTTACCCTAATGGCTCTATGCTACAACATGCATGTAGACTTACGTCTCCATTAGGAGGTCATACAAGTGGAGAGAAGGGCACACAATCAAGTCAAGACATTTACATGGCATCAAGAACAAGTGAATACAATTGATTGTAAACATAGAGTATTCTAAGTTAAATGATTGAATATATAAGCAAGGATGCATGATTAGGTAAGCATGTAAGTGCATGAGTGTACAAGGAATGGATGCATAGCACTTTATTTATGAATGGATGACATACAAGGATGCATAAGAGGATGCAAGAGATATAAGCATATGAGGATGCATGAGAGTGTCACATAAACTAAGTATGGATGAAGATGCATGAATGTGAAAATGTTTTGGGTATTTTTGCAAGTTGATAAGTTGTAAAACTTTAAGTAAGAAGTTAGTGAAAAGTAAAGTAAAAATGCATGAGGTAAATGGTAATTATTTAATTAGATGGTAAAGTAAAAATGCATGAGGTAAATGGGAAATGGTAAAATCTTTTAATGTTTTAGTAAAAAATTAATGAAGTGGTAAAAACCAAAGTAGTAAAATATTTTTATGTTTTGGTAAAAAGTTAATGAATGGTAAAGTAAAAAGTAAGTGAGTGGTTAAAAATAAAAAAAAAACACATTGACACAATTGCATTCATTTACACAAGATCAAACAACCATCTCAAGCACAAAAATAGGCACAAAATAGGCCTCTAAGGCCGAAACCACCACATGCCCAAATCATCAAATTATTTCATGTCAAGATTCACAATCAACATGTAGAACAAAGCACATGACTAAACCCTAAATTTTTATCATATGCGAAATGCTAAAGCCCATAAACAACAATTTTATTTATGAAATCTAGTGCAAAATATGTAAAGATGCAAGGGAAATTATTCAAGTAGAAGAATAACTCCTTCAAGGCCAAGGACCCATCTCAAACACCCAAAGCTCCCTAAGTCTTTGTCAAAATGTTTGAAATGGATCCTCAAAGCAAACAAACAATCAAGAAGGAGTTGGGAGTAGAAGAGAGATTATGCAAGAAAAACTAAATGTGAGATGCAAGGTTTCAAGGCATACCTCAAAATCACAAAGAAATGAAGAAGGAGATGATATAGACTCAAAATGAACTTGGATCTACCCTTGAACCCACAAAGATTGCTAGCTCTTAGCAATTTGATGATGCAACCTTGAAGAGAATGGAAGGAATGATGATGATCTAACAAGAAATGGAAGATTTGATGGTGAAAGATTGAAGGATGAAGGAGGAATTGGTGGTAGAGGGTTCGATTTTGGAGAAAGGAAAGGAGGGGGAGAGGAGATGTTTTTGGTGTGCTAGGGTTTTAGTGTAGGAGAATGAGAGGCTAAAAGATCAAATGAGAAGCCAAAAAAAGAGATCTTAGGTGTGGGAATGAGGGGGGTATTTATAGGATGAAACTAGGTCTAAGGGTAATTTAGTCTCTGTGCTTTTAATGTGCTCTAGGATTGAGTTTTAAAATTAATTGGAGGGTTAGGATTAAAGGTCACTTGGATTGAGGGTATTGAGAAAACACAAAAGGTGGGAGTGAGAGAGTGGGGGCGAAAATGAGGGAAGGGAGTGAGAGTTTTTTGTAAAAAAAAACTTGTCTTATTTTAGGAATAATGTGAGGCAAAAATAGGGTTAGGGGTATGATTGGGATGGAATGTTACCAAAGAGGAAAATTGGTGTTTCCTTATGAAGAGGTTAGTGTAAGTGAGTGAGGTAATTTACCAAAGAGGGCATGAATCCTCATGAGAGTGAGTGATAATTGGTGATATGCACCAAAGGAGAAGGTTTAAGGATGGTACAAGGCATATTCCTTCAAGATAAGGAATAATAGTACAATAGAAGAGTGTGGAAGAATTTTGTGAGAGGGAGAGAGAGAGGGGATTTCGAAATTGTGGGGGGGGGGGGGGAGAGAGAGGATTTCGAAATTGTGGGGGAGAGAGAGAGAGAGAAAGAAAAAAAAACTTGTTTTTGGTCTTTTGTCTTATTTGAAGACACTTCCTTATTTTGAGTTTGAATTTTGGTCATGGGAATAAAAGTGCACCTATTGGAAATGTGTTACATGTTTTTGGGCACCATAAAATATTCTCTCTAGTCAACCATGACAATAAAAATTGTCACTTAAGAATTGAGGAATATTTAATGGTCCTTTTTTATTTTTCCTATGCACTAAAAATGGAAAAATACATTTTTAATTATTTTTGACTAGGGTTTTCTTTCTAAAAAATTGTACAAAAATTATCCTTGATAGAATAAAAATGTACTTTTTGTGGATGTGCATTTTTGGCGAGAAAATCATATTTTTTGCGAAAAATGACCAAAATGTCCTTTTTGACCCTAAAACCCTAGTTTGCCTAAAAAGTGTATTCCAACCCTAAAAATGATTTTAAAGACCTTGGAATGACTTCTAGGACCCAAAATGCAATGCATGATGCTCTTCATTCTTCAATTTATTTATTTTTGTGAAAAATTAGGGTTTTGACCTAAGCCGGACAAAATCAGGGTATGACATAGTTACATGTACATGTTCTTCTAAATAGGTCTACTACAAACCTATTCACAAATGCAGTGTGTTCTACTTCAAATTGTTCTTCAGCTGATCATGTGGGAAACCAATTCTCACTGTGTTCTATCTCTCTATCTAACCTTTTCATGGGCTTAGGCATAATCCTATGTTGCCGTCTACCACATTTTCTCCTTAAGTCAGCTATCCTACCCATCAGATATGTTCTGATCCATTCACACATAGAGATAATTGGCTTATCTCTAACAACCAGAATTGTACTGTTAAATGCCTCAGCTAAGTTATTCATTAATACATCACACTTAGGATAAAAACTAAATGCATGCTTACACCATAGTTTCGTAGGAACAGCCATGAGCCATTCCCAGGCCTTAACATCCAACTTCTTGTTCTCTTTCATATTTTCTTTCCATCCTTGAAAGTAGGTAGCCTTTGCAGCCCCCATCATCAGATCTCTAATTGCAGTACCTCCTTCAAATTTCTTCTTGAAATTGGCATATAGATGCCTCAAACATAGCCTGGACTCAAACATTTCTTCAAAAACAGCAACCAAACCCTATCCATCAAATAAAACAAACATTAATAGTAACAAATATATAACAAACATTGTATCAACATATTGTAAATTAATGTAAAAGAAATATACCTTTTGCTGATTTGATATGAAAACCCATCTATTATCTTGCCCAATATCCTCCAAAAGCAAGGTCAAGAACCATCTCCATGAATCCTTTGTTTCATTTTCAACAACTCCAAAGGCAAGTGCATAATATTGATCATTTGGGTCTCTTCCAACAGCTATTAGGAGCTGACCCCCATATTTTGTCTTCAAATGGCATCCATCAACCCCAATAAAGGGCCTACAAGCAGCTTTGAATCCTCTTTTTGTGCCATTAAAACAGAAGTAGAAAGACCCAAATCTGGGTTGCAAGGTAGGTGGAATTCTATCGACATTGATTTTACAAGTGTTACCTTGGTTTGCCCTTACAAGTTCTCCAACATAATTCCAAAGAAGAGAAAATTGTCTAGTTGCGTCACCTTCAACTAGATCTCTTGCAATCTTGATTCCTTTCCAAGCCCTGTTTACTGTGATACCAGTAGCATATTTCTTCCTAATTTCAGCCACGACTTCAGAAATTTTCACCTTACTTGTTGAATGAAGCCTTTCAGCCACAAGTCTACTTATCCACTTGGAGTTGGCATTTTTATTGTTAAATACCCTGCCACACGTGTGCTTATATTGTTAACCTATACGTGTGGTTGTCACCCACTCTACGACAAAAAGCAAGATAACGACATTCACTTTTACACACAAGCCTAGCCCTATTTTTTTTCATTTTTTAAATACTTTAACTCCCTTCCATTTAATATTGCATAATCCAATATATCCTCCTTAAATTCACTAATAGATTTGAACTCCAAACCAACCCTGAATTTATAGTTTTTATCTAACTTTTCTTTCTTGAAAATAGGGCACGTGATACCCCTAAGCCCAATTCCACCTTCCTCAGATTCTGAAGCTGTGCTATACAACTCCTCCCTCTTATAATTATCTTCCAATTCATAGTCGCCATCCATTGGAGTGCATCTCTGTCTACCTTAAGTGACTTATAACCACCTACATAGTCTGGTGAATCAGACATCCACCATAGGAGAACCTCTTCTTTGTATCCTAACTCTCTAACAAGGTCAACAGTTTCAAAGAAGCTCCATTTGTCAACATCATTGATGTTGGCAACAACTATATCCCCACCATTATAACCAGTGTTTTCCCCAACTTCAAAATGTCCCCCATGGTGAATTATGATGCTGGAACTCATGCTTGGGAAAATGCCAAACATTTTAAACTTTTAAGAAGGTCCCTCAAATATTAATTTTTTTAAAAAGGTCCCTCATTTTTCAAAGGCTACTATTTTTAGTCAAAAAGGTAACCTTACCAAGGCAAAGACCCAGTCTTATGTATATTAAATACACAACAACTGGTATGTACCAACAATTGTGGTCCCAATAGAGTCAAATAAAGCACAAAGGGACACATTGGTCCCCTAAATAGTCCAATAACAGATAAATCTACATTAAGCAACATTGATTTTATTAAAAAACGACACACTGACACTATTAAACAACCCAATGACAACAAACAACAACAGAATCTTGTGGTGAATGGCAACAAACAGAAAAAAAACACATGCATCAAGTGGTAACCAAGGTGTGGTCCCAATAGAATGAAATAAACACTTTCATTTTGGAAACAACAACTGAAACACTTCAAAAAACACAAATAGAACAAATGGAAACCCATTATCACATGCATTTCGCAAACCCTAAACTAAAACACATCAAACAACGAACTAAAACAGAGAAACACTTACTTATGAGGTTCGTCGTACTTCGTCGCACCAGAAAAAGCTCTGATTGATCGTCTTCCTTGTTGCTTTCTCTTGCGTTTTTCTTCTTCTTCGTAGCAGAAACCTTTGGTTTCTCTGTTCCTTTCGTTTCTCTTCTTCAACTTCAGTCTCACTCTCACTCTCACTCTCTACTCTCTACTCTAACTTTCTATTTCTTTTAATTTAATTTTTTTATCACTAATGTTAATATTTTAATCTGACTTATATATCTAATCAGCAATTAAAATAAAAGAAAACGAAATATAAATGCCAAATTAGACATCTGTGTGACACATTTACTTTTTTTTAACGGCCAAGTAATAGAAGGACTAACGTCAAAAAAGTGGAATTTGCAAGGGGTTTTTTAAAAAAAAAAAATTTGTAGGTGGTAAAAACAAAACACCCCTATATTTACAGGAGGTAAAAACATATTTAAGCCTTAATTTATTATCATTTGTACACTCAACGCATTATTATTATTTTTTGACAAAGACACTCAACGAATTATTGGTTTTGTCACATAAAGACACTCAACGAATTATTGGTTTTGTCTAATCCTCAAAATTGTTATTATTCGCACTGCTATTATTAATAGTTGACCAATCGAGTAAGTAGTGATTGTCAACTAAGTACTCCTCCTTTTATATCTTATGGAGTATTATAAATACTAATAATATGATTCATACAATGTATCATTGACATTTGACAATAGCTACCTATTAAAACAGTGCGCTGCATTATAAAAAAAAAACTTATTAAAATACAAAAGGGTGTTCAAAACCAAACGAAACTAATAAAAAACTGCAAATCAAACCAAATTAAACCGAACCAATCCAAACTACATTTGTTTGGTTTGGTTTGGTTCAGATTTTCTTTAAAAAGTCAATTGAACCAAATCAAAATATGTATTTTTAGCTTACGGTTCAGATGATTTTTAGGTTCAAAACCGAACCAAATAGTACCACGAACACCCTTAAATATACTGTCAAGATTAAAGAAAGAATTTAATTTATATGTACTAGGTGTATTAATATTTTAAGATATCACCAACACAAATTATCATTTAGTTGAAAAGAAGTGAGTCTATTCGTAACTACAACATGTGGTTCACATACTATGAATTGTAATTAATTATTAATTAATATACAATATAACAATTGAACTCTTAAATACATATATAATAATAGAATGAGATAAATATAGATTGGAAATCGAACTTATCCCATTTAAGTCCTTTTCACTGCAAGGAATATGTCTACCAGCAAAATGAGTGTATGATTGAATAATAAAAAAGAAGTAAATACGGACAATACAGAAATTAAAAAATAATCAATATATAATAAAAAAATAAATATGAAGGTATTTATTTATTCCAATATAGTAATACACTAGCAAGTGGTTAGATGGGTCCTATATTCTCTACGTTTCTCTTTCTCATTTATATATATAATAATTTGTCTCCATGTTCAGTGATTCCGTTACCTTGTTGATTTTCTCTTCCTCAATAACCAAACTCAAACTCGGTTTTCTTCATGCTTCGGATTTTTGGTTCTGTGGCTAACACCAAGCACCAAAATATCACTTCTTTTGCTAAACACAATTCTGTGTTGTTGTGTGATAAGTGAGGTAAGGCATGAATTTCACCAAGAGCAATTTTTATTAATTTTCATTTCTGAGTTTAAATTTTGAATTTGAGGTTATTATATTGAATGGATACTTGCAAGTTGAACTAGTTCTTATTAATATTGTCTCATGTTGTTATGGATTGAAAACACTTTGCTTTCAGTTTAAAGCTTTCCATTTTATAGACAATTTTGAATCAACTTTTATCATTATTGTTATAGGTTTTTGCTGAAAAGTAATATCAGCTGATTCTAGTTGGTGCTTTATGTTCTATAATCTATTTATTTATCTCTGTACCTGTAGTTAGGTTTGAAGAATAAGTTTTTCTGTAGTTTGTTAAGTGTTCATTAAAGGCTGAACGAATCAGTAGATTATTTGCTGATTCAAGAAATTGGGATTGTGAATTTGGTAATCTTTTAACCCTAAAAATGACATGGTTGTTGATGGAACTAGTTACCCTATGTTTGGATGAAGCAATTTTTGGGGGTAATGTAATTTTTTGGGGGAATTGAAATATTTTGAAATTCCCCCAAAAAATTACGTTACTCCCAAAAAATCTCCATCCAAACATAGGGCTAGTGAGTTCTTTTACCTTGCTTGACTTTTCAGATTTTATAGGTTGGTTTGAAACATTGGTTTGAGTAGGCAGTGATATCATGAGTTGACTTTGTGTGTGCTTGTTTTGGTAACTATGTAAGTTCTCCTTCGGTTACCAATCTTTTTCATGTATTTTTTGTGAAGGGTAGGGATAAACTGAGGACCAGCATATCAGAAAGAACTTAGGAGTTTGAGGTTTATCGAACTGAGCTTTAAATGGCTTCAGCATTGGAGATTGATGATGAGAATGATAATAAAGGTAGCATGTGGGATTTGGAGCAGAAACTTGACCAGTCAATGGATGAAGAAGCAGGAAAGCTCAGAAATATGTACAAAGAAAAAGTATGATGCTACTCCTTTTAACATTCATGCCGTTGCCTGCTTGATTTCCTTTTGTTTATTCAGGAAACTTCAATTTATTATGCCTGATTAGATGTCTTTATTAATTAACAGAGTTGAAGTCTAGTAAATTTGTAACGGCGAGTTGTCAATATCTGATCCAGATCTAGAAAAATTAATTGATGTAGATTTCCTTAGTCTCTTCTTTCAGCCTAATACTTCTTAAAATTAGATATTATATTTTATATTTTATCATGAATAACAAGGCATTCAGTGATTCATGTTATTTATATTAGGTAGTCACTTAAAAATGTTGGTTAGAATCCTGAATGTGGAATCTAAGACTTTGTGTTGCCCCTTTTGCTTGTTAATTATTTTCCAGCACTAAATGAATATCCTATGTTTTTTTTTTTTGACAATAAATATCGTATGTTGTTAATAGTTGTCAAAGATATATTAAATTGCAGAATAAAGTAAAATGGGCATATGTATTATTCATGCTTCAAGCTCAAAGAGCTCTTGTGTTGGGGTGTTTTAAAAATGTAAAGCCATTTTTTGGCCTCAATCTAAGCTAAAGCTTTTAGCAGAGTTAGTCCTTGGCATGTATCAATCATCGAAGCTTAAGCTATTAGGTGGAGTAGAAATAGGGGAGCAGCTAGCATTAAACTTCTGATTACTTGTTGTTGGAAGCTCTTAAACCAAGTAGCCTAGAAACTCAAGTTATTAGGTGGCATTTGAATGGCTTTATAGTTTTAACAACAGAAACAAAGACTTTATTTGGCCAGGAAAGGCCTTTGCTCTAAATTTTATTCTGGAGAATGGATTTTTTTTTCCGGTTAGCTTAGACGAAATGACAAATAAACACCACACACACTATCCAACGCTCACACCCGGGTTCGAACCCAGGAGTCGGCGTCCCATGCCGTTGAAAATTGCCAATGCAACTAGCAGTGGGGGATCTGAAGAACGGATTTGAAACAAAGCTGATGATATCACTTAAAATTCAAACACTTGCATGAATTTCAAGTGTCTTTCTAAATGTTCATTAGACTGCAAAATACGAGTTCTACTAGAAATACGAGTTCGGTCCATTTTTTTTGTTTTCATTTCTCTTTGTTCCTTACAAATTCCTTATTGACGTTATTTATATTTGTTCAGAAATTTTCTGCACTGTTGCTTCTACGGCTTGCATATCAGAGTCTTGGTATAGTTTATGGAGATTTGGGAACTTCACCCTTATATGTTTTCTATAACACATTTCCTCATGGAGTTGAAAAGAAGGAGGATGTGATTGGAGCTCTTTCTTTGATCATATACTCTCTTACACTTGTGCCTCTGCTCAAATATGTGTTTATTGTATTAAAAGCAAATGACAATGGCCAAGGTATGTATTGGTTTGCTTGTTTTTTGTTGATTAGGATATTATGATCGGACTAAGGTAGTACCACGTCATGTACTTTAATATTATGCTATGATAATCTGCTCCATTTCTTTTAACGACATTTTCTACTCCCAAATAATACTCAGTGTACTAAATATTATCATCTTATATGATAATGCCTATGAAATCCATATCTGAAAAGGGATAGATCTCTTTATATCATAAAGTTTCCCCTTACTTTATTCATTTCCTAGATTATTGGTAGAATTTTCTTATTCACAATTGCAATATCTCATTGGTATATCACATAATTAGTTTATTCTAGAAATCACGTGCAAGCTAAGTTTGTAATAAAAAATCTAGGTGGTTTGTTTAATAGCTACCTAAAGAAAACTAGCATTTTCATATTTGGCCTATAGGACATAAGTGTCTGTCTGCTCACACTGCTAATATGAAACTAAGTTTTACCATGTTATGTGGCAAATGCCAAAATTGTTAGGCTGAATATCATGTCTTGGATTCCAACCCGGGACCTCGCAGTTGTATATGTGAGTTTCAAGTGGCACTTGCCACCCTTCTACAGACCAAAAAAAAAGTTTTACCAAGCCGATATCTGTGGAACAGGTGGAACACTGGCTCTTTATTCCTTGCTCTGCCGGCATGCAAATATAAAAACCATTCCAAATCAGCATCGTACCGATGAAGAGTTAACAACATACAGTCGGACTACCTTCCACGAAAGGTCATTTGCTGCGAAAACACAAAGATGGTTAGAGGAACGATCATTTATTAAAAAGACCATTCTCATTCTTGCCCTTGTTGGTACCTGCATGGTGATTGGAGATGGAATTCTTACCCCAGCTATATCTGGTATGCTATCTATCTGAAGCTGATCTTCTTTTGCATATTTATTTGTTATGTTTCTTATATGCAAACTTTTATGCAGGTTATCTGTCAATCAATATTTATTTCAGTATTTTACATGTTACATTTGTGTAAACTTACCAAACTGCAAAGAGAAACCATAAAACCAATTTATGAAAAGAGAAAAAAGAACAGTGATTAGAATATATCTTGAAATTGGTAGGATTTTAAATGATCGTATAGATTGCAATGTGCTAAATGACTCGGCAACATAGATGTCGTTAAATGAAGTGTGGGAAGGATCTATATTACATTATTTATGAAACTTGCCTTCTTTCTTCTATTTTTATCTTTTGTTTCATTCTTTTTTTAATTGGGTGGGGGGAGGTTCTTTTATAGTATACTCTCACAAGAGAAAATATATTAAAAACACTATAAGGTCTGTTGATTTGGAAATCAACTTTTTCTATTATCAATTTCTTTCTTGTTTTCAACTATCTGTACAAGCAATAAAGAAAAAAGTAATACAAATAGATAAAATCAGGAATCACGGTGTAAATAACGTGGCGTTCTTGTTATTAATGAGAATAGAGCACTTTTTCTAAAAGCAAATGATAGAATCAGCTGATTCAAGGGGAACTTTATTGAATCTATGAATCAAAAGTACAAGGCAACCATTACTGGTTTAGAGTTCCAGCTGAACTATACTGTGACTGAGTTTGTTTACAAAATGATAACTAACTAACAGAATGATTCTAACTGCTATTTATACTGGCTGCTCCCCCCTTTATTACAATAATACCCTCCTAAGTAGTATTAGTACCCTTCTTCTTCCTATAGTACACCTTTTTCACTAAAGGTCTGCTATCAATACCCCCCCTAGGGCTTTCACCTTGTCCTCAAGGGGAAAACTAGGAAAGGTTTGTTGCAGCTTGTGTGCAAGTTCCCAAGAGTTTTCACAAGCTAGTAGGTCTCTCCACTGCACAAGAATCTCTGCCTCTCCACTGAAATTGTATCTGAGACTCAGTAATTCATCAATTTCTGGCTGCAGCACTCCATCTTCTGTCAGAGCAGTAGGAATTGGCTGTGGCTGATAATTCCCTGGAACTGTCTTCTTCAACTTGCTGATGTGAAACACTGGGTGGATTCTGTACTGTGCTGGCAGCTCCAATATTTGTATGCCACTGAACCAATCTTCTCAATCACCTGATATGGTCCATAGAATCTAGGGCTTAGTTTCTCATTCCTCCTAGAAGCCGGTGATTTCCATCTGTAGGGACAAGCCTTCAAGTAAACCCAATCACCAACCTCTAAGGTCACCTCTCTCCTATGCTTGTCTGCTTGTTTCTTCATTCTCTACTGTGCCACTGTGAGGTTCTGATGAAGTTGTCCTAGGAGAGTATCTCTGTCCTCATATAGCTGATTCACCTCATCTATGTTAGAAGAGATGGCAGGGCCCTTAATAATAGGATTAGGGTCCCTCCCTTACAAAGCTTTGTAAGGGGTCATGCCAATAGAGGCATTATAGTTTGTATTGAACCACAGTTCTGCCTAGCAGATCCACTTGGGCCAAGACTTAGGATAATCACCCACAAAGCATCTTAAGTAGACTTCTAGGCACCTGTTTGTCACCTCTGTCTGTCCATCTGTCTGTGGATGGAAGGTAGTGCTATATTTCAATTTTGTGCCTACTTGCTTGAAGAGTTCTTTCCAAAATTGGCTAAGAAATATCTTGTCTCTGTCAGAAACTATGGCTTCTGGAAAGCCATGAAGCTTGATGATACCTGTAATAAAACTGTGAGCTACATCACTAGCAGTATAAGGGTGTCCCAATAGGAGAAAATGGGCGTATTTGGTGAGCCTATCAATCACCACAAAGATAGTGTCCTGCTTGCCAACCCTAGGAAGCCCTCCAATGAAGTCCATAGAGATTTCTGACCACACCTTAGTAGGAACAGGGAGTGGTTGCAATAACCCAACTGGTGCTAGAGTCTGAGTTTTGCTTTGCTGACATTGCTGGCACTGCATGATGAATTGCTTGATGTCTTGCTTCATTCCTTGCCAATAGAAGACCCCTGGAACACTTTGTAAGTTCTAAAGAACCCTGAGTGCCCCCCTTGCAAAGAAGCATGGAACTCAGTCAAAATAATAGAGATTCTAGAGAATTTCTTGGGAAGCACCAAGCTGTCTCCCTTATAGAGGAATCCTTGCTTGATTGAGAACTTGCTTGAACCTGTGCCTTGGGTTACCACCTGTTGCATAAGTGCTTGCAAAACAGGGCAACTTCTAATCTCATCTTCCCATTCACTCCATTCTGGTAGTGTAACTCTTGAGATGGCAGCAAAAATCATTTGCCTGGACAAAGCATCAGCCACTTTGTTGGAGCTACCGGGCTTGTATTGTATCTCAAAGTCAAACCCCAACAACTTAGAGGTCCATTTGACTTGTTCCCCGCCTAGTAAATTCTGCTCAGTGAGGAATTGGAGACTGCTGATCTGTCCTCACTATGAAATGTTTCCCCAGCAGATAGTGTCTCCATTTTTGAATTGCCAGCACCATAGCCATTAGTTCCCTCTCATAAGCAGACTTTTGTTGGGCCCTGATAGACAGCTTCTGATTAAAATAAGCAATAGGCTTTTCCTCTTGCATTAATATTGCTCCAACCCCCTTACTTGAGGCATCAGTCTCAATTACAAATTGCTTGTTGAAATCAGGCATTACTAGGACTGGTAGTGTGGTCATCACCTGCTTAAGTTGTTGAAAGGCTACTTCTGCCTCAGCATCCCAACTGAATTTATCTGTCTTCAACAATTCAGTTAATGGCCTTGCAATGATGCCACAACCCTTCACAAACCTTCTATAGTATCCTGTTAACCCTAAGAATCCCCTCAAGCCCTTGAGATCCTTGGGGGTGGGCCACTCAGTCATTGCATTTACCTTCTTGGCGTAAATAATGTGGCCCTCAAGAAAAAAGTAATACAAATAGATAAAATCAGGAATCACGGTGTAAATAATGTGGCGTTCTTGTTATTAATGAGAATAGAGCACTTTTTCTAAAAGCAAATGATAGAATCAATTGATTCAAGGGGAACTTTATTGAATCTATGAATCAAAAGTACAAGGCAACCATTACTGGTTTAGAGTTCCAGCTGAACACTGTGACTGAGTTTGTTTACAAAATGATAACTAACTAACAGAATGATTCTAACTGCTATTTATACTGGCTGCTCCCCCCTTTATTACAATAATACCCTCCTAAGTAGTATTAGTATCCTTCTTCTTCCTATAGTACACCTTTTTCACTAAAGGCCTGCTATCACCAAACAAATTTTTCATGGATTATTTTCATATTAATTTATTTTAATTATTTTATTTCATTTATCTATTTTGTATACTGTATTTCTTATGGCTCTGGAGAAAACGATTTTGCTACATTTGCCTTTTTTTGCTTAAGTATATACTTAGATACTTCTCCATTTAATTCAAGATATTCACTAATTAATAACTCTTCTGTTGTAGTTTTATCTGCTGCGGGTGGCATCAAAGAAAATAGCCCTGATTTGGATAACAGTATGATCCTACACCTATAACGTCTCATATACGAGTTTAAAGTTCTTTTTTCTTTGGTCTTGAAAAGCCTTTTTTCCCCCTTGGTGTTACAGGAGTAGTTGTGCTGGTTGCTGTTGTAATATTAATTGGGTTATTTAGCATTCAGCGTTACGGTACAGATAAAGTTGGTTGGCTCTTTGCTCCAATAGTCTTGCTTTGGCTTCTCTTAATTGGAGGTATAGGTATATTCAACATCTGGAAATATGACAGTAGTGTCCTTAGAGCCTTTTCGCCTCTGTATGTATATCGGTATCTAAGTAATGGAGGCAAAGATAGTTGGATTTCCCTTGGTGGCATCTTGCTCAGCATAACAGGTAAATTCAATTCTCATAACTGTTTATATCCTTCTTGTGTTTTGTTTCAGAGTTATTAAAGTGAGCAGTTAATTTACAATGGAAAAACTTGTGATTATTGATTGATTGCAGGGACTGAGGCTCTTTTTGCTGATCTATCCCATTTTCCAGTCTCATCTGTACAGATTGCATTTACTCTAGTTGTGTTTCCTTGCCTTCTTTTAGCCTATTCTGGACAAGCTGCTTACCTGGTGAATAACTTGCATCATTCAAATGATGTTTTTTATCGCTCTATTCCAGGTTTGTTATATGATGTCACACTTTACATTGAAATTTCTATTTGTGACTGCACCTGTAGTGTTTAGAATATGATCAACAACTATATTGCCACATTCTCATTACAAACTTCAATATGGTGGAAGTACTATATCTATTGTTACTTTCTCTTTCCTATGTTTTATGTTGACTAATGCTATAGAGATGTTGAAAAAATTAAAAACCCCTTTGCTGAACCGCATAAGCTTATGTTGAGTCACGTTTGTGCAATCACTTGTTTGTATGGTGTTGTAAATAGTGTAATTTGTAATTATTTATCCGGCCCAATTATCAGGCCCGTTTGGATTAGGTTTAGAATAGCCTATTTAAACAGATTAGCGTTTGGACTCTAGACACAATTGAAATAATATTCAGTATATTTTTCTACATGGTATCACGAGCTCTCGATTTTGAGAGACTTCCTTCCACATAAACCCTAGCCGTCTTAATTACGGCAAACGTTAGTCACCTTCATTGTGACTCTTTTTTTCTGTCTTCATTGCAGTCCCTTGACCCTGTTTCTGTGCTGTCACGGTTCATAGTGCAGTTTGCACATTTTTTCCTCCAACCCTAACACTGTTCACGCAAAAAACCCATCATCCATTGCTCCGATCACGTCACCACCCCTACCATCAGAACCACCATAAACTTCCGACCAACTCTTCGAGATTTCATCGCCAACCTCCGCCGGACGCGCTGCCACAGCAACCTCCACCGCCCGGTGCGTGAAGCCCACGCGCAACCCTGGTGACGTTTTTTCGCGACGGTCCAGTTAGACAGTTTGTAGATCGGAAGTTCCTCTTTCCATTTCAGGGGTCGTTTTCCAGTTTCGAGCACTTTCGTTTGTGGGTTGTTTGTAGCCTCAAGGCATATTTTTGGTTACAGTTGCTGTTTCTTTTTCTGCTGTCATTATTACTGGTTTTCTGCCTCTGTTGCTCCTTTTGAGGACTTTTTGTGGGTTATTTTCGAAGTTCAAGCCCTTGGTCACTGTTACCGGCTCTTTCGGCACCTTTGGACACATTTATTGTGTTTGTCTTCCGGTTGTTGCGTGTTCTTTTCATTATTGTCACATATGGCTGATAGAATTGCTATTGATTACTCTTTATCATTCACCGAGGATGAGGTGAATCGTTTAAAGGCTATACTTGACTCTTTCAGTAAGCCTTCTGGAAGTTGTTCTCTACCAACGACCGGCTTGAGTGAATGCTCCCGATCGTTTAATGTTTGCGGTAAAATCCCCAAAGATGCTTGGATTTTGGACTCTAGTGCCACCGATCACATGACTTTCAATTCCGGTTTATTTTCCTCTTATACCTCCTCTAGGATGAATTCTTATGTTACTGTTGCTAATGGTTCTTATGCTCGTATTGATGGCTTTGGGAATATTAGTTTGCAACATTCACTTCAATTACAGGATGTGCTACAGCCTACATGTTCCCACACTCTCTCACCATCTAATATCTGTTCGTAAACTCACCCGTGATCAGAATTGTAGAGTAACATTTTTCACTTCTTATTGTGTTTTTCAGGATCTTACTGCGGGGAAGACAATTGGAGTTGCTAAGGAAAAAGGAGGGTTATACTACTTATCTGATGAACCAAATTGTTCGAAAGTGCTGGCTTCCTGCTTGCAGACCTAGTGTTCCGAGTCTTCTCATTCTGCCGCACAAATTTGGCTTCAGCACAAGCGTCTTGGCCATTCTCCATTCTCTTTAGTTAAGTCTATGTTTCCTTCATTGTTTTTACATCATTCAGTTGAGTCATTTAAATGTGAAGTTTGTGAGTTAGCTAAGCACCATCGTGTCTCTTTTACTCCCAGTGTCAATAAAAGTGCTGAACCTTTTGATCTTATCAATTCTGATGTTTGGGGACCTATACCTATTTCTAATGTTTCAGGTGCAAAATGGTTTGTGTCATTTATTGATGATTGTACTCGAGCAACTTGGATTTTCTTGATGAAGGATAAATCAGAAGTACCAGAACTATTTATCAGATTTTATCACATGATGCAAACACAATTTGGAAAATGTATTAAAAGAATTCGATCTGACAATAGCAAGGAGCATGCAAATCATAGCCTTTCAAATTTTACCAGTCAACAAGGAATCCTTCACGAATTTACATGTGTCGACACCCCACAACAAAATGGTGTCGCAGAAAGAAAGAATCGTCATTTACTTGAAGTTGCTCGAGCCATTCTCTTCCAAACGGCAGTTCCCAACTCATACTGGGGAGAAGCAGTACTGACTGCTGCCTACTTGATTAATCGGGTCCCATCTCGCATGTTAGGTAATGTGAGTCCTGTTCAGTTTATGACTTCACAGTTTCCTTCTGTTCCTGTTTTGCAGTCTTGAATCTCGAGTGTTTGGTTGTGTCGCCTTTGTCCATGTTCATAAACAACACCGAAGTAAGTTGGACCCCCGAGCAGTCGGATGCATTTTTGTGGGCTATCCTCCCAACAAGAAAGGATATAAATGTTATCATCCTCCTAGTCGCAAGTACTTTGTCTCTAAAGATGTCACGTTTCATGAGAATGTATCCTACTTCATTCGTCCTCAGCTTCAGGAGGAGATCATTCATGATGATTTGGAATCTAAGTCCGAGTTTCTGGCCCTACTTGAGTTACCCGAGACTCCTATCTTAAGTCCTACTATTGATCCTTTGTCTTCTGTTTTGCAGGAACCATCATCTTCGGCACCACCAAATGCTAAAGCTGGTGAGCCAACTTTGGTGTATCATAGAAGAAGTAAGCCCGACCTGCCCCAGACACAACCTCAATTGCCTGAAACAGAGGTAAGTACTGAAATTAACCCTTCTAGTAGTGATTCCCCAACTTCTGACACTTGTGACATTGATACAGATGATTTGCCTATTGCTTTGAGTAAAAGGAAAAAGTTCTTGTGCCAAATACCCTATTTCTCAATTTGTCTCCACTAAAATATTTTCTGCGCAACATTAGAGTTTTATTTCAGCTGTTGACTCTGTGATAATCCCATCATCTGTTCAAGAAGCATTTAAAGATAGAAATTGGGTCCAAGCTATGGATGAGGAAATGAAAGCACTCGAGAAGAATGGAACGTGGGAAATTGTTGAGAGGCCGGGAGGCAAGAAGTCCGTTGGTTGCAGGTGGATCTATACAGTCAAGCACAGATCAGATGGTACTATTGATCGATACAAGGCAAGACTAGTTGCTAAAGGATTCACTCAGACCTATGGCATTGATTATGAGGAGACTTTTGCTCCCGTGGCAAAGATGAACACCGTTTGGATCTTACTATCACTTGCTGCCCACTCCGGGTGGGAACTAAACCAATTTGATGTCAAAAATGCATTCTTGCATGGAGATTTAGAGGAGGAGCTGTATATGAAGATTCTTCTAGGATTTGGTTCAAAAGAGGGAACAGACAAGGTGTGCCGATTAAGGAAAGCTTTATATGGGCTAAAACAGTCTCCTTGAGCATGGTTTGAGAGATTTACAAAGGCAATGGTGTATTTAGGCTATAAGCAAAGGCAAGGAGATCACACTTTTTTCTTCAAACATTCACAAGATGGAAAACTGACTATACTTCTTGTTTATGTTGATGATATCATTATTACAGGTGACGATTTGACTGAGAGACAGCTATTCAAGGAGAAATAATCAGCATTGTTTGGAATGAATGACGTTGGGCAACTTAAGTATTTCTTGGGAATCGAGGTAGCCTACTCAAAAGAAGACATTTTTATCTCTCAAAGAAAGTATGTGCTTGATCTATTGCAAGAAACTGGAAAACTTGGATGCAAACGTACAAGTGTTCCCATAGAGCAGAAACACAAAATTAACTTTGAAGAAAAAAGTGCCAAAGTTGACAAGGTCCAATATCAGACATTGGTGGGAAAATTGATTTACTTGGCACACACTAGACCTGATTTGGCTTATGCAGTCAGTGTGGTGAACCAATTCATGCATGACCCGATGGTGAGACATTTGCAGGCCGTTGATCGTATTCTTCAATATCTCAAGGCCTCTCCAGGAAGAAGACTATTGTTCAAAAGAAGTGGGAGCCTAACTCTGGAAGCTTATACTGATGCTGACTATGCAGGTTCAATAAGTGATAGAAGATCTACTTCAGGTTACTGCACCTTCCTATGTGGGAACCTCGTTACTTGGAGGAGTAAGAAGCAAAATGTAGTGGCTCGATCAAACGCTGAGGCTGAATTTAGAGCTTTGGCACAAGGAATCTGTAAACTACTGTGGATGATGATTGTACTAAATGACTTGAAGATACAATGTGAAGGTCCTATGAAGTTATTTTGCGATAATAAATCAGCTATCAGTATTGCTCATAATCCCGTTCAACATGACAGGACGAAGCACATAGAGATAGATCGCCACTTCATTAAGGAAAAACCTGACAGCGGGTTAATAACTACAGCTTACGTTCCTTCCGGACACCAATTGGCAGATGTGTTAATGAAGGGCTTGCCAACAGAACATTTCAAAGAACTTACATCCAAGCTGGGAATGATAGATATCCGTTCACCAACTTGAGGGGGAGTGTTGTAAATAGTGTAATTTGTAATTATTTATCCAGCTTAATTATCAGGCCCGTTAGGATTAGGTTTAGAATAACCAATTTAAATAGATTAGCGCGTTTGTACTCTAGGCCCATATGGTTTTGCTCTTATTTGGTTTTAAACAACGAACTGGGTGGCCGGCCATGGTGCCTAGAGTTCTCGCCGGTGATGGCCAAGACACTTTTCCTACAAGTTGTTTTCCCTCCTCTATTTTCTATTACATAGTATGTTCCTCTTCCCATTTCTTTGAATTTAGGCTTTAGGCCTAACTCAACCCAATAGCTAACTCAAGAGGTGAGGATTGCCCAAACCTTATAACGACTACTTTGACCATGTTTCTAGTCGATTGGGATCTCAACACACCCCTTCACGGAAGGATTGGCCATGGAGTGTGGACAAGAATGGGTGGAATAACAGACCAATAACAGATAGGTTATGATACTATCATAGAATTTGGGTTTTGAGCTCAACTCAACCCCAAAAGCTAGCTGAAGAGGCGAGGATTGTCAAAGTCTTATAAGGACTACTTTGACTATCTCTACTAGATGTGGGATTTCAACAAGGGTCAACTTGTGTGTGGTTGGATACCTGAGTTAGAGTTTTGGAGATTGAGTGGGCCATTGAGGAGAAAGGTCGAGCACACCGCATACTTATCTTATTTGCTGATGCCATGTGCCTTGGAAAAGAAATGAGCTAACTACAAAGGGCATTGCCATGGTTTGTGATAGGAACTGATTTTTTTATAGAGTAAACTGAACAAATTCTGCCTTAAATAATTAGGACAGAATCTAAATTACAATATAACAATCCTTACAAAGTGTAGAAATCACACAGAACACAACAATCTAAAGATATCCGAGAGTCTTTAGTCACTCCCTTCCAAGATATTCGAGATTCTTGGATCTCTCCCTCCCAATAATCACTTCAAAACTTCAGATATCAGAAATACAATTGTGGTTCTGCCTATATATTCTAATTACAACTGACTCGCAGTGAAACTGCCCATAACTCCCACAATAACTTCCTAACACAATAATTTTTAAATAACTGCCAATAACTCAGAATTAAACGACCTAATAATAATAGTAATAATATATAATAATATATATTATAATAACAGAATAATAGCACCCTAACTGCCCATTCTAACAAAATGTTCTGATTCAACCATTTGGACTAGTTTGCGTCACTGCTTATTTTTGCATATCATCTTTGGAGATAAACTTAATGCACGAATCCTCTATTTATTATTCTTCTTCTTCTTAGAATGACACTTTTTGTTTCTTCATGCAATGATTTTTAATCTGTCAGATGTTAACTATCCGTAGTTCTGCAGAAAGGATATACTGGCCAGTATTTGTTATTGCAACAGCAGCAGCAGTAGTTGCAAGCCAGGCCACAATAAGTGCAACCTTTTCAATCATTAAGCAAGCCCTTGCTCATGGCTGTTTCCCAAGAGTCAAAGTTGTGCACACATCAAAGAAGTTCCCTGGTCAGATATACATTCCGGATATCAATTGGATCCTTATGGTTCTTTGCATTGCTGTCACAGCTGGGTTCAAGAACCAAAACCAGATTGGAAATGCATATGGTAAGTTTTTCCCTTGCCAAATGTTGTTGTGAGGCATTTTTTTTTTGAAGTTACGAGCTTTTAGATATATAAAGCGAATAGAAAGAATGAAGACTCTTGAAATATTTAAAATGATAGATAATGACTTGATTGAAGCTTGATACAAAAGACTAAACACTGATCTATTTTTCTAGGGATACAAGACTCCTAATCCTAATTAAATAGGGAAACTAGGAAACAGATCACAATAATAACTAAGTGTAGAAAAATATACTGAATATTATTTCAATTGTGTCTAGAGTACAACCACTAATCTGTTTAAATAGGTTATTCTAAACCTAATTCTAACGGGCCTGATAATTGGGCCGGATAAATAATTACAAATTACACTATTTACAACACTCCCCCCCTAAGCTGGTGAATGGATATCTATCATTCCCAGCTTGGATGTAAGTTCTTTAAAATGCTCTGTTGGCAAAACCTTCGTTAACACATCTGCCAATTGGTGTCTGGAAGAAATGTACGCTGTAATTATTAACCCACTGTCAAGCTTTTCCTTAATGAAGTGACGATCTATCTCTATGTGCTTCGTCCTGTCATGTTGAACGGGATTATGAGCAATACTGATAGCCGATTTATTATCGCAAAATAACTTCACAGGACCTTCACATTGTATCTTCAAGTCATTTAGTACAATCTTCATCCACAATAGTTCACAGATTCCTTGTGCCAAAGCTCTAAATTCAGCCTCAGTGCTTGATCGAGCCACTACATTTTGCTTCTTACTCCTCCAAGTAACGAGGTTCCCACATAGGAAGGTGCAGTAACCTGAAGTAGATCTTCTATCACTTATTGAACCTGCATAGTCAGCATCAGTATAAGCTTCCATAGTTAGGCTCCCACCTCTTTTGAACAATAGTCCTCTTCCTGGAGAGGTCTTGAGATATTGAAGAATTCGATTAACAGCCTGAAAATGTCTCACCCTCGGGTCATGCATGAATTGGCTGACCACACTGACTGCATAAGCCAAATCAGGTCTAGTGTGTGCCAAGTAAATCAATTTTCCCACCAATCTATGATATTGGACCTTATCAACTTTGGCACTTTCTTCTTCACAGCCAATCTTGTGATTTTGCTATATGGGAACACTTGTAGGTTTGCATCCAAGTTTTCCAGTTTCCTGCAAGAGGTCAAGCACATACTTTCTTTGAGAGATAAAAATGCCTTCTTTTGAGTAGGCTACCTCGATTCCCAAGAAATACTTAAGTTGCCCAATGTCCTTCATTTCAAACACTACTGATAATTTCTCCTTGAGTAGCTGTCTCTCAGCCAAATCGTCACCTGTAATAATGATATCATCAACATAAACCAGAATTATAGTCAGTTTTCCATCTTGTGAATGTTTGAAGAAAAGAGTGTGATCTCCTTGGCTTTGCTTATACTCTAAGTACACCATTGCCTTTGTAAATCTCCCAAACCATGCTCGAGGAGACTGTTTTAGCCCATATAAAGCTTTCCTTAATCGACACACCTTATTTGTTCCCTCTTTTGGACCAAATTCTGGAGGAATCTCCATATACACCTCCTCCTCTAAATCTCCATGCAAGAATGCATTTTTGACATCAAATTGGTTTAGTTCCCACCCGGAGTGGGCAGCAAGTGATAGTAAGATCCGAACAATGTTCATCTTTTCCACGAGAGCAAAAGTCTCCTCATAATCAATGCCATAGATCTTAGTGAATCCTTTAGCCACTAGTCTTGCCTTGTACCGATCAAGAGTACCATCTGAAATAAAACTCTGATGCTGCAAGGAAAGATGCTTAGAGGAAACAAATTGAGAAATAGGGTATTTGGCACAAGACCTTTTCCCTTTTCTCAAAGCAATAGGTAAATCATCTGTATCAGTGTCAGAACTGTGAGAATCACTAATAGGAGGGTTAATTTCAGTACTTACCTCTGGTTCAGGCAATTGAGGCTGTGTCTGGAGCAGGCCGAGCTTACTTCTTCTCTGATACACCATAATTGGCTCACCAGCCTTAGTTTTTGCTGGTGTCGAAAATGATGGTTCCTGCAAAACAGAAGACAATGGCGGAACCCAAATAGTAGGAGACTCAATAGTAGGACTAGTAGCTAGTAGTAGGACTTAAGACACGAGTCACAGGCAACACTGGTAGGAATAGAAACTCAGACTCAGATTCCGAATCATCATGAATGCTCTTCCCCTGAAGCTGAGGACGAGTGAAGTAAGATACATTCTCATGAAACGTGACATCCTTAGAGATAAAGTACTTACGACTAGGAGGATGATAACATTTATATCCTTTCTTATTGGGTGGATAACCCACAAAAATGCATCTGACTGCACGGGGGTCCAACTTACTTTGGTGTTGTTTTTGAACATGGACAAAAGCAACACAACCAAACACTCGAGATTCAAGACTCTGCAAAACAGGAACAGAGGGAAACTGTGAAGTCGTAAACTGAACAGGACTGACATTACCTAACATTAGAGATGAAGCCCGATTAATTAAGTAGGCAGTAGTCAGTACTGCTTCTCCCCAGTATGAGTTGGGAACTGCCATTTGGAAGAGAATGGCTCGAGCAACTTCAAGTAAATGACGATTCTTTCTTTCTGCGACACCATTTTGTTGTGGGGTGTCGACACATGTAAACTCATGAAGAATTCCTTGTTGACTGGTAAAATTTGAGAGACTCTGATTGGCATATTCCTTGCCATTGTCAGAGCGAATTCTTTTAATGCATTTGCCAAATTGTGTTTGCACCATGTGATAGAATCTGATAAATAATTCTGGTACTTCTGATTTATCCTTCATCAAAAAAATCCAAGTTGCTCGAGTACAATCATCAATAAATGACAAAAACCATTTAGCACCCGAAACATTAGAAATAGGTGCAGGTCCCCAAACATTAGAATGTATAAGATCAAAAGGTTCAACACTTTTTGTGGAACTTGGAGTAAAAGAGACACGATGATGCTTAGCTAACTCACAAACTTCACATTTAAAAGACTCAACTGAATGGTGTAAAAACAAAGAAGGGAACATAGACTTAACTAAAGAGAATGGAGGATGACCAAGACGCTTGTGCTGAAGCCAAATTTGTGCGGGAGAATGAGAAGAAGACTCAAAAGACTTGGTCTGCAAGCAGGAAGCCAGCACCTTCAAGCAATTTGGTTCATTAGATAAGTAATATAACCCTCCATTTTCCTTAGCAACTCCAATTGTCTTCCCCGTGGTAAGATCCTGAAAAACACAACAAGAAGTGAAAAATGTTACTTTACAATTCTGATCACGAGTGAGTTTACGAACATATATGAGATTGTGAGAGCGTGTGGGAACATGTAGCACATCCTGTAATTGAAGTGGAGGTTGCAAGTTAACAATTCCAGAGCCATCAATACGGGCATAAGAACCATTAGCAACGGTAACATAACAATTCCTCTCAGAGGATGTATAAGAGGAAAATAAACCGGAATTGAAAGTCATGTGGTCGGTGGCACCGGAGTCCAAAATCCAAGCATCTTTAGGGATTTTGTCGCAAACATTAAATGATCGGGAGCATTCACTCAAGCCGGTCGTTGGAAGAGAACAACTTCCAGAAGGCTTATCGAGAGAGTCAAGTATAGCCTTTAAACGATTCACCTCATCCTCGGTGAATGATAAAGAGTAATCAATTGAAATATTATCCGCCATCTTGAACAACGATCGAGAAAAGAACAAGCAACAAAACCAAACGGAAACAAGAATGGTTTCCGAAGTTGCATAAAAAAAATATATAACGTTGACTAAAAGTGTGAGCTTCAACACAAACAAGACGTCAAACAAAAGCAAACGTCGGCCGCCAAAAGAGGAATTAATAGTGCTGTATGGGCAAATAAACAGTTTACCGTACCGAATGAACAGTGACGATGAACAGTACCACGTGAACAGTACCACAGGAACAGTGTTTTAGCCCAGAAAAAGAGACAAAACTAGCACATTGAAGGTGCCAAGAAGCTGCAATGATGGCAAAAAGAAAGTTGGAACGATGGCGGCTAGGGTTTTTGCGCGGAAGCGAGACTCCAAAAAATGAAAGCTCGTGATACCATGTAGAAAAATATACCGAATATTATTTCAATTGTGTCTAGAGTACAAAACACTAATCTGTTTAAATAGGTTATTCTAAACCTAATTCTAACGGGCCTGATAATTGGGCCGGATAAATAATTACAAATTACACTATTTACGACACTAAGTAATATGAAAATTAATCCTAAGAGATAATCTAAGAAACTGCAAGAATATTAACTAATATTACAAGATACTACAATAATTTAAAGATATTGTAAGATATTTGTTATATTCTAACACTCCCCCCTCAAACTAAAACTTTTAGAGCTTTAAGCTTGGTACAAATGTATCCTTTGAAAGGTAAAACATAACAATCAAGACAACAGCCATGAAGTCCTCAACCTTTGCTCTTCTTCCATTGAACTTGCTTCAAAAGAATAAAAGATCCCAATTTCGGGAACAAACATCGAATGCCAAAATAGGCATAACCTTAATCATTAAACAAAAGCAACAACTCAAGTTTTAACCACTTAATAGATGCTTAACCACCACAAAAGGCAGAAGTTACCAAAGCTTAATCATTAAGAGAAGAAGCTAAAACATGAGGTGATAGAGCACAAGACTGATCAAAGAATCCAGAAATGATTTATTGATGACTTTAATGGGGAAAATCTCCCAAGAAAACATACAATCCAGAGCTTACAGCTCCTCAGAGGGAAATGATCAATTATTCTCTCTGTGCCTAAATCTCCTAACAGATTTACAATTATGGAATTGAATACAAAGTTACCGGATTCTATTCTGTTTACAGCTACACACTATCCTAATTAATTCCATGGAGCAGAACAGACCTCTCCTAATGCACAAAACTCATTCCTCCAATCTATGGTCACCTTCCACGCCTCCCAGTTCCATCACATGAGCGTCAAGAAACAATTCCCAATCTTCAAAAACCACATTGAATTCTTTACATACCCCGCTGCTAGAAACACGATGGCCATCGCCTAGCAAGATACAGATTTCCTCCGTTGGTTGTAAGGGTAAATCCAACGCAGAGATTATCTGGGGAGAGATGCAGTTGTGCGTAGCCTCGGTGTCAACCAAAACCAAAATGGATACTCCTCTAACACGCCCCTCTAAACGTAGGGTCTTGGGTGGAGAGGGTGCCATCGTTCATTACACTTAAAACACAAACCCTTGAACCTTCGATCATTAACCTCTGATGGCCAAATGTTCGAACCTTGCACCTTATCTCTTCACGAAGTCCTCCCATGAAATAAGCCAGGTATTGTTCTTCTGGCAATCACGCCACCTGAGAAGAAATGTACTCGAATTCTGCAATATAGTCTTCCACGTTCCCACCTGAGAACATAGAGGTCTTCAAAAGGGTTATCATATCTTCGCCCACCGTAGCATTCAATCAGCGCTCGCCTCAGTTTCAACCACATGAGGTTGTCTCCAGTTTCACGTGAGGTTGCACCTCGAAGTAAGTTTCTGCCCTCCTAACAGATTTACAATTATGGAATTGAATACAAAGTTACTGGATTCTATTCTTTTTATAGCTACACATTATCCTTCTTCCTTCTATGGTAAACTCGCCAAATCCTGGGCCTTTCACTAGAGTCAATCAACGGCTGTATTAGGCCCAAAGTTACTGGGCCTATCATGAGGCTTAACCACTCAACACAGAAAGCATACAATAAACCAAAAAACTCAAAACTGTCTCCAAAGAGGTGTCTAACTTTGAATCGAAAGTCAGAAGCAATGCCCAAATAGAACCACAAGTTCTAAGGGGGAGTCACAAAGAATCCATAAGCAAAACTAAATTGCAACGATATTTGGCTGACGCCTAACGCTCACTCCGGTTGTCGAAGCCTCAATTGAAAGACGCACCACTTCACACTAAACCACAACTTTCTAGGCCATCGCTCACGGTGGCAGCTGAAAAGCCCAAACTAAAAGGTGTCACAACTTCACAAGAAAATAATATTAGGCCAGCGCTCACTATGGCAGCTGAAACCTTAACTAAAAGTGTCACAACTTCAAAACTAACTTAAACAATATTGAGTCACCACTCACTTTGGAAGTTGAATCTCTGGTTGAAAAGGATAATGGTGGAACAACTTCAATTGAAAAAGGATACACAGCAGTTTCTAACCAAACATAGAACTCTGAAAAAAACTGTTTCCCAAACAGCAGCAACGGCAAAAAATTTCACCTCAAATGAGCAATGAAGCACTAAAAACAAAGAGGCGGAAATAGACCAGAAGGAGATGCTCAGTGATTGGATAAGTTCTAGGGGTGCAGAATCTGGATGTATGCAAAACAGAGGCGTGCGGTTTTTTTTTGGATATAAATTATAATAATTGGAACAGTCCCAAACCTTTGGGAACTTGGCAGTAGACTAGTGAAGAGACAGCCGAGGATGGTACCACTTTGGTACCATGTTGAAGTTATGAGGTTTTAGATAAATAAGGAGGGCAGAAAGAATAAAGAGTCTTAAACTATGTAATATGATTGATAATGACTTGATAGGAGTTTTGATTAAAAAGCCTAAACACTAATCCCTATTTTTAAGGATACAAGACTCCTAATCCTAATTAAACATGAGAACTGAGAAATAAATCACAATAATAAATAAGTAATATGAAAATTAATACTTGGAGATAATCTATGATAATCTTAAGATTATTAATTAATCTTACAAGATAACTACAATAATATAAATATGTTTTAATTTTCTTATATTCTAACATTTTTCACGCTCATTTTTATATGAAAGAAGTAAAATAGAAAGGAGAGAGAAAATACAACTTGCAGGAGGATATGAAATTATCCAAGGGAGAAGTAGCAAATGCAAAACACATCAAAGTGAAAAAATATTAAAAATTTGCAACATCGGAACTAATCACTACTACATGAAAGTGTCTTTCCTAATTTCTTTGTATCAAAGGGTCTAAGAAGTGCTACAAAATGCATTTTATCTGTGGCAGTTTTAAGAACTGTATTATGCTTATTAACATGCATAATCATCATTGTAATGACAGGTACTGCAGTTGTGATAGTCATGCTGGTTACAACATTGCTCATGATTTTGATCATGATATTAGTTTGGCGTTGCCATTGGATTCTTGTTGTTGTATTCACTGGCTTATCATTACTTGTGGAATGCACATACTTCTCAGCTGTTCTCTTCAAAATTGATCAAGGAGGTTGGGCTCCCCTTGCAATTGCTGGAACATTTCTTATTATTATGTTTGTTTGGCATTACGGTACAGTAAAACGCTACCACTTTGAAATGCATAGCAAGGTCTCAATGGCATGGATTCTCGGTCTCGGTCCTAGTTTAGGACTTGTTCGTGTCCCCGGAATTGGACTAGTCTACACAGAGCTTGCAAGTGGAGTTCCCCATATCTTTTCTCATTTCATTACCAACCTACCAGCCATTCATTCTGTTGTTATTTTTGTGTGTGTGAAATATCTTCCTGTCTACACTGTCCCAGAAGAAGAAAGATTCCTTGTAAAGCGAATTGGACCGAAGAATTTCCACATGTTTCGATGTGTAGCGCGATATGGATATAAAGACCTGCATAAGAAAGACGATGATTTTGAGAAGAAACTCTTTCATAACCTTTTCATGTTTATTCGACTCGAGTCTATGATGGAAGGTTGCTCAGATTCAGAAGAGTATAGTTTATATGGACAGCAAACTGAACAGTCAAGAGATGCTTTCTTGAATAACAATGGAAACACAACTTCATTGAATGCTGGTGATATATCAATTTCATCACTAGATTCAATAGTACCAGCTAGATCTCCATCACAAGCAAATGTAACTTTTCAGTCCTCAAACCACACTGAAGTTGATGAACTCGAATTTTTAAATAGCTGTAGGGATGCTGGGGTGGTTCATATACTAGGAAACACAGTTGTGAGAGCTAGCAGGGAATCAAGATTCTACAAGAAAATTGCTGTTGATTATATATATGCATTTCTTAGAAAGATATGCAGGGAAAATAGTGTGATATTTAATATTCCTCATGAGAGTCTCTTAAATGTTGGTCAAGTTTTCTATGTATAGCCCCTTTCCATTCTCTTTTGTCCAAAGATCAATAGATTTACCGATGACCGTTGGTCCAAGTAGCAAGAAGCTTGGTTCTTATTAAGCATGGTCTCGGGTTCAAGTCTTGTGAATAGAGAAAGTCAGCGCTCGAAGAACTTCCATTCCATCCTTTATATTAGTTTACGCGGCTCCACTCAGATTATACTGAGGGTATAAACAAATAAAAAAAGATCAATAAGATATATCATTTGTGACTGCAATGTTGTGCAGAGTTAGAGTTTATTAAATATTCAGATTTTCTGTGTATAGCATTATCCCCCTTCCCTTCTCTTTGGTACTTGATCTGTAACATTTTTTTGTGCTCATTTGAACATATGTAGCATATCAACAATACCATATTGTATTATGGTAGTCATTTTATCATAATTCGAAGGAAAGATATACGTATTCAGAAGAATGACTTTGGGAAATTGTCTGCTGAAACTTAAAAATAAGTTTTTTTAACTCCTCTAACACTTTGCTCAAATCAACACTGCATTGAGCATGTTTATGATAGCCTGCTGCCTTGAAACGCTGGTTTTACCCTTTGAGTGCGATTTAAAATTAACATCCATCAACAACAGTGGACTTAAGTAGTGCTTTTCAGGCCTGCACATGTTTTTTATTATATCTATTTTTGAGCATCCAAATATTGGAACTTGGTTACTGAGTCTTCCTAACAATTACCAACAAGGGTTAGTCCGAGGAGAGAACCACACGGGCCGAAAAAGCCGGGTACACGTGGCCAGCCAGGTTTCTCGGCGTAAATTAGTCACTGGCAAAGCCGGTAGGTACTGGGCATCAATAACACGATAAAAAAAAGAGACTTCCCAACAATTATAAACATTAATTGATCTTAAATTTAAAATGGTCTCAACAACATCTATGGCTCTAAATATGCAATATTTGCACTCAACATCCATGTTAGATTCCATCATAAAACCAATTGGTGTTAAGTGGATATATTTGTTCATTCCTTTCCAAAAGAACAAAGATTTAATTTTGGAAGTAGTCACCGTAAAATTATAGTCTTCAAGCCCTAATCTGAGCCCACAACTAAATTTCCTCTCCTTCTTAGCTCATTTCTAATAGGCTTAAATATGTTTTAGGCCCCTGCAAATATAGGGTGTTTTGGTTTAAGCCCCTGCAAAACTTTTTTTTTGTTAAAAGCCCTTGTAAAATGACATATTTTGTTATAAGCCCTTCTATGACTAAAATGTTAGCCTATAACATGGAATGCTATGATTGCTGGATATGTTGAGAAGGGCTTATAACAAAATATTTCATTTTGCAAGGGCTTTTAACAATTTTTTTTTTGCAGGGGCTTAAACCAAAACACCCTATATTTGCAGGGGCCTAAAACATATTTAAGCCTTTCTAATAAGAGAACTTAGGGTGACTAGCAGGATTCTTTTGTAACAAAAATTAATTTCTGAAGGACATGATCCGAGTTTTAGGTACTCTGAATCATGACAAATAAATCCCGGTGGCCATTGTCTAGAAGCATAGGTAATAATTTAGCTCCCTAGTTTCTTGAGAGTGCATCAGCTGCTTTGTTGGATACTCCTTTGTAGTGAATATCAAATTCAAACCCCCATCAATTTGGAGACCCAAACTTGGTGAAATGGGGTGTTCAATCTCTGTTCTAAAATGTGTTTGACGCTTTTCTGGTCTGCCTTGATTGTAAAGGGAGTGTAAGCCAAGTAAGTGCTCAATTTTTGAATGGCAGAAATAATGGCAAGCAATTCTCTCTCATAGATGAATAGGGCTTGTTACTTAGGACCTAAGGATTTGCTTATATAACCAATGTGGTGTTTTTCATGCATCAAAACATCCCCAATTCCTTTTCCTAAAGCATCAGTTTCTACCATAAATCTTTTGTTAAAGACTTAAAGTCAGGAAGTTTTAACATAGGAGCTGTAATGAGAGAAGTTTTAAGAGCAGTGAAAGCTTGAGTAGATTCGTCAGACCAAAGGAAAGAGTCCTTTAGTATCTGAGTCAAAGGTTTGGCAACTCCAAAATCTCTAACAAATCTTCTGTAGTAGCTCGCCAATCCCAAAAATCCATGCAACTGTTTGAGGGTTAATGGGAATGGCTAATTACTGACAGCTTGAATTTTAGCAAGATCAATAGACACTCCTCTTGAGTAATGAAGTGGCCCAAATATTCAACCTTGAGGTAGAAAAGTGACACTTAGATTTGTTGAGAAACAATTGCTCCTTCCTGACAGTGTGAAAAACTAAGGATGGGTGTTCAACACGTTCCGGAGACTCTTACTATAGACAAGTATGTCATCAAAGAATATAATCACAAACTCCCTTAAAAAGTGTGAATTACATGATTCATAAGTTCCTAAAAAGTAGTTGGGGAATTAGCTATGCCAAATGGCATGACTAATTATTCATAGTGGAAACAATGTGTTTCAAAAGCAGTTTTGTGTTCCATACTAAGATCCATCCTAACTTTGTGGTATCCAGACCTTAAGTCTAATTTAGAAAAAATAACACCTCCCAACTCATCCATTAAATCCTCAATCAAGGGTATGGAAAACCTATCCTTAATTGTGTTTATGTTTAACATTCTAAAATCTACACAAAGCCTCCAAGAGCCATCTTTCTTCCTTACTAAAACAGTAGGAGAAGCACAATCATATCAACACTGAAGGTATCTTGCTGCAACTGCCATTGGAATCCATTGCAAGCATAAGGATAAACCAACTCATGTCCACCACCTGCAGTGATGGGTAAAGGAGAGGTTTACACCCAAGTTTCTTGGCTAATTCTAAATCCAAGAAGTTGTGGGTGCTACCACTATCCAAAAGAATGTGTAATAGCTTCTTGTCATACATCCCACTAACCCTCATACACTACAAAAAAAACCATATTAGTGACGGATATTAGCGACGGAATACTGGTTTGTCACCAAACACATTGGTAGTGACAAATTTTGTGACGAAATAGGGATTGGCGTTCCAGATTTATTAGCGACGAATTTGAGTGACATTAGCGATGGAATATCCGAGTATGTTGATGAGCGCTCGAGGAAAACTCAAGTAAATATACAACTTCATTTGTATTATATAATGTTTTCTTAAAATAGAGCGCTAATTATGCTATGTTTTCTGGTTATGCAAAACAAGAGGAGGTTACTGAGATGACGATTTAGCCGACTCAGGGGAGCTGGAACCCTGACCTACTTGGTCCACTTCCCCTTGAGATCATAGCTCTGGTGAACCACAACTGGAAGAAGGCGGTAGGCGGACTGAATAAGGGTCGCCCGTATGGTTCGGGACCTTTGGCTCCATATAGTTTGGGGTCGATCACTTCGACACCAGCGGACCTTCTAACAGTTGACCTCCTTCTCCTCCTTCAGCTGAGGAGACAGAGCAGTTCAGGCAGCAGGTGCAGGCTCTGGCGCAGGTCATTCAGGCCCTGGCGCAGCAGTTGCAGACTCAACAACAGGTGTAGACAAGTATGCAGGATGACTTCTTGAAGTTTACCCGTACCTAGGCTAAGATGTTAAAGTTTTATAACCGCATGCGACCAGATGGGTATAGGTCGTCTGAGTATGAGGGGTCTGTTGATGTCGATAACCCCTATTAGGACTTTTTTGTATTCGTTTGACATTTCAGTATTATGTTCTAACATTTCAGATTAGTTTATGTTGATTCGGATTTTATTCAAATATTCTCGGAATATTTATTTTATATCATTTTATGTATTTTAAATTTTAGAATTTATATTTATTAAAGCAGGTTATTATTAATATAAAAAAACAAGTTTTTTAATAAATTTTTTTTAAATCAGTGGCCATTAGCGACAGAATTAGCATGGGAATTTCCCTCGTTAATTAGGACACGTGTGAATCAGATGAGGACACGTGGCAGACATTAGCGACAAAATTAGTGTGAGAAATTCCCTCGCTAATTTATAGTGAATTAGATGAGGACACGTGGCATTCAGAATTAACGACGAAAATTTGAATCCCTCACTAATTAGCGACGGATTAAAATCCATCGCTAAACATAAGTGTCGACCTTTTTAGCGACAGATTTGGGTCGTTGCTAATTCCCTCGCTAATAGTTAGTAGCGACGGATTTACTGCTGTTAGCGAGGGAAAATCCGTCGTTAATAGCCTATTTTTTGTAGTGATAATTTGATAATTAGACATTCCAATCACAGCTTGTAAGGATAGTTTAGGGGTATCAAATTGTGGGGTGGCTTCTAGTGGTGGGGTGGGTTCATTGACAGTAGGTTCAGCCTCAGTGGAGTCCTCTTCCTCCATTTCAAGGACCATAAGCTGATGTTTTCCTATGCTTAAGGTGGTGGCCATGGGTGCAGGGTTCATCACAAAATATGCAAATCCCTTTGTCTCTTCCGTTTTCCATTGCAGTAGCATAGTAAGTTTTGTTTGTTTTATTGTAAAGAGGTTTTTGGGTAGGATTAGTGTCCTGTGTTGAGGAAAGTGTCTCGGTTGAGGTAGGGTTCTTTGTGGTTGAGGATGGGTGTTTAGAGGACCAATTGGCAAATTTGTTGAGTGGTTTAGGCTCAGGGCCTCAGGATGATTCATGCAGTTTTGCTAATTTAGCAGCATGGGCAATACTAGATGGGCAACATTCTCACATTCATCTAGGTATGGTGTTCTAAACCAGCTAAAAAAATACTGAGTGGGTGTTCTGGGATTAGGCTTACCTGTGTTAACCCAGCTCAAAAGTATCTACAAGTCTTGAACTTTGCCATTATGCTTGATCTGTAGTTGTACAGAGAGTGGATCTTCACAAGCGTCCCGAAACCCGACCGTGACATCAGTAACATGCTGCTGCTAGGTTGGATAAATATCAAATTTATGGCGCATATAGTTGATGTGCCATTGTAAGGCAAGTCCATCCATGTGAATGGAGCCTAACCTAACTGTAGAAGTGGCTGGTGTGCCATCTAAAAGGATGAATTGGTCACATTTATACAACCAATCGCGAACATTTTTTCCATCAAAACGGTGAAACTCTACTTTAGAGATTCTAGTAGAGTATGGGTTTTGAGGTAAGAGAAATGATTGATAATGACAGCCAATGCTTTCTAGAAGCATCCATAAAAGACAAAATAACAACTTGAATAGACAAAAAAAAACAACAGAAATTGAAATAACACAGTAAGACCTCCTTATTAACCGTGGCCCTGCCACAGGAATTGCTCAGCTCAGGGTTTGATCCTAGTTAGAAGATCACTTAAAGGATTGGATTCCAAGTTTTTTTTGATTTTCAACAAAACATCAAAATTCAAAGAAGCATTAGATGAACATCATAAACGAAAATGCGAAAATTAAAAGCATGGAAGAAAACGAGGCTTAAATCCAAAAAAACATAATAAGAAGATGGATCAATGTCTAGAAGAGAAGCCTCTTGGATTTTTCAAGCCTTGAGATACTTCATTGGATGCCAATTCCATCAATGAAACCAAAAGATATAATGGAAACAAAGAAAGAAGAAAAGATAGAATTTGTTAGGCCCACTTAGTAAGTCTCTATTAGTATGTTGGGCTTGTTCCGGGGCTGGCCCAACCCATATTCTGTTAGTCAAGGAAAAACTCTGATTCTTCCCTCTTGTATGAATATGCCATTCATGGCACATTAATCTACACAGAAATTCTTTCTCATTTTGACTCTAATAAGTGGTATCAGAGTTCCACCTTGGGGCCTGATACCGAAATCGTTGCGATCTGAAAATCCAAGAAGACGATCACGATCTTGAAGGTACAACAATGGCGGAGGAGAAATCGTTCACGACGGTGCCAAAGTTTGACGGCCATTTCGACCATTGGTCGATGATGATGGAAAACCTGTTTCACTCCAAGGAGTATTGGAGCGTAGTGGTGAACGGTGTTCCAGCAATCAGGACGGAGATGTCACCAGAGGAAATCAAGAAAGCGGAAGAAGCAAAGTTAAGAGACTTCAAGGCGAAGAACTACCTCTTTCAGGCAATAGATCGCGAGATCATGGAAACCATTATTGATAAAAGCTCCGCGAATAGCATCTGGGATTCGATGAATCAGAAGTACTTGGGAACGACGAAAGTCAGACAGGCTCAATTGCAGACATTGCGAAGGGAATTCGAGTTGTTGGGGATGAAAGAAGATGAAAGTGTCAACAGTTACTTTCAAAGAACTCTTGCAATCGTCAATCGTATGAAATCTCAAGGCGAGAACGTGACTCAAAGAACCGTGGTTGAAAAGGTAATCAGATCCTTGACACCTAAATTCAATTACGTAGTCTGCTTTGTTGAAGAATCAAATGATGTAACTACTATGACAATTGATGATCTTCAAAGCAAATTGATGGTGCACGAAGCAATAATGGTTTGTCAAGGTACGGGAAAAGAGGAAGATCAGGCTCTGAAAGTCACTGGAAATGGTCGTGGTAGAGGAAGGGCTAGAGGATATAGAGGTGGAAGAGGAAGAGGGCGACAACCACCAAACAAAGATTCAATTGAATGATACCACTGCCGGAAAATGGGACACTACCAAAATGAGTGTCCAAATTGGGAAGATAAGGCCAACTATGCTGAAGATGTTGAAGAAGAGCTTCTTCTCACGGCACACACTGATGACAAGAAATCTGCAGAACCTCAGGTTTGGTTTCTTGATAGTGGTTTGTCCAATCACATGTGTGGAATTTTAGATTGGTTTTTTGATTTGCATAAAGACTATAGAACCACTTCACCATCTTGGTCTGAAGGTTACTGATGATGAAGATGTTAGCCTCCTATGGCATAACAGATATGCTCATCTAAGCTTCAAAGGGTTGAAAACCTTAAGTCAGAAGGGAATGGTGAAAGGTCTTCCCAAGATAAGAGAGTCAAGTGAAGTATGTGGAGACTGTGCTATTGGCAAACAACACAGAGAACCTTTTCCAAAGAAGAGTCCATGGAGAGCCTTGTGTGTGTTGGAACTAGTACATGCTGACATTTGTGGTCCCATTAATCCCACCTCCAACCAAAACAAGAGATATTTCCTCACTTTTATTGATGACCACAGTAGAAATACTTGGGTGTATTTCCTAATGGAGAAGTCTGCTGCTTTTGAGTGCTTCAAACAATTCAAGGCTACTATGGAGAATGAGAGTAACTGTTCTATAGGTACATTGAGAACTGACAGAGGAGGAGAGTTCACCTCTCATGAATTCAATGAATTTTGCAAAGAGAAAGGGATCAAGAGGCAGTTGACAGCAAGCTATTCTCCACAACAGAATGGTGTTGCAGAGAGGAAGAATAGATCTATCATGGATATGGTAAGAAGCATTCTCTCTCATAAAGGAATGCCTAAGAGTTTCTGGCCTGAGGCAGTGAATTGGGCTATCTATGTACTGAATAGAAGTCCATCTGCTACAGTAGAAACGCTTACTCCTGAAGAAGCTTGGAGTGGTTCAAAACCCTCTGCACTTCTTTAGGATATTTGGTAGCATTGGATATGTCCATATTCCCGATGTTAAGAGAAAAAAGTTAGATGACAAAAGCTTGAAATGTGTTCTTCTAGGGGTCAGTGAAGAATCAAAAGCCTATAGGCTCTATGATCCAATTGCCAAGAAAATTGTAGTAAGCAGGGATGTCATCTTTGATGGAGGAAAGTAGTGGAATTGGCATAGCAACACTATTGAGAACAGTGAATCCAATGGCACAAGTACTGAAGCTAAAATTGATGATGAGGAAGATGACTCAAGGGACAGTGAAGAAGATATTGCTGATGATGCTGGTGCTGCAGATGCCACTGCAGACACATCCAACAATGAAATTGATACTGCAGAAGCCTCTGAAAGTGAAGATGACACTGATAGTGAGACTCAAGAGGCAGGGAGGATGAAGAGACTACCTGCCTATCTTCATGACTACTACCTAGAAGGTGACAATGAGATAGATGAGTTTAGTTTCTCTATGCTAACTCAGCCAGATGATCCTGTGAAATATGAAGATGCTGCGAGTCATAATAAATGGAAGAAAGCCATGCAAGCTGAAATAGACTCCATTGAGAAGAATCAGACATGGGAGTTGACTACACTTCCAAGTGGTGCAAAGACTATAGGAGTCAAATGGATCTACAAGACCAAATTAAATGAAAGAGGGGAAATTGAGAAGCACAAGGCTAGATTGGTGGCTAAGGGATACTCACAAAAGCAAGGCATTGACTACAAGGAGGTATTTGCTCCAGTAGCTAGATGGGACACCATCAGGACAATAGTGCTTTCCTTCATGGGGACCTCACCGAAACTGTCTTCATTGATCAGCCTCAAGGGTTTGTGAAGAAAGGTGATGAAAGCAAAGTCCTCAAACTCAAGAAAGCTTTGTATGGTTTGAAACAAGCCCCAAGGGCTTGGTAGAACAAAGTGGAGTCACACTTCATCAAAGAGGGGTTTGAGAAATGCCACTCTGAGCATACTCTATTTGTCAAGAGTAATGCAAGTAAAGAGATTCTAATTGTGAGTGTCTATGTGGATGACTTACTGTACACATGAAACAGCTGTGAATTGATCACTCAATTCAAGGAATCAATGATGAAAGTGTTTGATATGAGTGACCTAGGAAGGATGACATACTTCCTAGGTGTGAAAATTGTTCAATGCAAGGCAGGAATTTTTGTGGGACAGCCTAAGTATGCCAAAGAAATTCTGCAGAGGTTTGGCATGAGTGATGTGAATGCTGTCAAAACTCCAATTGTTCCTGGGAATATCTTGACCAAAACAGGAGGTGGTGAGCGTGTAGATGCAACTCACTACAAACAAATGGTGGGTAGTTTGATGTACCTTGCTGCTAGCAGGCCTGATTTAATGTATTCAGTGTGTCTGGTGAGTAGATATATGGAAAATCCAAACACTGAACATCAACTAGCTGTGAAGAAAATCATGAGATACTTGAAGGGATCAACTGATTTTGGAATCATGTTTGAGAAAGGTGGAATTACTAAACTGATAGGGTATGCTGATAGTGAATATGCTGGAAACAAAGATGATAGGAAGAGTCCTAGAGTTTATGTGTTTAAGCTTGGTACTGGTGCAATATCCTGGTCCTCTAAAAAGCAAGCTGTTGTGAGTCTCTCCACAACAGAAGCAGAGTTCGTAGCTGCAGCTCTGTGTGCTAGTCAGGCAGTGTGGCTTAGGAAGATTATGCAGAAGATGGGAGAAGAACAAAGAGAGTGCACACCAATTATGTGTGACAATAGTTCAACTATTAAGATCTCCAAAAATCCTGTGCTGCATGGAAGATGTAAGCACATCGATGTAAGGTTCCACTACCTTAGGGATCTTGTGAAAGCTGGCACCATTGAACTATTGTATTGTCCCACTGAAGAACTTGTCTCAGACATTATGACCAAACCACTGAAGCTGAAGGAATTTATTCAACTGAGGAGTTGGCTTGGAATGTGCTCCATCAATGATATCTGATGTGATTAAGACTATTGGTGTACTGCAATGTGGTTGTATTGCTGATAACATTTATTTTTTCCGTCTTAGTTCATTTGTAAATAAACTGCATTGCCAAGAGCAATCAGTTTAAGCGAGGATGTTAGGCCCACTTAGTAAGTCTCTATTAGTATGTTGGGCATATTCCGGTTCTGGCCCAACCCTTATTCTGTTAGTCAAGGAAAAACTCTGATTCTTCCCTCTTGTATGAATATGCCATTCATGGCACATTAATCTACACAGAAATTCTTTCTCATTTTGACTCTAACAGAATTAAAGCATGAGAAACTGAAATAAACTCTCTAACGAAAAAGATAAGAAGATGAACAAGGGATGCTTGGACATCACTTTCATGCAGGACAAGGATAAATCCTAGTTTGTCTCTCTTGATAAGATTCTTTTCACTATAGTGATGTTTTTGCATACTATTTTACTTAAAAGAAAACCTCTATACACATCTTCCCAATATGGAGGCTGTGTTGGACCTCCCGATACAATTAGGAACACGTGCAATCAAGGAACTGACATATACACATCTTCATTTAGCTCATCACAGAGAAATATGTTGTTCACATCCAATTGGTGAAAAATACTCAATTTGAACATAGACAAGTCCAAATATTCCATACCTTTCAGTTTGCCATATGGTTTTCTTCGAATCCAGTCCAATTTCAGGTTGATTAAAATTATATTATCTTAGTGTCAAATCACATAATTAACAACACCAATGGTCTAGAGCAAATTTGATTTTGGTTGTGGGTTCCTGGCCTACTACTAACTTATCTAATAATTGGAACGCTCATTCCAGGTATCTCCACCTTAGATACACCTTGTTAGATAAAAAAAAAAGTCAAAAAGAGCTCCAAATGTTAAAGTCGCGAAAAATATAATATCATATTACAAAATTTATGCATTTATATATCCTGTCCAAGTATTTTCATTCCGGTTCATTCCAGAATCTATAAGCCTTATATACAATCGAAGAATCGAATTTTTATACTTCTAACAATCAAGTCAATAAACGTGACAAAATTTTAAGAGAGACGAAAACTATATATAAACATGTAAGACATAAGCATAACAAAAATGTTACCGAAAAAATAGCAAAGAAATTAAATTGTCACTAAAAAGGAGGTAACATGGAGAAGGCACGTAAAGGAGGTGAAAAAGTAAAATACTGTGGTGTAAGAAAAAGGCCATGGGGGAAGTATGGGGCAGAGATTAGAGACTCATCAAAACCTACGGGGAAACAATGGTTAGGAACATTTGATACAGCTGAAGAAGCAGCTAGAGCTTATGATTGTGCTGCTATTCGTTTGAGGGGTGCTCTTGCAATTCTTAATTTTCCAGATGAATACTACTTACACCTCCCTTCTTTACCATCATCATCTTCAAGTACTATTGGAAGTTCTTCTTCAACAGAACAAAGGGAGGTTATTGAGTTTGAGTATTTGGATAACAAAGTGTTGGAAGATCTTCTTGGTTCATCATTAGAAGAAGAGAGTAAAAGAAAGGAACGCTAAAAAGATGCTATTTGACTATGGGTCAACACTCAACACCCTATTTTGACTGGACAATAAAAAGAAAGACTTAATTGTGATTTTAATCCCTCAATTATAGTTAATCTGTGTTTCTCATCCCCAATACGTTTGAGCGATTTATGTACCATATCTTTGGTGGGGAGAGGTGCCAACCTGATTGGGATGTCTGCCTTCCACAATAATGTCATTGCACTCCACTTTGGTGCTTTTAAAAAAATACATTTTTTGCTTTTCGTTAATATAATAAATTGGCTCAAATCATCATATATCTTTTGGGTAAACCCGGGTATCCATCGCACAGACAACAGTGACTAATCCTTCGCTCATTGTAGGTGCCTCGAGGGACAGGACAGCTGGCCCAGAGTTTTAACGCTGCTCCGTACCCAAGGCAGGGATCGAACCCCCAACCCTTGGAAATCATCATACATCTGAAGATAATTTAAGAAAAGTGTTCTATAGTTTAATTAAGTCTCACAATCAAATCACATTTGAGGCACTATTGATCAAACTATCTATTCTAAAGAATTTATTATGTTATATCAATAATAACATAATATATAGGGATGTCAAAACGGGCGGCCCGTTAACGCCTTCAGCCCGCTAAAAATAGGGCGGCCCGGCCCGGACCGTTAACGGACGCGGGCGCAATATTCATGCCCTGCCCGCGAAATTATGGGCAGGCGGGCCCGCGGGCTGGCGGGCTGGCCCGTCAATGTGAATAGAGCTACATGAGAAGATTATCCCTAAAACACCTTAGATCATAGGTTCTACCCCCTTTTAGGTCACAAGGGCTTTCCAAATTGTGTGTTGCATCGTTGCATTCACTTCAATCAATTTTTCCTTCAGAATTTTCGAAAATCAAAAAAGATATGCTTTTCCTTTTCGCCTATATGAGGTGGCATATAGTGTGAAAATTTTCAAATCACCACCTGTAAATATCCTCTTTCTGCAAAAACACAAAAAAAGTGAAAAGGAATCGAACCCTAATTTTATCATCCTCAGCGCCGCAAGGTTCAGAAAGCGAGAAAGGGAAGGAAAATGCGAGAAAGGGAAGGAGAAGAGAGATACTGTGACACAGTGACAGCGTTGACCGGTCGCTCCTTGGCTGATGATGGCAATGACGACGACGGCAGCTTCACGACGTATGGGGCGGTGCGACGGCGTGGATTCGTTATGGGGACGAAGCAAGGCCACGGGCTGCTCGCGACGTATGGCGGCGGTGACCGGTGCGAACGAAGAGATGAGGCGACAGTTGCAACGGTGAGGAGGGAAACCGAAGGGGTTTCAACGGTGGTGCGGCGCGACATTGAGGGGATGGTGACCTTGACGGTTCACGGCCAACGGCCACCGTCTACGGTGGTCGGAGTCTGAGCGTAAGTGCTACGTTTTTCTTTCGATTCTCCTTCCTACTCTCCTTCTGGTTCTCACGGATCTTCCATTTTTCTTTTAAGATTTTGTGTTGTGTGGATTTGTTGGCTACGGTGGTCGACGGCGGTTTGGGGGTTGTTGGCCGTAGAAGGAGTGGTGGCTATTAGGTTGTTGTTGTGGTTATGAGGGTGGTTGCTGTGTAGTTGTGGGATGGTGGTTGAGAGAGGGGAACGATGGTCGTAGGGGCAGTCACGATGGAGGGACGAGTGGAGGATGGTGAGAGAGCGAAGGTGAGGCTGTAGGGAGGGTGGTCGTTGGTGATTGCGAGGTGAGAGGGAGAGCTGGGTGGTGCTTGGTGACGGTTTTGGTTGTTTGATGATGGAGGTGCTGGTTTTGGGGGTTGTTTGGGCTGTGAGTGGTGTTGTAGCGACAGTGGTGGAACCGAAGGTGGCTGAAGGTGGTGGGAGGAGGGAGTATGGTGATTTCGGTGGAGGGGAGGAGTGTAACACCCTAAATATTTAATTAATTTATTTAATTAAGTATTTAGGCATTTATTTAATTTACTGGGTGTAATTTAAATTAATTAGAATTTATATTAATATGTGTAGGAAGTATTAGAAGGTGGAGGTGCCAAACTAAATGGACTTGGGCTTAAGTGAGAAGCCCAAGCCCATTATTCTTGTCATATGCGAAGTGGACAAGTGCTTAGGGGTTAGGGTTTGTTGTGGCCAATTGCGAAATTTTGAGACAAGAGAGAAAAGAGAGAGCAAGGGGCGGCCAAGAGAAGAGGAAGTCGAACACAAGAGGAGAAGGAGAAGAGGGATTTCGAAGATCAAGGAGAGAGAAGATCACCGTTGTTGCTGTGGCTCTGTAGGCGACTACTGTAACACCCCAAAAATAATAGATTAAATTATTTAATTAGTTAAAAGAAATTGGGTGGTAGAAATAATAATATAATTATTATTTATTACTTATTAAAATGAGTATAAGGTGTTTTAAATAAAATAAGGAGCAGTATTGTAATCGGATAAGGTGTTGTAATTAAATTGGGCTTAAGCTGCGGGGAAGCCCGCAATCCAAGCCCGACAACCTAAGCGCATATAAAAGCTGAGATTTTAAGGTTTTGGTTCATTTTTGAGAAAAAGAAAGGAAAAATGCGAATAGAGAGAGTGGGAAGGGAAGGAGGGCGCGGCGCCCATGAGGAGAGGAGGAGAGGTGAAGTGCGCCAATCTCAAGGAGAAAAAGGAGAAGGGTCGTGTTGCGGGTTCTTTGGAGCTTACGTATGGAGTTATCGTGTTCGTCATAAACTAAGGTAAGGGTGGGTCTCATCTTCTCTATAATTGGGAATTATGATGGGTTTTTATGTTTGGGTAAGGTTCTAAGTTAATTGTTAAATTGATTGTGTAATTAATTTCATGATTGTTGTGATAATATTTTGAATTGGGTGATTTATGGTGTCTTGGTGTCAAAAAAAATTGATTATGTGACTATGTTTGCCTCTAGAATGTTTGATATGTTGACTCAATGAGAAAGTATGTGAATTATGATGAATAATTGATGTTTGTTGATATGTGTGATTGAGACATGAATTTAATTGGTGATTGGTGACAATGATTAGTCATGAATTGGTGTTGAATTGGTGATTTGAACATAAGGTGTCTATGTCTCAATGTCATAATTGTTGCGGTCATTGGCGTGGCATGACGTGGCCTTAAACCCGAATCGGGACGCCTTATATTTTGGAGTTTATGTTGGTATTCGCGTGGCATGACGTGGCCTTAAACCCGAATTGGGAGCGTGACAAGTTTCGGGGTCAAAAATTGATGTGTCGTGTTGTGTATTTTCTGAACACTGTTTCGTGTTTTCGTAAACTGGCACTGTTTGGTCGACTCAAAAAATTGGTGGCTGATTGCGTTAGAAAGTAGACTTAACGCCGGTCGTTTTGGCACTGGTTTCGTTTAAATCGGAGTTGTGTAGCTCAAGTTATAAGTCTCTAAAGTCGGGTCACAAAAATTCTGTCCGAATTGGTACCTCTCTGTAGTAATTTGAAAAACTGTACCAGTTGGATACTTATTTTGAAAAATGAAAATCACAGGCTGAAACTACACTCAAAGAGCTTTCCAATGAGTGGTCTTTTGTTGAAATCCGTTATCGTTTACTATTTTAATTAATTCGCCGAAGTAGGCGCACTGCTGCAGGAAAAATCTGCACAGTTGCTGTGTGTTGCTTGCTGTGTTGCTGTTCTGCTGCAGTGTTGCTGGCAGAACAGTGACAAATGTGTTTTTCGTCAAAAACTCGATTCTCTAACCACTTTTTCCCTAGCCAAATTTTGTATTGACCGAGCAACTTTTTATTGTGAACGTTTTGGCTCGAGCGGATTTTCTGTAGCACTCACCATTTGGGAGATGTGCGCAAGTTTTGGTTTATGTGTGTGTTGCACAGTGACAGTGTTGCTGCCACTGTGCAGTGTTGCTGTCAAGACTGTTAAAAAATGGTCTTTTGTGGAAAACTCGATTTTCTGAGCACTTTTTCCCTAGCCAAATTTTGTATTGACCGAGCAACTTTTTATTGTGAACGTTTTGGCTAGAGCGATTTCATTTTATCCCGTGTCGTTTGTGAGTTGTCCCGGTGATGTCTAGGTGCGTCTAGGTGCGTCTAGGTGTGTCTAGGTGCGTCTAGGTGTGTCTAGGTGTGTTGCCTGGGCACAGGGCTCCGGAGCCCTGTGCAACATTTTTCCTCTGTTTAGCGTGCTGTTTTGGTCCCTATGTGCTGTTGTGGTCTAAAATGACTGTTTTGCCCCTAGTGGCCAAAGTTGATGGTAATGATGTGTAAATGACGAGGATGCCCTTGGTGGCTAGTCAAATGACTGTTTTGCCCCTAGTGGCCAAAGTTGATGGTAATGATGTGTAAATGACGAGGATGCCCTTGGTGGCTAGTCAAATGACGTTTTTGCCCTCAGTGGCTATGATTTGAGTTGATTGATATTTATGTGTAAGTGACGATGAAAACCCAGTGACGTTTGAGGCCCGAAGGGCTAAGTGATGTTAAGGTCTAAATGGCCAGTGACGTTGTGTGCTGATTGTGAATTTGACAGGTGCTGTGCTCTTGCGAGCAAAAACCGGTAAGTGACGGGTCACATAGTTGACTATGATTTGAGTAATTGTGTGTTTGTGTGTTGTGAGTGGTGCATGTCATAGTGTCTCATGCCCATATGCATAAACCCAGTGACGTTTTGGGGCCTGAGTGGCTAAGTGACGATGAGGCCTTAAGGGCTAAGCGACGTTTGTGAAAAGGTACCTCATGCATATGCCCGCGAGTGGGTTGCATTTCATACTCCTGCATGACATTGTGACGACTCGTTGTGCCGAGTAACTTGATGATGTAATTGACTGTTTTACCCTTGATGATGTAATTGACTGTTTTACCCTTGATGATGTAATTGACTGTTTTACCCTTGATGATGTAATCGACTGCTTATCCTTGATGATTGACTTGATGTTCGTGATGTGGTTGATATAGTGTCTTGGCTCTAGCATAGTGCTTATCATACGCTTTATTATATTGTTAGATGAACTCACCCCTTCTGTTTGAATGTTACCCCTATGCGGTAACGTGCAGGTGATCCTTGAGTGAAGGCTTAGGTACCTTCACTAGCTGAGTCGGGTCGTCTGCTCTGATATGTAACACTAGGGAGGGGAATGAATGTTGTTTAAGTCATTTATGACTATTGTGGTTATTGGATTTTAGTATTGCAAGCCTGGCATAGTTGTAATGCCTTTTATGATTAAACTGTTGAATTTTCGATGTGAAGTTGTATTTTAACTGATAATGATGCTTTGAAGTTATTATAAGACTGTTTTTGAAAAGCGAGTTATTTGAAGTGTGACGTTTTAGCGAAGTAAGTGTGACATCCCTTGTGGTGTAAATAAATTTTGAAAACTCTGATATTTTTATTAAACAAATTACCGGGTAGAAAAGGGGTGTTACATTAGTGGTATCAGAGCAATGGTTGGTCTGTCCGGCCGAGTCGTCGAGTCGTTGTGTCAGATAGTGACCAACTGTTGTCTTTTCAGTGCTGACCGTTGTTTGTGTTGCAGGTACACCGGAAAGTTTCTATTGGTAAGTGAACTAGTGGGGGAGATTTCCCTACTAGTGCTGTGTGCCCTATTGTGTATTCAGTGTGAGAACTGTGTTTTGCTGTTGTGATCCTTGTTGTTGACCTTATTGCTGCGTGCTTCTAAATGAATTGTCATGTTGTTTAAATGTTCACATGTGTTTTAGTTGATATTGAGCTCTGTGTGTTTTACATAAAATGTCGAATTAATTGCTGTTGCTGTGGATTGTTAAGTCGCATGTACCTTCTTATGTTGATATGTCCGAACTATTTTAAGAGGTCGACGCTGAGCTTTTACAAAAAAAAAAATCCTGTGAATACGTTTGATGTTTGAAAACTGAATGCGTTGTAAAATTATTTTGTGGACTACTTCAAGGTATTGCTGCTATTTTACGAGTTGTGCCTGTTTTGGGTTGTTGACTGTCTCTAGTTTTATGAGTTGTCCTATTTGGGGTTTGGAGTCTAAAGGATGAAGAGATTTTGAAAATTGCTTTTGAACGACTCATAGACAATGTTATGGTTGGATACTGATAGTAGCATTGAAAATTATTGTTGCAGTTTTTTTTTTTGTTCTGAAAAGCTATTGTTACTGTTTTTGTGAAAATTATTGTTGTCACTTCCTGAAAAACTATTGTTGTTGTTGCCATGTGACATTATGCCATTGTTTCCGTGCCGTGTGCCTTGTTGTTGCTATAGTTACGCATTTAGTAAACTTCCTCGTGATGTTGTTGATGTTATTGTTGTTGTTGTTTCTCGAAAAACTATTATTGCTGTTTTCTGAAAGCTACTGCTGCTGTCCTCCTGAGATGATTGTTGTTGTTTCCTGAAAAATCATCGTTGCTGTCTTTAAAAATTACTTTCACCGTACCGAAAAGTACTGTTACTATTCCTAACCTATGCGCTGCCCCTATTTTTATGAGTTGTGCCTAATTCGATTGTTAACTGTTGCCGGTGCCTTAGTGCCCGATTGTGTGACTGAGTTGTTAATATTGTTGTTGTTGATGATGTTACTCTGTCGTTGGTTTTTAGTTGTTGGTGTCGCCTGAGTGGCGATTGTGGTTGCTGATGTCGCCTGAGTGGCAATTGTAGTTGTTGATGTCGCCTGAGTGGCAGTTGTAATTGTTGATGTCGCCTGAGTGGCAGAGTTGTTTGTGGATGTTGTTGTCGTGTTACTAAAATTATGAGACTTGTTGTACGACTGTTATGCACCCTGTGAATTTCGTCTTGATGCTGTGATGATTGATGTATTTTGTTATCCTTAAGGGTAGATGAGTGAGGTGAAATGCGAGCTAGTTTATCAGAGTAGCGCAGCGGAGTAGAGAGTGGGTCGAATTATTACTGCTTGAAGTTACCTGGCTGAACGAGTAGGAGGGACGGCCGCCCAAGCACTTACCGCCGGTAATCAGAGCAATAGTAATCAGCATGAATGATAGCACTAGTTGTCTAGGTGGCCTTAGTGGGAGCGTGTTGGCGTTGACAGGTGGATTTCGAGGACGAAATTCCTTTAAGTGGGGGAGAGTTGTAACACCCCAAAAATAATAGATTAAATTATTTAATTAGTTAAAAGAAATTGGGTGGTAGAAATAATAATATAATTATTATTTATTACTTATTAAAATGAGTATAAGGTGTTTTAAATAAAATAAGGAGCAGTATTGTAATCGGATAAGGTGTTGTAATTAAATTGGGCTTAAGCTGCGGGGAAGCCCGCAATCCAAGCCCGACAACCTAAGCGCATATAAAAGCTGAGATTTTAAGGTTTTGGTTCATTTTTGAGAAAAAGAAAGGAAAAATGCGAATAGAGAGAGTGGGAAGGGAAGGAGGGCGCGGCGCCCATGAGGAGAGGAGGAGAGGTGAAGTGCGCCAATCTCAAGGAGAAAAAGGAGAAGGGTCGTGTTGCGGGTTCTTTGGAGCTTACGTATGGAGTTATCGTGTTCGTCATAATCTAAGGTAAGGGTGGGTCTCATCTTCTCTATAATTGGGAATTATGATGGGTTTTTATGTTTGGGTAAGGTTCTAAGTTAATTGTTAAATTGATTGTGTAATTAATTTCATGATTGTTGTGATAATATTTTGAATTGGGTGATTTATGGTGTCTTGGTGTCAAAAAAAATTGATTATGTGACTATGTTTGCCTCTAGAATGTTTGATATGTTGACTCAATGAGAAAGTATGTGAATTATGATGAATAATTGATGTTTGTTGATATGTGTGATTGAGACATGAATTTAATTGGTGATTGGTGACAATGATTAGTCATGAATTGGTGTTGAATTGGTGATTTGAACATAAGGTGTCTATGTCTCAATGTCATAATTGTTGCGGTCATTGGCGTGGCATGACGTGGCCTTAAACCCGAATCGGGACGCCTTATATTTTGGAGTTTATGTTGGTATTCGCGTGGCATGACGTGGCCTTAAACCCGAATTGGGAGCGTGACAAGTTTCGGGGTCAAAAATTGATGTGTCGTGTTGTGTATTTTCTGAACACTGTTTCGTGTTTTCGTAAACTGGCACTGTTTGGTCGACTCAAAAAATTGGTGGCTGATTGCGTTAGAAAGTAGACTTAACGCCGGTCGTTTTGGCACTGGTTTCGTTTAAATCGGAGTTGTGTAGCTCAAGTTATAAGTCTCTAAAGTCGGGTCACAAAATTCTGTCCGAATTGGTACCTCTCTGTAGTAATTTGAAAAACTGTACCAGTTGGATACTTATTTTGAAAAATGAAAATCACAGGCTGAAACTACACTCAAAGAGCTTTCCAATGAGTGGTCTTTTGTTGAAATCCGTTATCGTTTACTATTTTAATTAATTCGCCGAAGTAGGCGCACTGCTGCAGGAAAAATCTGCACAGTTGCTGTGTGTTGCTTGCTGTGTTGCTGTTCTGCTGCAGTGTTGCTGGCAGAACAGTGACAAATGTGTTTTTCGTCAAAAACTCGATTCTCTAACCACTTTTTCCCTAGCCAAATTTTGTATTGACCGAGCAACTTTTTATTGTGAACGTTTTGGCTCGAGCGGATTTTCTGTAGCACTCACCATTTGGGAGATGTGCGCAAGTTTTGGTTTATGTGTGTGTTGCACAGTGACAGTGTTGCTGCCACTGTGCAGTGTTGCTGTCAAGACTGTTAAAAAATGGTCTTTTGTGGAAAACTCGATTTTCTGAGCACTTTTTCCCTAGCCAAATTTTGTATTGACCGAGCAACTTTTTATTGTGAACGTTTTGGCTAGAGCGATTTCATTTTATCCCGTGTCGTTTGTGAGTTGTCCCGGTGATGTCTAGGTGCGTCTAGGTGCGTCTAGGTGTGTCTAGGTGTGTCTAGGTGTGTTGCCTGGGCACAGGGCTCCGGAGCCCTGTGCAACATTTTTCCTCTGTTTAGCGTGCTGTTTTGGTCCCTATGTGCTGTTGTGGTCTAAAATGACTGTTTTGCCCCTAGTGGCCAAAGTTGATGGTAATGATGTGTAAATGACGAGGATGCCCTTGGTGGCTAGTCAAATGACTGTTTTGCCCCTAGTGGCCAAAGTTGATGGTAATGATGTGTAAATGACGAGGATGCCCTTGGTGGCTAGTCAAATGACGTTTTTGCCCTCAGTGGCTATGATTTGAGTTGATTGATATTTATGTGTAAGTGACGATGAAAACCCAGTGACGTTTGAGGCCCGAAGGGCTAAGTGATGTTAAGGTCTAAATGGCCAGTGACGTTGTGTGCTGATTGTGAATTTGACAGGTGCTGTGCTCTTGCGAGCAAAAACCGGTAAGTGACGGGTCACATAGTTGACTATGATTTGAGTAATTGTGTGTTTGTGTGTTGTGAGTGGTGCATGTCATAGTGTCTCATGCCCATATGCATAAACCCAGTGACGTTTTGGGGCCTGAGTGGCTAAGTGACGATGAGGCCTTAAGGGCTAAGCGACGTTTGTGAAAAGGTACCTCATGCATATGCCCGCGAGTGGGTTGCATTTCATACTCCTGCATGACATTGTGACGACTCGTTGTGCCGAGTAACTTGATGATGTAATTGACTGTTTTACCCTTGATGATGTAATTGACTGTTTTACCCTTGATGATGTAATTGACTGTTTTACCCTTGATGATGTAATCGACTGCTTATCCTTGATGATTGACTTGATGTTCGTGATGTGGTTGATATAGTGTCTTGGCTCTAGCATAGTGCTTATCATACGCTTTATTATATTGTTAGATGAACTCACCCCTTCTGTTTGAATGTTACCCCTATGCGGTAACGTGCAGGTGATCCTTGAGTGAAGGCTTAGGTACCTTCACTAGCTGAGTCGGGTCGTCTGCTCTGATATGTAACACTAGGGAGGGGAATGAATGTTGTTTAAGTCATTTATGACTATTGTGGTTATTGGATTTTAGTATTGCAAGCCTGGCATAGTTGTAATGCCTTTTATGATTAAACTGTTGAATTTTCGATGTGAAGTTGTATTTTAACTGATAATGATGCTTTGAAGTTATTATAAGACTGTTTTTGAAAAGCGAGTTATTTGAAGTGTGACGTTTTAGCGAAGTAAGTGTGACATCCCTTGTGGTGTAAATAAATTTTGAAAACTCTGATATTTTTATTAAACAAATTACCGGGTAGAAAAGGGGTGTTACATTAGTGGTATCAGAGCAATGGTTGGTCTGTCCGGCCGAGTCGTCGAGTCGTTGTGTCAGATAGTGACCAACTGTTGTCTTTTCAGTGCTGACCGTTGTTTGTGTTGCAGGTACACCGGAAAGTTTCTATTGGTAAGTGAACTAGTGGGGGAGATTTCCCTACTAGTGCTGTGTGCCCTATTGTGTATTCAGTGTGAGAACTGTGTTTTGCTGTTGTGATCCTTGTTGTTGACCTTATTGCTGCGTGCTTCTAAATGAATTGTCATGTTGTTTAAATGTTCACATGTGTTTTAGTTGATATTGAGCTCTGTGTGTTTTACATAAAATGTCGAATTAATTGCTGTTGCTGTGGATTGTTAAGTCGCATGTACCTTCTTATGTTGATATGTCCGAACTATTTTAAGAGGTCGACGCTGAGCTTTTACAAAAAAAAAAATCCTGTGAATACGTTTGATGTTTGAAAACTGAATGCGTTGTAAAATTATTTTGTGGACTACTTCAAGGTATTGCTGCTATTTTACGAGTTGTGCCTGTTTTGGGTTGTTGACTGTCTCTAGTTTTATGAGTTGTCCTATTTGGGGTTTGGAGTCTAAAGGATGAAGAGATTTTGAAAATTGCTTTTGAACGACTCATAGACAATGTTATGGTTGGATACTGATAGTAGCATTGAAAATTATTGTTGCAGTTTTTTTTTTGTTCTGAAAAGCTATTGTTACTGTTTTTGTGAAAATTATTGTTGTCACTTCCTGAAAAACTATTGTTGTTGTTGCCATGTGACATTATGCCATTGTTTCCGTGCCGTGTGCCTTGTTGTTGCTATAGTTACGCATTTAGTAAACTTCCTCGTGATGTTGTTGATGTTATTGTTGTTGTTGTTTCTCGAAAAACTATTATTGCTGTTTTCTGAAAGCTACTGCTGCTGTCCTCCTGAGATGATTGTTGTTGTTTCCTGAAAAATCATCGTTGCTGTCTTTAAAAATTACTTTCACCGTACCGAAAAGTACTGTTACTATTCCTAACCTATGCGCTGCCCCTATTTTTATGAGTTGTGCCTAATTCGATTGTTAACTGTTGCCGGTGCCTTAGTGCCCGATTGTCTGACTGAGTTGTTAATATTGTTGTTGTTGATGATGTTACTCTGTCGTTGGTTTTTAGTTGTTGGTGTCGCCTGAGTGGCGATTGTGGTTGCTGATGTCGCCTGAGTGGCAATTGTAGTTGTTGATGTCGCCTGAGTGGCAGTTGTAATTGTTGATGTCGCCTGAGTGGCAGAGTTGTTTGTGGATGTTGTTGTCGTGTTACTAAAATTATGAGACTTGTTGTACGACTGTTATGCACCCTGTGAATTTCGTCTTGATGCTGTGATGATTGATGTATTTTGTTATCCTTAAGGGTAGATGAGTGAGGTGAAATGCGAGCTAGTTTATCAGAGTAGCGCAGCGGAGTAGAGAGTGGGTCGAATTATTACTGCTTGAAGTTACCTGGCTGAACGAGTAGGAGGGACGGCCGCCCAAGCACTTACCGCCGGTAATCAGAGCAATAGTAATCAGCATGAATGATAACACTAGTTGTCTAGGTGGCCTTAGTGGGAGCGTGTTGGCGTTGACAGGTGGATTTCGAGGACGAAATTCCTTTAAGTGGGGGAGAGTTGTAACACCCCAAAAATAATAGATTAAATTATTTAATTAGTTAAAAGAAATTGGGTGGTAGAAATAATAATATAATTATTATTTATTACTTATTAAAATGAGTATAAGGTGTTTTAAATAAAATAAGGAGCAGTATTGTAATCGGATAAGGTGTTGTAATTAAATTGGGCTTAAGCTGCGGGGAAGCCCGCAATCCAAGCCCGACAACCTAAGCGCATATAAAAGCTGAGATTTTAAGGTTTTGGTTCATTTTTGAGAAAAAGAAAGGAAAAATGCGAATAGAGAGAGTGGGAAGGGAAGGAGGGCGCGGCGCCCATGAGGAGAGGAGGAGAGGTGAAGTGCGCCAATCTCAAGGAGAAAAAGGAGAAGGGTCGTGTTGCGGGTTCTTTGGAGCTTACGTATGGAGTTATCGTGTTCGTCATAATCTAAGGTAAGGGTGGGTCTCATCTTCTCTATAATTGGGAATTATGATGGGTTTTTATGTTTGGGTAAGGTTCTAAGTTAATTGTTAAATTGATTGTGTAATTAATTTCATGATTGTTGTGATAATATTTTGAATTGGGTGATTTATGGTGTCTTGGTGTCAAAAAAAATTGATTATGTGACTATGTTTGCCTCTAGAATGTTTGATATGTTGACTCAATGAGAAAGTATGTGAATTATGATGAATAATTGATGTTTGTTGATATGTGTGATTGAGACATGAATTTAATTGGTGATTGGTGACAATGATTAGTCATGAATTGGTGTTGAATTGGTGATTTGAACATAAGGTGTCTATGTCTCAATGTCATAATTGTTGCGGTCATTGGCGTGGCATGACGTGGCCTTAAACCCGAATCGGGACGCCTTATATTTTGGAGTTTATGTTGGTATTCGCGTGGCATGACGTGGCCTTAAACCCGAATTGGGAGCGTGACAAGTTTCGGGGTCAAAAATTGATGTGTCGTGTTGTGTATTTTCTGAACACTGTTTCGTGTTTTCGTAAACTGGCACTGTTTGGTCGACTCAAAAAATTGGTGGCTGATTGCGTTAGAAAGTAGACTTAACGCCGGTCGTTTTGGCACTGGTTTCGTTTAAATCGGAGTTGTGTAGCTCAAGTTATAAGTCTCTAAAGTCGGGTCACAAAATTCTGTCCGAATTGGTACCTCTCTGTAGTAATTTGAAAAACTGTACCAGTTGGATACTTATTTTGAAAAATGAAAATCACAGGCTGAAACTACACTCAAAGAGCTTTCCAATGAGTGGTCTTTTGTTGAAATCCGTTATCGTTTACTATTTTAATTAATTCGCCGAAGTAGGCGCACTGCTGCAGGAAAAATCTGCACAGTTGCTGTGTGTTGCTTGCTGTGTTGCTGTTCTGCTGCAGTGTTGCTGGCAGAACAGTGACAAATGTGTTTTTCGTCAAAAACTCGATTCTCTAACCACTTTTTCCCTAGCCAAATTTTGTATTGACCGAGCAACTTTTTATTGTGAACGTTTTGGCTCGAGCGGATTTTCTGTAGCACTCACCATTTGGGAGATGTGCGCAAGTTTTGGTTTATGTGTGTGTTGCACAGTGACAGTGTTGCTGCCACTGTGCAGTGTTGCTGTCAAGACTGTTAAAAAATGGTCTTTTGTGGAAAACTCGATTTTCTGAGCACTTTTTCCCTAGCCAAATTTTGTATTGACCGAGCAACTTTTTATTGTGAACGTTTTGGCTAGAGCGATTTCATTTTATCCCGTGTCGTTTGTGAGTTGTCCCGGTGATGTCTAGGTGCGTCTAGGTGCGTCTAGGTGTGTCTAGGTGTGTCTAGGTGTGTTGCCTGGGCACAGGGCTCCGGAGCCCTGTGCAACATTTTTCCTCTGTTTAGCGTGCTGTTTTGGTCCCTATGTGCTGTTGTGGTCTAAAATGACTGTTTTGCCCCTAGTGGCCAAAGTTGATGGTAATGATGTGTAAATGACGAGGATGCCCTTGGTGGCTAGTCAAATGACTGTTTTGCCCCTAGTGGCCAAAGTTGATGGTAATGATGTGTAAATGACGAGGATGCCCTTGGTGGCTAGTCAAATGACGTTTTTGCCCTCAGTGGCTATGATTTGAGTTGATTGATATTTATGTGTAAGTGACGATGAAAACCCAGTGACGTTTGAGGCCCGAAGGGCTAAGTGATGTTAAGGTCTAAATGGCCAGTGACGTTGTGTGCTGATTGTGAATTTGACAGGTGCTGTGCTCTTGCGAGCAAAAACCGGTAAGTGACGGGTCACATAGTTGACTATGATTTGAGTAATTGTGTGTTTGTGTGTTGTGAGTGGTGCATGTCATAGTGTCTCATGCCCATATGCATAAACCCAGTGACGTTTTGGGGCCTGAGTGGCTAAGTGACGATGAGGCCTTAAGGGCTAAGCGACGTTTGTGAAAAGGTACCTCATGCATATGCCCGCGAGTGGGTTGCATTTCATACTCCTGCATGACATTGTGACGACTCGTTGTGCCGAGTAACTTGATGATGTAATTGACTGTTTTACCCTTGATGATGTAATTGACTGTTTTACCCTTGATGATGTAATTGACTGTTTTACCCTTGATGATGTAATCGACTGCTTATCCTTGATGATTGACTTGATGTTCGTGATGTGGTTGATATAGTGTCTTGGCTCTAGCATAGTGCTTATCATACGCTTTATTATATTGTTAGATGAACTCACCCCTTCTGTTTGAATGTTACCCCTATGCGGTAACGTGCAGGTGATCCTTGAGTGAAGGCTTAGGTACCTTCACTAGCTGAGTCGGGTCGTCTGCTCTGATATGTAACACTAGGGAGGGGAATGAATGTTGTTTAAGTCATTTATGACTATTGTGGTTATTGGATTTTAGTATTGCAAGCCTGGCATAGTTGTAATGCCTTTTATGATTAAACTGTTGAATTTTCGATGTGAAGTTGTATTTTAACTGATAATGATGCTTTGAAGTTATTATAAGACTGTTTTTGAAAAGCGAGTTATTTGAAGTGTGACGTTTTAGCGAAGTAAGTGTGACATCCCTTGTGGTGTAAATAAATTTTGAAAACTCTGATATTTTTATTAAACAAATTACCGGGTAGAAAAGGGGTGTTACAACTACTCCTAGGGTTCAAGCTCTTCTTCTTTGAAAGGTTAGGGGAGCTCTATCCTTCCATCTAATAGATCTCATGATAGGTCCTAGATCTAAGGTTTATACTAGATCCATGTTGTTCTTGATGTTCTTTTATGTTTCTTGATGTTCTTGGTTTTCCGTGATGATGATTTCATATATACATGGGTATGCCTATATGCGAATTTGATTTTAGTATTTGAACATTGAGGTGACATGACCTATGCGTTTGTTTTGATGATCTTGGCACTTGTGTATTCATGAACTTACGAATTGGTGTTGGAATGCTTGATATATCGCAAATTGGTTGAGTGTGTGCATAGGCGCCTAGGGCGCCAAGGTGATGGTGATGATAGTGCCCAAAGGAATTTTGATAATTTGATTAAATTAAGTGTCATTTTGAGTGCTGAAAAAAATATAAAATTTTGGTGTGTTAAATTGCTAAAAATCAATTTTTGGTGTTTTGAAAGTTGCTGGAAAAATAGTGGTTTTTGGTTGCTGCAAGGGCGCCTAAGGCGCCTGGTGTGTGTTGCTGTCTGGGCGCTGGATGCCCTGGGCGCCGCGCCTGTGTGTGGCGCAGGAAGTCTAGGCGCGCGCCAATTTCCTGGGCGCTGGGTGCCAGCGCTGGGCGCTGAGCGCCCGCGCGCGTGTGTGTGTGTGCGTTGCGCCAAGGCGCTGGGCGCCAGGCGCTGGACGCTGAGCGCCCGGGTGTGTGCGTGTGTGTGTTGCATTTTGCTAGGCGCTGGGCGCCAGGTGCCTGGGCGCTGGGCGCCCATGGCGCCAGTTTTCAGGATGTCCCAAAATATTTTCGAAAACTGTTTTCGCTGTATCTTTTGACTCAGACATCCGTTTTGAACGATTCAAAAAGCGTTGTGAAGCATTTTCAGTTGTCCATCTGCGTGTCCCATTTTTAAAAATAAAAACTTATTATTTCTGAAGGTTGCTGGGGCGCCCCAGGTGGCTGTTCCCGGCGATCGTTGCTGTGACAAATGAAAAGATGTTTTGGGTGTCTTTAAAAATTCCCTTTTTGCGTACGACCGGTGGTTTTAACGAAGTAATGTCAGAAATGATGATTTTGTCGATGATGCCCCTAGTGGCTAGTTAAATGACTGTTTTGCCCTTAGTGGCTAATATTATTTTATAATGACGTGTAAATGACCGTTTTTCCCTTAGTGGCCAATATTATTGATAAGGAGGTGTAAATGACGATGATGCCCTTGGTGGCTAGTAAATGACGTTTTTGCCCTCAGTGGCTATTGTGTGAGTTGATGACATCTGTGTAAGAGTGATGATGAAACCCAGTGACGTTTGAGGCCCGAAAGGCTAAGTGATGTTAAGGTCTAAAGGGCCAAGTGACGTTGTGTGTTGATTGTGAAATTGACAGGTGCTGTGCCTCTTATTTGGCAATTCGGTAAGTGACGGGTCACATAGTTGACTGCGATTTGTGCATTTGAGTATGTGTGTGCTTGTGAGTGGTGCATGTCATAGTGTCTCATGCCCCATATGCATAAACCCAGTGACGTTTTGAGGCCTGAGTGGCTAAGTGACGATGAGGCCTTAATGGCTAAGCGACGTTTGTGAAAAGGTACCTCATGCATATGCCCGCGAGTGAGTTGCATTTCATATGCCTACATGACATGAAATGAGTTATTGTAAGTGATGTGAATGATGATTGTGATGTGAATATTTAGTGTTTTGGATGCAGATTGCTCTAGTGCGTAGCCTACGATTAGTACTTATCATATTTTCTATTATATGGATTGAAATGATGCTCACCCTTTCCTGTTTGAATGTTACCCCCGTGTTGGTAACGTGCAGGTGATTCCCAGTGAAGGTCTTAGCTTCACTTCTTGAGTCGAGTCGTCATGCTCTGATACGTAGCACCTGGGGGGATGTATTTGATGTTTTGCTGATGTACTTAGATTTTTATACCGTTGATGGGTTGATTTATTTTTCCGCTGCGTTGTCGTTGGATTTTATGACGTAGTTTTCGATGTTTTGAGGTTCCCCTATTGTGGAGTGCTATGTATTGCACCTTTGACGACGTACTATTTTATTTGAGACTTGAGGTTTTATTTTGACGTATGTGTGACACCCTCGTGGTGAAATCGAAAATGATTTTTGAACTCTGATTTTTCTAAATTAAAATAAAAAGGGTAGAAAGGGGGTGTTACAAGGAGACAGTGGGGGGCGTTTGGTGATTTGGGTGTGTACGGTGGCTGTCTGGCCGTGAGAGGCTTAGGTGTGGTGGTCATCTCTCCCTGTTTTTCTTTTCTGATCTTTTGTGAGGATAGGGTGTCTACTGTCTTCCTTCTTCCCAATTCCCTCTATATTTCTCTTACTCCCTTTTGATTTTTCTACCCCCTTCTCCCCCCTTTCAGTGTTGATCTTTGGCCTTTTTATAGAGGGTTGCTTTTTGTGAATTCCCTCTACGGCTCTGTGAAAAAGAAGCCTAAAAACTGAAATGTGCAAGGCTGTCGAAAAAAACCAAAGAACCACTGCGTCCTCCGTTTTTGTGTACAGATGTATGCTTGTATACAGGCTGGCTGGTGTAGAGAGAAACAAATAACCTGCCATGTACTCATTGTTGCTGGGTTCAAGGATGTGTTGAGGGTGGCGTGACAAAGGGGATGGCGTGGAGCAATGGTTTTGCTTGTGAAGCAGGAGATGAGGATGTAAGCAAAAAAGGAAATAACGTTGAAAATGTAAAGAAGCATCAAGTGACATTTAATAATTTATTTTTTATTCAGTTCTGATTTTTATTTTTTGTATTTTATAATTTTGTAATATTTGTATTTTCAAAACAATAATAGTAGTTAAAATTAAATGCTAAAAAGCCTATTTTTATTTCTTTTTGTTGCAATAAAAATCAAATAAGTTCTACTAATGACACAAAATTGCTAACGAGCACTAAATGCCACTTGTCAATGGTTAAAACCCCAAAATACGCAACAAGTAATATTTTTGATTTTTTTCTAAGACAGTTTGAATTAGTCGGACAAAATTAGGGTATGACAGGTACCGAAGTCTTTCCCTGCACATTTCCTCTTTGGCCTGCAAATCAAACAGAGTGGCGCCCTTACATGTGTGAGTTGAAGCCTGCAATGCTATTCATACAGAGTGGCGCCCTCATACAGAGTATATACGTTGAAAAACTGTGTATATACGTTGAAAGATAGTGTGAACGTTTAGTGGGTAGCAATGCTATTCATACAGAGGAAATGTGCAGGGAAAGACTTCGGTACCTAGAAGCATGCACATTTCCTCTTTGGCCTGCAAAGAAAACGATATCGGATTTAAAAAAACTGTGTATATACGTTGAAAGATAGTGTGAACGTTTAGTGGGTATCAAACAGAGTGAAAGTTGTGTGTTCACATTAATGGGTAGCAATGCTAAATGTTCACACTATCTTTCAACGTATATACACAGTTTTTTTAAATCTTCAAACCCTTCCCGCTAAAGTGACGGAACTTGTTACAATGTGTACACATATTTTGTGTTCACATTTGTAGCCTTCTTTTTTTAGTCTAAAATACTTGAATATGGAACTAGGATTTATAAGAAGAGATGGGTTGAGAAGGATTGACCTATAGACCACTTGATCATCGAAGCACTATTGCCATGCCATGAACCAACAACTATCCCAAAAGCTTAAACTGTTAAGTAAAGATAGATGAAGATACTACATTTCTAACATGATTGAAACCTAAGTGAACAAATTAAATTCACCCGAAAGTCTCTAACAGCATCAGCTGTGCAACATAACTCACTTTTTTGTCAAATAAATTAGTTAAGTTTAGTGAAAGCTTCTGGACTTGTTTTGGTGATGAATACAACAAGATTGACTGTTAGACCACTTGGTCAAGGCTCTGATGCCATGCCATGAACCAAATAAGATTAGACTGTACGCTAAGAAACATGAATGGTTTTCTTACTACATTTCTAACATAATCAAGACCTAAGGGAAGAACTTCTACATTTACCCAAAATTCTCTGATTATGGTTTTAATGATGAGTAAAACAATCTAGTTGCTCATCCTCAATAATTTCAGCAATTTCTGACCAGGATATATTGAACAGAATACAACAATAAGATGGCAGCTCTATCAATATTAGTTAATTTTCAATAGTAGGCTATATCTAGAAGATAAACTATGCAAGGAAAAATTATTCTATCTTGTCAAATTTTCCAAATACAGAACATCCATAAACCAAATAAATGCTAAGTTATCCTTCCATTGCTAGGGTATGTAGATTTCGTGCAAGAATAAAAGAAAATAAAAGGCATCTTACTCATGCTCCAAAGCTTGTGCTGCTGTTATGCGCTTCCGAGGATCATATCTGCACAAAAATATCAAGCCGTATTATTGTAAAACAAAAATAGAGTGAAGGAAAAAAAGATTTTCATAAAAACAGAAAGACATGCATCACATCAACATATGATACATTTGATAAAACTGAACTAAGGTCATATTTGCTTTATTAGATGACTGTAATTCCCATTGGCATGTTTAGCGTTGCAAAATTAAAGACTATTCCATTATATCCCTGTATGGTATACAAAACCGGACAGGAATAGCATCGGAAAAATGGTCAGTGGAAATGCTTCCCTAGATGGGGGCAATGGTATGGTAGTGATGGCAACCATAGCAATGGCGGTAAGGATGACCAAGAATAGGGGCAATTGGAAAGTGACAATGGCAGTGACGGTAACCCTGGTTATGGTAAGTGACTGTGGGCGAATCTAAACTGGACGAATTTCAAAATTAGATCATACAGACAAACTTATTTATTACACACAATTGCAAGTGAAATCTTGACACACGCACACAAGTTAAAGGATACCAACAGCACTGGTATCATGTTTTGCTCCAAGAAGCAACTCAGGTGCACGATACCAAATGGTTACAACAACCTGCATGTTAGTATTGTAGAAAATCAGGAATCTTCACCAACAAATATTAATCATTAAGCATGCCATATATATGAAGAGAACATACATGAAGATCTTTCAAATACACGGATGATATGGATGAAAATGAAAAAGTATGTTCATACCCCATTTTCAGATAATGGCTTTAGAGGGGCTTGTTATATCCTAGCAAGTCCAAAGTCAGCAATTTTAACAACTCCATGTACTTCCCCATCACCCATAATCTGTTCATAGAAAGCTCTTTAGAAAAAATAGTGGACAGATAAAAAAAGGGACACATAAATTTGAATCCAAATGTCTACTTATAGCGGCAAAAGAACTAATCATATCATGATAAGGTGGCAAAACTTATACCAATATATTTGATGGCTTTAAATCTTGATGTATTATCCAATTACTACATGAAAAATGCAAAATAATAAGTCAACAAACAAAGAAAATAAAGAAAAGGAACCATCTTGAACTTCACAAAAAGGAGCTCACCTGTGCAGATAGTTTAGACCATTGAGTAACTGCCATAGTAACAATTTAACAGTGTACTGGTTTATGGATTGATTGGTTGACCTTGTCTCTATAGTGTCTTATTATTTCCTGTCATTCAAGAGTGAAACCTTTAACTACCTAGAACCGTAGAACAAACAATTCCTTGCTAACTATATATGTTACTTCCCATGGAAAATTCACAAAACTTTCTAAAACACTGAAGTAACAATAGCACAAAATTCATTGCAAAGCCCATAATATATGTATAAACTAAGATGCAGCAACAATGTAACTTGGAGTCCCACATCGGGTGTCATGAGCCTGGTGTGAAGGCTTATATAGGTTGGGCAAACCTCCTCGTCTTGACCATGGTTTTGGGGAAGGAGTTAGGTCCAATTCTGTTTCCAATTGGTATCAGGAGGTTTGCAATATCAGAGAGGCTCATGAATTCCTGTTACAAACAATGGACAAACCTTATATCACTTGCCAACCAAAATGTGAGAAAATACTACGATAGATAATAATACGATAAATTACAAAAGAAAATGACAATTTCAACTTTCAAGTTAAGTGCTTAGTTAGAGTGAGATGTTTTTTTATTGTACAATTGTATACTCACATAGAGGTCGTGTTCGGCGTAACAAATGTAGAAATTACCATGATTTCATAGATGGCAGTGGGAGAGACACCATCTCCATCTTTAGATTGCTTGAATTTCTTGATGGCAATGGATTTTCCGTGATTTGTAACTGACTTGATCCGAGCAAGAAGGCGAGACCGTATGTTCCTTCTCCGACTTTCCCAATCAGATTGTGATGGTTTATCAGTTACCAGCACTTAGTTCTTTCTGATATAGCAGTATTGGTTTTCTTTATCAGTTATCAGTATTTTTACCTTTTCATTTTATTATTACATTGCAATATTTACTGTTGCTTGTTTTACCCTGTAAGTGTGCCTTGCACATGGCTATTTGTAATAGAATTACTCACACTTATATCATGAATGAAAAGGTTATGTGATCGTCATTATTGAGATCACAACCAATTTGATTTTCTCTCTCTCACCTCACTCTCCTCGTGTGTATTCTGTTAGTCTATCCGAGTGGTGTTCCATATTCATCACTACTCCATAGCTAATAGCTGGGTTTTATCGGTTTTGATTCCCTAAAATCCAAATTCCTGTTACAAGTGGTATCAGATTTGTTTCGTTTCTGGTGCTTAATTTTCGTTTCCAATGGCTGCCGGTACCCGCTCTGTAACTACCATCGCTAAACTTGACAAGAAACACGATGACAAGCATGCTGAATTGAGCTCACGCATGGAACAATTGGTAGCAGGAATGGAGGAAATGTGATCTATGCTTCGCGAACAAGTTCATCTAAATGGATCGGTGAACAACCCTCCACGCACTTGAGGTAATGGTAATGGTGGTCAAGGTGCTACTGGTCTGTACGCAACACGCCTCTCGAAGATCGATTTCCCCAAATTCGACGGTAGAAATGTGAAGGAGTGGTTATATCGCTGCGATCAATTTTTCCGGCTCGACGAGACTCCACCGGAGAACAGGGTTCGCTTAGCATCGATTCACATGGAGGGCTTAGCACTTCAGTGGCATTTGAATTATATCCGCCGCAAGTTCGATATCTATCCACCTTGGCCTCAGTACGTTGCAGACATTGTTGCTCGCTTCGGTGAAGTTTATGAAGATCCACTCTCTTCTCTCATTCAGGTGAAGCATACGGGTAAGATCCAGGAATATATCGACGCTTTTGAACTCGCTCAAACTCAGGTATCTCTCTTACCGGAACACGCTTTAAGCATATTTCTCTCTGGTTTAGAACATACACTGCCAGTTGCCATTCTTGTAACCTCTCATCCTCTCACCTGTCGTTCTCTGCTTCACTGCAAACCAAATCCCACCACGAGAGGTCCCATCAACGACGTACGGTGGCAATCGATTTCTGCCTTTTCGTCTCGTCTCCTCTCACGTATCTGTTCTACGTAGAGGAGTGCCTCTGTGCCTCTAAACTTCCTTTCCGGCGTCCTCTGTCGCAGCCTCTGTTCATCCGCCGTCGCAACCGTACTTGCTGGGTATTAACAGAAACTTCTAGTTAGGAAGCGCGTTCTTCGTTCTAGCTGCTTTAGGTTTGGTCCTTTACCTTATAGCTTTCTTTTCAATTCCCGGGTTCCTTTATGGTTTTCATAAGTTTGGTAAATGCGGGAAAATAGAAACAGTGAGATGTAATCTTCAATTTGAGATTGTTTCTTATTCAAATTCATTGTTTATTTTTTATTAGAAATTTCTGAAGTAGGTTTGTTCTGGTTTTACGTTCCTATATCCTGAACTGGTTTTGAATTATTTTTTCATTGTTTTTTCTGAATTTGGCTCTGAATTGACTGATTCGGTTTTTGTCATGATTGTAGTGTAAATTTGTCTCTATTTCTTTTGGTTTCTGGAGAACGTGAGAGCAACTAAAAAGCAAAGAAAGCTCACCGCAAACCTATTACTTCCTCTTCGATCCTTTTCCACTGCCCTTTTCCTCTTGGATCCTCACAGCGAACATCGAAGTAAAAGCAAAGAAAGCTCACCCCAAACCTCTTTGAGTCGTTTTGTGTCTACCGCTTCATCCTTAGCCTCTTCCCAGAGACTCATTCACTTCTCCTTTTCTTCAGAAGTAAACAGAAGCAATCGATATTGGGTCCATGGATAAAAAAGTGAATTTATGTGGGTGTACCAGTTGTTTCAGTGTTTTTGAAATTATACCGAAGAAATTACTGGGATGAGTCGCGGACTAGGTCGCTCTCTTTAAGACGTTTCGTGGCACTGCTCGATGATGCAAGCAGACTATCAACCACGACACCCCCAGGATAAAACAGCCCAGTTACGATTATGACTGCACTGTCAGTAATCGCTCGAGATATACACCTCTCAATATGGTTTATAACCACTCGGGAATATGGCTCGTAGGCCACTCTCAGAAAAGAAGAAGAAGAATATGGCTCGTAGGCCACTCACGAATTTTAGAGAGAAGAGAATTTTCGAAGGAGAGTTTGCGTTTTTTTTTTTTTTGAGCTGTTTTCGTCAAGTGAGGGAAGAGCCTTTTTATAGGCTTCAGTAACTGCTTCGTGCGCAAGTCAAGGCACGATTTTAGGCTCCACTAACAACTGACTTGGAGCGCAAGTCAAGGCACGAACGGAGCCTTCATGCGCAAGTAGTTGCGCGAATTTCGAGCTGACTTGGAGCGCAATCCGCAACAGCTCTATCAGATAGCGTTCGTCGTATCTGGTCGGTTCAATGAATCTGGACAAGCACGTTCCAAAAAAAATAAAATATTAGTTTAATTAAATTCGCAAAAAATACTTTACACCTCACAGCCCAAGCCCGAGCCCGACCCGGCCGGTCGGACGGACGGCGGCGGCGGCGCGCGCGCGTGTGTGGTGGTCAGTTAGAGTGCGTGCTTGCCCGTTCACAAAACTGGGTACCCCTTGGGCCCCAACCCAAAGGTGTGAACTTCCCACTTATAAGCACTCTTCAAGTGCCTAGTCCAAGCAATATGGGACTTTGTAATTTTTAAATTCACACCAATGTTCCAACAATCCCCCACTTGAATTTAAAACAGTTCCAGAAGTAGCGTCAAGCGCCTCCATAAGATTGTGCATAAGCAGAGGTGTCGTACGACTTGAACCTTGCGTAGCGGTTAAGATTTAGATTCAACAAGAGTGACTCGTAGTCTTGAACTCTATCTCTAAGCGTCAAAACCACACACAACCCTTTCCATAGGTGTATTCTCAGATGCCCGTGCGTTTATGGCCCTGCACGTCTATCCCAGTTTAGTGAACGCTCTAGGAATTTCTGCCCTAAATGCCATAGGAAGCGGCCCCACTTCCACATTCACAAAGGTGAGTCTATCAAGAGTACTCCTGTAGCTAGGTACTCTACTCCACATGGAGTATAGATCTCATTAAGAGTTTCTATTATCTCAACCTTACATCGCTTCAGGAATCATGCTTATTTACTTTTAATAGCATGTTCATCTCCTGTCACTTCACAACTTGTTATTACCCATTGAACCTAATTCTTGGGATCTCCAGTCTTTTAGGTCGGGTTGCCATTGTGAGTGACTCATGGTTCTAAAGGAAGTAGTCCCATCTTTTGAGATGTACTTTGGACTTTCTCTCTGGCTAATCCTTTCGTCAAAGGATCGGCTAAGTTCTGATCAGTGCGTACGTGATCCACTCTCACAGCTCTTTTTGTTAGTAGCTCTCTAACCGTGCTGTGCTTACGACGGATTTGTCGTTTCTTACCGTTGTAATAACGGTTCTCTATTTTTGCAATAGCCGCGGTACTATCGCAGTGGATCAACACAGCTGGCATCGGTTTTTCCCATAAGGGAATCTCTGCTAGTAGGCATCTTAACCAGCTAGCTTCTTCACTGGCTGTCGCTAGTGCTATCATTTCAGACTCCATAGTGGACTGAGCCAAAATGGTCTGTTTCTTAGATTTCCAGGAAACGGCACCACCGGCTATACTGAATATGTAGCCACTGGTCGCTTTGGAATCATCTGATAGAGTGTTCCAATCAGCGTCACTGTACCCTTCAAGTACAGCTGGAAATCTCTGATAGTGTAATCCTAGATTCATGGTTCTTTTAAGATATCTCATGACTCTTTCAATAGCATGCCAATGCTCGATACTAGGTCGACTAGTAAACCTGCATAGCAATCCCACAACATAGGCGATGTCGGGTCTAATACAATCAGTAGCATACCTTAGGCTGCCAATGATGCTCGCATATTCCGTTTGTCTAACACTGTCACCAGTGTTCTTAAAAAGTTTGACACTTGGATCATAGGGGGAACATGCAGGTTTACAGTCAAAATAATTGTATTTCTTTAAGATCTTCTCAATATAATAAGATTGATCCAAGGAAATTCCTTTCTCGGACCTAGTGATCTTGATCCCGAGGATTACATTAGCTTCTCCGAGGTCTTTCATATCAAAGTTGTTGCACAACAATGATTTCACTTTATTTTGGCATGAATGTTTGATCCAAATATGAGCAGATCGTCCACATAGAGACATATGATAGTGCAAACGTCATTCTCAGTTTTGTAATAAATGCATTTGTCACTTTCATTCACTTTGAACTCATTCGATATAATCAAATTATCGAACTTCTCATGCCATTGTTTGGGAGCTTGTTTGAGACCATACAGAGACTTGTCCAACCTACAGACCTTGTGTTCTTGCCCATGGACTACAAAACCTTCAGGTTGCTCCATATAGATTTCTTCTTCTAATTCGCCATTTAAAAAGGCGGTCTTTACATCCATTTGGTGTACTTCTAAGTTATAAATAGAAGCCAGAGCAATTAGTACCCTTATGGATGTAATTCTGGTAACAGGCGAATATGTATCGAAGAAATCTATGTTCTCTCTTTGTCTAAAACCTTTGGCTACAAGGCGAGCCTTGTACTTATCAACAGTGCCATCAGGTTTTAGCTTCCTTTTCAGAATCCATTTACAACCAATGGTTTTGCAGCCAGGAGGCAAGTCCACTAAGTGCCATGTCTTGTTAGACTCTAGAGAATCCATCTCATCATTTATGGCTTCTTGCCACAAGTCAGCATTCAATGAAGACAGAGCTTCGTGAATGCTAGTTGGATCCTCCTCTAGTGTATAGACCGTGTAGTCGGGTCCCTAGTCTTTAGCAACACGTGCTCTCTTACTTCTTCTAGGTTCTATTTCCCTTTCTACGTTGTTTTCAACGCTCCTAGGCACAGGAACCTTACTAGTTCCAGAGCCCCCACTATTTCTTGATTTAAAGGGAAATTTACTTTCATAGAAGTCAACATCGTTTGACTCGATGGTTACTTTTGCATTCAGGTTATAGAATCTGTATGCTTTGCTGTTTACTGCATAACCAATGAATACACATTCATAGGCTCTACTGGCAAGTTTGACTCTTTTTGGGTCTGGGATCCTTACATAGGCCAGACAGCCCCAAGTTCGAAAATAAGACACATTTGGTTGTCTTTTCTTTATCAATTCATAAGGAGAAATTTTATTCCTAGATTTAGGAACTCTGTTCAGTACATAGCATACTGTTATTAAAATTTCACCCCACCAGTGTGATGCAGCGCCCGAATTAAGCATAATCGCAACTGTCAATTCAGTAAGGGTTCTATTTTTCCTTTCTGCTTTACCATTCATTTCCGGTGAATATGGTGCAGTCGTTTCATGTATGATTCCATTCAACTTATAAAAGTCATTAAACAACTGGGAATCATACTCAGTTCCTCTATCGCTTCGAAAACGCTTTATTTTTTTTTTCAAATTGATTTTCAATTTCCTTTGCAAAAATTTTGAACATGTCAAGCGCTTCACTTTTATTTTTCATAAGGTACACAAAAGTGTAGTCTGAGCAATCGTCAATAAATGTGATAAAATAGCGTTTACCATTTCTGGTCAAAGTTCCGTCTAGTTCGCAAATATCAGAGTGTATTAAGTCTAATGGCTCTGATTCTCTAATGACGGATTTGTGAGACGACTTTGTAATTTTGGCTTGAGTACAAAGTTCGCATTTATGAAAATCGGTTAACAATAGTTTGGGAATTATCCCTAAATTGCTCATATTCGAAATAATGCGCTTATTGACATGACATAAACGAGAGTGCCAAATATTAAAATCACACAACATATACGCAGAAGGAAAAACTTTATTAACTTCAACATTCAGTTCGACATCTCCAATACCTGCAACAGTAGTGGTGTGAGCGTCGCCCAACAGCACTTTCTTATCATCAACCGCCTTGTATGTTTTAAACATATCACGGTTGTTGCATACATGGCGAGAGGAGCCAGTATCATTCCACCAGTCATCAGATCCACCAACCATATTGATTTCAGTAATCATAGCAGTAAAGTGCTGCTCTTCAGTCAGGTTAGCCTGCAGAGCAGGATTGGGCCTGTTCCTACACTTGCGTGCCATATGACATGGTCTTCCACACTTGTAACAAAGGAATGGAAGAGCAGCTTCATTCTTTGGTTGTGGTGGTGGCTGAGGTTTGGCATTTGGGGACTTTGGAGTGTTCCCATTCTTGTGGTTGCGGTTCTTTTGAATCTGATTACGGTTCTGATTCTTGAAATGTTTGCCAGTTGGCTTCAGAACCGCTCCTGGTCTCTTGTTCGACACAAACAAGATTTCATCATTCTGATCTTGTTTCCGAGATTCCTCCTCAATCCGGAGTCGGGTAATCAAACTTTCCAAAGAAAACTCTTTGGTCTTGTGCCTGAGAGAATTTTTGAAATCCTTCCAGGCAGGAGGAAGCTTGTCAATAATAACAGCTACTTGAAATTGTTCATCTAAGGCCATGCCTTCAGAGACAATTTCATGAGCTATTTTCTGTATCTCATGTGACTGAGTCTCTACAGATTTATCATCTGTCATCTTGAAGTTGAGGTAGCGGCTCACAGCATATTTTTTTAGTGCCCGCTTCCTCAATGTCATACTTCTTTTTCAGAGCATTCCAGACCTCTTTAGCGGACTTGCAAGAGCTGTAATAATCATAAAGATCATCACTCAGTCCATTAAGAATGAAGTTCTTACAGAGGTAGTCATTGTCGTTCCAAAGCAATATCTCTTTGGCTGTTTTAGTCTGATCTTCCTGTTCGGCTGTTTCGTCGACTACTGGAATCTCATCGGTCAAGACATTAGCAACTTTTTTCATAGTTAAGAAAAATTGCATCTTTTGTTGCCAACGCTTGAAGTGGGATCCCTCAAACCGAAATGGTTTGTTGAAGTCGGAAACAGTGGGACCAGTAATCTCTTCGGTAGTCATGGTTGAAACGAAACGTCTTAAAATTGTTGTTTCAGTGTTTTCGAAATTATACCGAAGAAATTACTGGGATGAGTCGCGGACTAGGTCGCTCTCTTTAAGACGTTTCGTGGCACTGCTCGATGGTGCAAGCAGACTATCAACCACGACGCCCCCAGGATAAAACAGACCAGTTACGATTATGACTGCACTGTCAGTAATCGCTCGAGATATACACTTCTCAATATGGTTTATAACCACTCGGGAATATGGCTCTTAGGCCACTCTCAGAAAAGAAGAAGAAGAATATGGCTCGTAGGCCACTCACGAATTTTAGAGAGAAGAGAATTTTCGAAGGAGAGTTTGCGTTTTTTTTTTTTTTTGAGCTGTTTTCGTCAAGTGAGGGAAGAGCCTTTTTATAGGCTTCAGTAACTGCTTCGTGCGCAAGTCAAGGCACGATTTTAGGCTCCACTAACAACTGACTTGGAGCGCAAGTCAAGGCACGAACGGAGCCTTCATGCGCAAGTAGTTGCGCGAATTTCGAGCTGACTTGGAGCGCAATCCGCAACAGCTCTATCAGATAGCGTTCGTCGTATCTGGTCGGTTCAATGAATCTGGACAAGCACGTTCCAAAAAAAATAAAATATAAGTTTAATTAAATTCGCAAAAAATACTTTACACCTCACAGCCCAAGCCCGAGCCCGGCTCGGCCGGTCGGACAGACGGCGGCGGCAGCGCGCGCGCGTGTGTGGTGGTCAGTCCCTTAACAAGTTCGCGCCGCCTACAACCCGGAACCCCACCCATTTGTATTTCCTCTTCTTCTTCTACTTCTTTTCTTCTGAAACCCAGAACCCTCTCTACCCGACAGCTTCACTCCCCACATACACTGCCAGTTGCCATTCTTGTAACCTCTCATCCTATCACCTGTCGTTCTCTGCTTCACTGCAAACCGAATCCCACCACGAGAGGTCCCATCAACGACGTACGGTGGCAATCGATTTCTGCCTTTTCGTCTCGTCTCCTCTCACGTATCTGTTCTACGTAGATGAGTGCCTTTGTGCCTCTAAACTTCCTTTCCGGCGTCCTCTGTCGCAGCCTCTGTTCATCCGCCGTCGCAACCGTACTTGCTGGGTATTAACAGAAACTTCTAGTTAGGAAGCGCGTTCTTCGTTCTAGCTGCTTTAGGTTTGGTCCTTTACCTTATAGCTTTCTTTTCAATTCCCGGGTTCCTTTATGGTTTTCATAAGTTTGGTAAATGCGGGAAAATAGAAACAGTGAGATGTAATCTTCAATTTGAGATTGTTTCTTATTCAAATTCATTGTTTATTTTTTATTAGAAATTTCTGAAGTAGGTTTGTTCTGGTTTTACGTTCCTATATCCTGAACTGGTTTTGAATTATTTTTTCATTGTTTTTTCTGAATTTGGCTCTGAATTGACTGATTCGGTTTTTGTCATGATTGTAGTGTAAATTTGTCTCTATTTCTTTTGGTTTCTGGAGAACGTGAGAGCAACTAAAAAGCAAAGAAAGCTCACCGCAAACCTATTACTTCCTCTTCGATCCTTTTCCACTGCCCTTTTCCTCTTGGATCCTCACAGCGAACATCGAAGTAAAAGCAAAGAAAGCTCACCCCAAACCTCTTTGAGTCGTTTTGTGTCTACCGCTTCATCCTTAGCCTCTTCCCAGAGACTCATTCACTTCTCCTTTTCTTCAGAAGTAAACAGAAGCAATCGATATTGGGTCCATGGATAAAAAAAGTGAATTTATGTGGGTGTACCCGAATGAAAAATTAGTAAAAAGAAAAATATCATATGTTCCCGCACTGTATGAAATATTTGATGAAATACTTCTGAGCATCGCCGGTAACCATAGTAGTTCGATGAATCTTATTGAGGTTCGTTTTGATGTGGAGAATAACACCATTACCATTTACACTAATGGAGGACTAGGTCTTCCTTCACCGGCGGTCCTTCGTGGCGACAAAACAGTTGCTCTACCTGACACATGGTTTCAGCGTGCGAAGCTCTTCTCCCGTAGGTTTCTTATTGAGATTGCCGACAGTACACACAAATGGAGTTTTAGTCGGGTAAGGTTTCTTTGATTTTTTGTTTCGAATCAGAATTTTGTTGATTTAGGGTTTTTAAACTTTGATTTTAATTAATTGGTATTTTTTTATTTAGGATCTTGTTAAGGTTTTCAATTTTGATTTTGTTTCGAATTGGAATTTAAATTGTTTTTAGGATTAAAATTTTTCTTTTTTTTTGTTAATGATCTGAACTTTGGCATTGATGATCGGATTTATTGTTGTGCTTTTATGAAGCTATATGCAGCTAATAAGAAATACAAGGCGAAGGTTGAACCTTACGAAAAGAATGAAAACTCGACCAAGGTGAAGTTCTCTCCGGACTTGGAGAAGTTCAAAATGACCTATCTTGAAGATGATTTTCTTTCTTTATTGAAAAAGCGCGTGTTGGACATGGCTTTGTTTCTCGAACCTCACATTAAGGTTAAACTTGATGAGACCTGGCTTCCTCCTATCAAGTGCTTTAAAGATTATGTTGATCTTTACTTGAATTCTGCTGGACAACTGCCCTCACAAAGGTTTGGCTTTATAGATAGTTATTTTGGGATTTCTCATGATTTTTTTTAACTTAACTTGGTTGTGTTTGTAGAGTCCTCAATGCCAAACTTGATAGTAAGTGTGAAATTTATTTGACTGAAAGTAATGGATACTTCAGCCAGGTAACTAGTGAACTTTTTAAGTCGGTGCCTCCTTGTTATTAATTTTGTCTTATAAACTTTTGTTTTGTTCTTTTACCAGGTTAGTTTCGTAAATAGAATTGCTACTCACAAAGGTGGGACTCATGTTGATTACATCACCGATCAGATTATTGCATATGTGATGGAAAAAGTAGCAGAGAAGCAAATAAATGTCCAACCTAAAGATGTAAAAAATAAATTGTGGGTTTTTGTCAATGCATTTATTGACAATCCTGTTTTTGATTCTCGAACTAAAGAGACTCTCACAACCAGCCAAGCTAGTTTTGGTTTTCCATGCAATGTTCCAAAATCAATGCTTAAGAATGGTTAGTCACATATTGTTTATAGTGTATAATATGTATATTCAAATGAGTGTTTTGCATTGACCTGTTGAAAATCTTTGTAGTTGAAAATTTTTCTGGAATAGTGGAGTTGTTATCATTTGAAAAGAAGGCTAGAAATATTTATGGGATGGAGACAAGGCTAGTGGATGCCGAAGAGGCTGGTGGAATCAACTCGGAGCACTGTGTCTTGATGGTGACTGAGGGAAACTCTGCCAAGTCCTTTGCGGTAAGTTGGCTTTACCAGTGTTATCAAATATCGTTGTAGTTTTGTTTTCCATTTAATTTAAAAGCTGTTTGCATCTCCATGCTTTTAGTTTAAGTCAATTTAGGTCACCCCGTGTTATGTTTTTTTTAGTTTGTTGCCTTTTTTCCTTATCCTGTTTCTTTGTTTTTCTTTACAATATGTGCCTTTCTCTTTTGTTTATTTCCTCTTTTCTCTTCTTTTATGAATTATTAGTAGTTTTATTTTTGAATATTAGAGTTTTTGATGAATTTAATTTACCACTTTTCTGTTTTTTATGCAATTGTTTTTTAATATTATGTCACTTTTCTTATTTTTATGCAATTTTTTAATTATATTTAGCTATAACATTTACCTTTTATACATAATTAATTTATTTCATCTATTTGCCTGCAACGCTACCCGATATTTTACGTATCATATCGGGTTTTTGGCGTTCCGCTATTTTGTGTAATTTGTGTCAACTTGCTTATTTTTCTAAACCAACTTTGATATTATTGTCATAATTCTTTGCCTTTTTTTTATGTGAAGGTCTGTGCTTGTGGTCTCTCTAATTTGGGATACAGACATTTTTTTGGTGTGTTGGCATTGCAAGGCAACTTGCCAAACGTGTCTGAATCTAGCAGTAAGGAGGTATGGAAAAATGAAAATGTCCAAAACCTGATGAAAGTTCTTGGGTTGGGACAAAAGAAGGAGTGCACAAGAAAGGAGTTGAGATATGGGTACTTGATTATAATACTTGATCCAGATATGGACGGTATTCAATTCAAGGGGCTTTTGATAAATTTGTTCAAGTCACTTTGGCCATCTTTGCTCAAAGTTAAAGGATTCTTGCATGATTTCATGATGCCCATAAAAAAGTTTAGTCTGTCTGGTACAGTGAGCTGGAATTAATATTGTATTGATCTCCCATGTTTCTTTTTTCTGTCTTTGCTTTGCAGGCTGTTCATGTAACAGATGGGCGGCTATCAAGATTATTTTATTCCATGCCTGATTTTGAATCGTGGGACAGAAACACAGAAAGAGTCATGCAACTAGTTGGAAAACAATACACTACAAAGTACGTGGTTATAACCATTATTTACTTACATTAATTCAACCTTTCATCATATTAATTTATTATAAAGTCTTGTTATAATCATTATTTTTATAGGGGCTAGGATCATTTACTAAAGAGGAAGCAGTAGCCTACTTTTCTCAAATGTGGTTAAATGAATTCATTTGGGAGGAGGATCAGGAAGGAAAACTAGATGGAAGTACACTTACTGTAGCATACAATAAGAAAGGAGCTGATGAAAGAAAAAAATTAATCGATAATGTACAGGTTTGATGTTTTGCAATAGGGTAATTTGCTTACAAAAATTAACTCTTCTAAGTGGTATTTCCTAACATATTTTACCATTTGTTCTTGCAGCCCAACACTTTTCGTGATCTTGCAAACGATAAAAGAAGCTTAAAAAATGACTTTGTATTGTTCTGGAAGGCCAATCTAGATAGGTCCATTGCCATGATTTTTGATGGCCCGAAGCTTAGTAAGAGAAAGATTATTTTCTCTTCGTTTAAAAAAAACCTGCTTGAAGAAATTGAATTGAAGAGGTTTATTAGTTATGTGTCTGAGCACTCTGCTTATGACCACGGTGACCAAAACTTAGTCCTCTCAACTATTTTAATGGCCCAGATTTTTGTGGGCAGCCGCAACAACATAAATCTCATAGAACCATTAGGCCAATATGGTACTCGTAACTTAGTGAGTTGTGAACTTTTATTATATTTTGTTGCAATAGTCGCTGCCTTTCTTTTTGAAATTTATTTTTTTGCTTTTCCAGGGTGGGAAAGACCACGCCGGGGCCAGATACCTCTCCACTAAATTGAATCCCCTTACTCGGTTAATATTCCCTGAGGATGATGACCCGTTTTTTAATTACTTGAATGACGATGGGAGGTCGATTCAACCAAGATGGTAATTTGTTTCTCGAAGTCTTTCTAAAGGCTAATTAATTGGTAACAAGTAACAACCAAGATATGGTAAGATTTGTATGGCACAATAACTATATTGGGCTGAGTCATATTGCGAAGTATTATGTTCTACATAAAAAGTAGTCATGGTCCCTCGTTATCATAGATGACTGTTATAATACTTTGCAATATAACTCTGCCCAGTATAGTTCTTGTGCCATACAAATCTTACCATATTTATTCTTCATAACTTGTTATAACTACGCTTGAATCTTTAAAATGTCACGTGTCTTTGATCAATTATTGAAATATTATAGACGACTTAATTGTTGACAATTGCTGGTATGCTTTTTTCTTGTTTTAATTATGATTTATCATATCTTTCTGGTACCAATGAATACAGATTATCGATAAGTTTTACTTTGTTGTGCACTGTGATGTAAGTCAATATAATTTGTCACTAGAGTAATTATTGTTGGATTTATAATTAACATAAATGCGTCATTATGATGTTTTTTACTTTCATTCCTTACTTTATTACTTGTTTCATTGCCTTTACAATTCACCCTCCATGATAAAAGATTGTGATACTATATGTATAGACAATACTTTCCCATTTATGCCACTTTATGACTACTATACTAATACATGTGTTTTTCTTCACTGATATCTCAGATTGTGTGCTTGTTCATATAATACTTATTTGATATAATATACATATTTCATCATGATGATTGTAACCACATGTCGACACAATGTTTGCACATTTTATTATGTACATGTATATACCACATTCATCCTTAGAACTTATTCAAGTTCTGTTTGTCCAAATAGGTACCTTCCTATTATACCTATATATGGTCCTTGTCAACGGGAGCGAGGGGATCGCGTCAGGCTATAGTTCTTATATTCCCAGCTATAATCCAATCAACGTTATTGACAACATCCTGCGTTTGTTGGATAACAATCAATGTAAACCAGTGGTTCCGTGGTATAAAGATTTCAAAGGAGTGATTCACAAAAGTGTAAAAGGTTGGCATAAAGTCGATGGTAATATTACAAGGGGTCCACCAGGCATTTTTTATGTCTACGAGCTGCCTCTCCGGAAGACAACTCAAGCTTTCAAAAAATTCCTTCAATCAAAAACTTATGGGTCACCCGAGGCCAAGCAACCTTTCATTGAGGTAAGGTGTCCTAACTATTGCTTCTCCATATACAAAATAGGTCAATAGGTATATTTTTCTCACTTGATAAATTTCTTTATGCAGAGGTTCAGTCAAAAAGGGGATGATACAGTTGTGCACTTTACCATCAAGATAATGGCCGACAAAGTAAAATCGTTCTCGGAACTAACAGGTGCTCAACTACTTCAGAAATTTAAGTTGACTACCAGGATCAGCACAAACAACATGCATCTTCTTGATGCAGATGGGCAAGTCCAACATTATGCCAATATAGAAGAAAGTAAAACCTTCACTCTCCGTTGTTTGGAAAAACAATAATATCACAGTGTGTTTATGTACTGATTATTTTGTATGGGTTTCTTATGTAGTTATGAAAGTCTTCTTTGAAGAGCGGCTGCGCGGTTTTCGAGACAGAGGGGAACATACCATCCGCAACCATAGACTACATATAAGCATATTGCAGAACAAAGTGAGATATCTAAAACTGATGTGGGATAAAGGTATTGAGGCTGCTGACAAGTACCCCAATGATAGTGCTCCTGATAAAATGGTGGAGGAGCTGCATAGTAAAGAATTTACTCGCATGAAAGGTAAATCTCCAGAATCAGACGTTGTTGATGGGGAGGTGGCAACGTTTGATGACTACGAGTATCTGTTGTCATTGCCTTATCATACTATCACTGAGAAAACTGTTGAGGAGATGGAAACTGAAATTGTTGAAAAGCAACAGAAGTTGGCTGAGTTGCAGGCATCAACACCAACAGAAAAATGGCAACAGGAACTTGGAAGGCTTAGAACGGAATTGGTCAAAATAGAAGCTTACACTGTGCGAATAGAAGTGGCGGAAATAGACAATTCAGACGACATCTGAATTCATTCAAAGAACAACTTTTGGAGAGCATAGTATGGAAAAAAGGTTCCTCATTGTATAATTCTTTGGCAGTGGCTAGACCTTCCCTTTCAGCAGAAATCAATAGACTTGGACTACTGTTTGCTGAACCAGTGCCATCACTGGATGAAACATGTGCAGAAACTGAGAACAACTTTTGTAAGTCTTGTATGAGTTTAATTGGTTGAATGCTTTAGTCCAGAGTGAATATCAGCCTGCTCAACTATTTTTACCCTTTATGCTGATAATAAAAAGGAAATATGTTTCTAAACAATTTCTTTCTGCTTTTCTGTGAGAATGAAGTGTGAAGTGCTTGTCATGTTTGCCTAGCAGTCTATGTTATTATGGAATAAATAAGGACGGGCTGATATATATATATATATATATATATTGCAGATTTCAGAAACAAAGCTAACTTTTGAGGAGATTGTAAACAGCTATAAGAAGCAACCACAGTGCAAACCTCGAGTTATTGATAATGTATTTGTTGATTGGTCATTGGTATGCCAGGACTGGGCATATCTACTAAAAGAGCATCACAGGAGTATGTTGACATTTTTACATGATAGAGGGCATTAAAGAAAGCTCGTAATTGTGGATATCAACTTAACCTCGATATCAACCTAACCTCGTAGAAAACACTGCGTTGGAATAACTTTAATAAAGGACTATGCATTGCATTTTAGGTGTAAAGGCCAAAAGGGACTCCAATGAATGCCACATTTTAATATTATGTGAATAACTTGAGTAAAAAAAAATATTATGTGAATAAGTTTAAGTTTTTCTGCCGAAAAAGATATTGGGATAATCTGAAATGTTATGGGAATGAATTAAACTCATTTCAAAATAAATTATTTAAATTGAATTATAATTTGGATTTAATTTATATATATGCATGTTATACACTATTTACTAATCTTATAGTGACATCATTAAAGAGAAATTGGTTAGTTGGTAATCACCAATTAATCAATTGATAATCAACCAATTTATGAATTGTGATTGGTAGTGGTTGTAAAAGTCTATATACAGTTGTGTATGCAAATTAAACTCATAATTTATTATGCGGCATAGGTCAAAACATAAATGACTAATTCAATTGAATTATAAAAGAACCCCATCTTTGAGGCATATAATATATATATATATATATATATATATATATATATATATATATATATATATATATATATATGAGATACAAATACAAATACAGTTTCTTATTAAGCCAAGGTGGGTATTGGTTGGCTTACGCAGCATCGTGAATGCAAATGTCAATACCCACATTGTCAAGGACTTGGAAGATGTCGGATCCATATTGCACTTAATCCACTCCATAAATGGATCAAACCACCAAACCATAGAGTCGGTCAACTACGTCAAACAATGGAGTTTAAAACACAACCTCTCTGTAGCAGCTGGGCTAAGATTTGATTTGATAAGTTGGAAATTCTAAACTTGGCTATCTGAGGAAATAAGAAATCATGGCAAATATGCCATAGAAAATGCTTCACCTTATAGGAGGCACACTAACCTTCCAAAATATTCCAATTGCTTTGGATTAGCAAATGAGAGGTATATAAAATAGAATGTATTAACAAATTATAGGTACTCTTAACAATATAGCAACCTGAATGGATCGGAGCACCAAACCATAGAGTCTTGTTCAACTACATCAAACGATAGAGTCAGAAACACAACCTCTGTAGCAACTGGGCTAAGATTTGAATTGATAAGTTGGAAATTTCCAAATTTTTTTAAACGTTTAATAAAAGTTTAAGAAAATGTTATTGGCATGGAAAAGTGTTCTATGTGCAGTCCAAACATCTCCAAAAGTATGTATTTTAGAACCATCACAGATCATCTAACGACATCCTTCCTACGTCATTCCCACGAGGATTGGCATGGAAAAGTGTTCTATGTGCAAAGATAATAAGTAATAAAGTGGTAGATGAGATCGTTCTCACAAAGATTGCAAGTCTTTTCTATACTTAATTGGGTATTCAAATTAGTGAGCAAAAACAAAAGGAAAATAACAATCGTGGAATTGATTTTGTAAAAATGCAATAATAATATGTTATAGGAACAATTTCAATGAAATAAGCAATTAGGATGCACTCCCCTTGAAATTTTTCGATAATGGTTACGTGGTATGATGGGTGTACCGTTGATCACATGTACTATTCCTATAGGGCTGTATTTTTTTTGATACAATAAAGCAAAAGAAAAGAAAAGCACAAGAAAAAGAAAAGCTAAGTGCGATGGAACTCTACGCCCCTCTGGTCCACATGGAGATGAGGAATGAGACTAGGAGGGGAATTGTCAAAAGTGATCCACTTGTCATCGTTGGAGGCGCCCAACTTCACTAGAAAATCGGCACAAGCATTCCCTTCCCGAAGAGTATGTACTAATTGCACTGGCCATTTTCACTGAATTAATTCCTATAGGGCTGTATGACCATACCTTTGTGCATTTCTAGGTTGGACAACTATTTGTACAACCACGTGGGTTCTTGTACAACTCTTAAAATGTGTCCATAATATGGCAAATAGTCTCATCATATTATTATTTCCTTATCAATGTTATACAAATTTGCTACAAAAATAAAATAAAATCTCTTACGATTCTTAATCTGCACACTTATCACACGTTAGAATAATACGTCAATAATAGAGATCATTTTTTTATAAGCAAAAATATATTGAGGTGAGCATTAGGGGAGCACCAACCCTTACAACGGGGGCGGATGCCTCATTAAAAGCAGAGCTTTTAATTTCATTTAAAAATTCAATTGTAAACTTATCTCCATACACCTCATCTTGTTCATCAAACTAGCATACCTCATGAGAGGTAAGATATTGTTTTTCTTCACTTGGAACGAAGACAACACCAAATCGTTAAGCTCTTTAACCGCATCAAGCGTAGGGGGAAAATATGTTGCATGTATCTTCAATGCGTTGACCAGTAAGGAAATAAGTTGGCGGTTTTGGTTGTGGGATATGAAATACTGATGGTTCAAATTTATATAGTTGGTATATGGGATACTTTTTTTAAACTTTTTTATAATTAAATTGATAAAATAAATAAAAAAATTAAAAAATACATATGTACAATTATATTATTATGAGAGTATTACATTATAGTATCTATGATTGTTGAATATTATAGTTTTATTATGTCATATTATAATTTTTTTTTTGTTTTTCTCTTATATATTGTAAAAAATATATTAAATAATCTCTATTTAGTTAATTCCAGTTCGACCCCCGATTCAACCGGTTGAGCCCCAAGAACCCTGAACCGCTATCTTTTCTGGTATAGTGTCTGGTCCGGTTTTGATTCCCTTAGTTCAAACGAAACTGTACAATTCAATATGAAGTACAAATGGTTCAAATTTAAATATTTTAATTTGTAGTACAAATGCTTCACTGGATTATGTGTTAAAGAAGTATCATGATAATATTATTAATTTTTGGGTTACCATGTTATTGGTGCGCAGTTTCTATCGATTTTGTCGATGACTAATTTATGCCGGGTAACCTGGCTGTGTACTCCTCGACTGACCACGAGTACCCTGCCAGGTTCTCCGACGTAGATTAATTGCTAACTTGCTAAATTGCTAAGGATATGCGTCAAATTATTTAATGAAATTATTTATAATTTCTTTTTTTAAATGGCCTGATTTTACATGGTTTTTGTATTTGAATTTATTTATGGCTCTAAGAATGAGTGTATATATTGTAAGAGAAAGAAAACCATACAAATCAACACTGTTGGCCAGTGGCTTAATATACCCTGAGACATGGGAGGTCAACTCGATACTATCAGGTTTGATTCCCCCAATGGACAAACTCGGTGTTTGCCAGTGCGAAATTTGATCCTAAGCATTGAGGCACTCCGTTGGTAGCCAGCGATGGTCCGAACCAAAAAAAAAAAGAAAACCATATAATGAGCATTAAAACGTTGGTTGATTCAAATTTTGGTTGGAACAACATTGATGATAACATTAAAAGGATGCATTTATTTCCATTGGAGGGACTTTTTTTATAAGTAAATATTAGTGGGGGTGGGAGAATGTTAATTTCCGGAGTTTGAATCCCGGACCTCCTTCTTACAACTCATTCATGTCCCTTAACTCGCCAACTGAGCTTCCATTAGAGGGACGTGGCTAATGACAGGACGACTTAATCCATGGTGTAATGACATATGGAAATGATGAGGTGGCTTGTGATAGAGGACACCACATCAGATTTTGGACTCAAACGTGTATGTTGAGAACGTTTATGCAGATCAAACAAACTCAAACAATTAGGCCTTTGAAGAGAAAAAAAACCGGGCTTTAATAGAACCCGATAACTTCATCAGCTCTAACCTAGAGACAAAGGTCACACTATTTTTAACAAATCTATAAATGCAGAGAAACATATTCGTTCGACAGGTTGACCATCTTCAAACAAACAATACTTGGGGCAAAGTTAAAAAATTTGATTGTTAGTTGCATAAGGATCAATTTTACCCAAGAGTGAAAACTGCTCATAACAACTTCAAGTTTGAATAAATTTTGGGGATAAAAACACTTTAAAGCCCAAACACTTATTTTTCCAGCAAAATCACATTTTTTTACCCTTCAAACTCGCCTTTGACCCTCTCCGACACGAAGCCAAACAAGCACTTAATTTTCTCCCGGCCTTAAACCCTCTTACTTCAAGTTCTGCTAAAAAAACAAACAATCCCTAACTCGAAGTGTCAGCTGCCAACCCCTCTACTTCGGCCTTCATTTATTTTGCCGGTATTCAATAGTGCTTCATTTATTCTGCCAGTATCCAATAGTGCTAGTATCCAATTAACTGACCATTATTTAATGTCATTAGGATTGATTTTTATGCTTTTTGGTGAATGTTTAGTTTAAGATTCTATAATATTTTATATTGTGACATGAATTCATTGGTTACTTTTGTAGCGACTAATGACCCATGATTTTGGCGATGTGAGACCCTAAGGTCTCAAACTCTACTCTCAATTCTTCTTCTAGAACTTTTCCCTAAAAGTTTGTTAAGACTCAATCATGTAGCTCTGCTTTCTGAAATCTCTAAGTTTTCTTTGTTGATATTCTAGCTTTCTTTTCCTTGCAACTTAAATGTTAGTTTCTTCGACTCTTGGGTTACTCGAGATAATGGAGTAGGCAAAATTCCCTGTTCATTCTTAGTTCGAAGATTCCTTGCTTCAAAATGTGTCAGAACTATATTTTTGTAAAAATGTATTAGACTGACACGTGTTTTACACTGTAGAATATATTGAAGATATTTTGTACATTAAATGTTTATCATTCCTGATTAGAAAAATTTCATTGTGCAAACTCCTAATTAGAAATATTATTATTTTGGATGTTATTTATTTTAAAAATTATTTTGTGCACTTTTGGCACCCGATCCGTGCGCCCATCTCAGATTCAGAAAACTATTACAAACTCTTCCCATTCTCATCATTATGGATAGTAACTCGAATTTAGTACCTTGTCTACTGATCCTAGGCTATAAATAGGACATCAATTCAGTTGTAACATCATCTTGACTTACTTGAAAATTACACTAAAAGTTTATCTAAGTTCTTGCTTCCATTTTAGCTTTTGTTCTTACCTTTCTTTACTTTCTTGTTCTTTACTTTTTTGTCATTACATTTTAGCACTTTAAAATTCTGTACTTTATCGCTTTATTTACATTCTCGTCATTTACATTCTGCTATTTACTTTTATATCATTCTCTTCTACTCCCTTGTCTAATATGATCATGAGTGAGTAGATTTCTTTAGTCTTGGGATTGTGGGAATCAATCCAATGATGGGTCCTTAAACAATTCCAAGAATAAACTCTATCTTGTTAGAGTTTGCTTTTTAATCTAATCCCATCGAATAAATTTTATAAAACAAATATCAAACGAATTACCGAGAGGAGAAGTTTGATATTGGAACAAATGGGATTAGACAAGACAAATCAAAACATGAGAATAGTTCTGATAGTCTTGGGACAATAAGGTTGCGCTTAATGGGTCTCTGCAATGGTCAACCATGAAAATAGGCTTGATCATTGTTTCGAGACACGTTCTTGTATTCCGAAAGGAAACTTGAATTACACCAAAAAAATACTTTGTTCTTAAAAACGAATTTCAATATAAGATAGAGGATAGTTAAGGGGTTGTTTTAAACTCCATCATTGTGATTTGACCATAATCCCAATGCGCTTTTCTTATATCTTGAATTTTAATCAATTAATTACTTCTTTTATAAAATTATTCCCTTTCAGCTAATCAACATCAAAAACTAGATTGGTAATCACATTTCTACTCCCTGTGGACCGATACTTTCTATTACGCGATAAGACCGTGCACTTGCGGGTTATCACTAATACGTTTCTTCAACTTCATGTATATAAGAGGTTTCCTCTTAAATCTTAACCCCTTGCATCATTTTTCATTTTACAGTCAAAGTCAGCATAGAAAATAAAAACAACCAAGTAATCAGCGAACTGAAGCAAATGCTAACTACATATACACATTACATACTATCCTAGTAAACCAAAATCAAAGAATGAAACTAACTTAAACTTCTGTTTAGAAGTGTATATTTCATTTGAACTTCATGAAATACAGGGATAAGAGTACCCCGGTAAAGCTCTCTCACAGTGTGAGGAAACAGTACCCAAATCTTCCCCAATCTCCCTTTTTGCGGATCCTCCTAATTATTCACGGATCCTACTGTTAATTTATCATTTTATTGTAATGGTTTTGGGAGCATTTTGACTTCAGTAAATAATCTGTTAATAGATTCACATTTATGGGAATCAATTCACAAAATGGGAATAGGTTCCCAATATTTGAACAAAGTCACAGTCTGTGAATAGATTCATAGTCCTGTGAATCGGTTCACAGAATAGAAACAAGTTCCTAATATGTGAACAGAAGAATTACAGTCTGTGAATAGATTCACAGTCCTGTGAATGGGTTCACAGAATAGAAATAAGTTCCTAATCTGTGAACAGAAAAATCACAGCCTGTGAATAGATTCACAATCCTGTGAATGGGTTCACAGAATAGAAACAAGTTCCTAATATGCGAAAGAAGAATCACAGTCCGTGAATAGATTGACATTCTGGGAAACGATTCACAGAATTCCTGTGTGCACAAAACTCAGTTTTTCGTATCATTTTGCCATTCCAATCGTTTTCGATACCCATTCCGATCATTCCCTAACTTAAACGTACATTATAACAGTAACACAATCAATCCAAACACGACAAAAAACCACAATATTAACGTATAACAACAATTCCTCGTTCGTTTCGAGACTCGATAATGCATATTTTTCGAAATACGGTTTTTAACTCCAAAAATTATGAAACGTGACAGAGTAGTATCACAAAGCAGAAATTTGAAACAATCAATGTCGAAAATAAAATCCCTAAACGTGAGTCAAACTCACCCGGAGTGACGAAGTCACAACCAATCGAGATTCCACGCAATGCTCAAGACAAGTAACCACTCAAACGGTCCCTGAAACGGCTCTGACGCTCTCTAGCTCGCCTCGAAGCTGACCCAAATCACCCAAAACAGAACCAAGCCATCCAATCCCTCAAGTAAATTTCGAAATGATTTTTGATATTGTTGAAATGACCATCAATGTTAATGAAAATATGCCCCATTTATAACCATATTACACTTTTTATGGTCGTAGATTCATACCTAAGGGGGTCATGTTTATGCTCTATGATAGCATGATAAAGATCCTCATGACTATTTTGTTAATTGTCTTCAATAGCTTGCTCACGACGTGGACAAAGGTTACCACATTGTACATTTTTTTTGTTGAAGTTGATGCCTTGTTCGGAGGCATTTTTTCATAGCCCTCCATGCTACCTTGCATTTTCATGGGACTTTTATCTCCGAAAGAGCATTTCAATCACCTTCCACCCACAAATGAGAACTCTCAATTATCTCTTCCATGAGCACTCTATAACCTGACCAAACCATATAGGACCCATGTCTGCTAAACCTCCACACTCTTTTGTCACTTGAATTTGTTTGCAACAGAGGAAACAAGAGCATTATTCCATTCAGTGTGGTCCGCATTTAATAATTCAGACACTTCTATATTGCTCCAACCATAACTTGGAGATGTTTCCACCCGCACAAGCTGAATTTGTCTAGCCTTCCTTAATGGTTTTTGTGGGGCTTAGCCTCTTTGTATATACTCACAAATAAATAAGAATTGCAATTTTGTTTTATGACTACGAACCTAGGTCTAGCTAACCATTAAATATTGCAGTGACAACTAGTAAAACCTGAGAAACAACACGTTGGTGCAACATCAAATAATAGATCAAATTGCAAAATAACAACAAACTACAGAAAAATGAAAACTCAAAAGTTAAAATAATTAAAAGTACATTTTTGCCTAAACAATTTCTAAATTAAACTCTGATGCTACACTGCACTGCGGAACCGTAATGACATCACATGCTCACACCCTAGCTTAGGCCTCACGGAGAAGTTCCCTTATTTTGTCTCGCTCAGCATCATTTGATTTGATCATAGTCTTTAGCTTCGAAGGAGTGGCAGATCTGGGTGACACTTTCTTTGCCACAGAAACTGGCTTTTCCTCCTTGGCTATTTTTCCCACCTTGATTGATGCTTGCGGGACGATCAGTTTTCTCAATTTTGGCATCCACATTGTGTACACACCTTCACCTTTTCCGACCTTGACTTTGAAGTAACATTCCTATCAGTTTTCTCAACCTTCACTGAAGGACTCTTCTGCGTTTTCCCAGCTTTAGCTCTCTCCCCATTTGCTGACTCAACCTTATTATCAGAGCCCCCGTTCTTATTATACAGATAAAGCCATGAAACCAAAACATAAAAATACCAGCTAAAGCCATGAAACCAATACAAATTTAAGATCTCCCATCTCATTCCTAAGACTGCAGTTTTTTTCCATTTTGTTTTGAAACCTTAGTTTTCCTTTAACTTCAATTTCATTCTTCCATTTTGTCTCAGAAACTGCCAACCAACCTCAGATAGACTAACTTTGTAGATTACACAAATAAAAAACACAAAAACCTTTCCAATGTTGATAGCATTGTTCTGTTGTGACTATCAAAAGCAAATAACCTATCACCAGCTACAAATTATAGCAACATGGAAGTACGGGTTTGAAAGAAAAGGGGGCCATAATCGAGCTCCACGATTTAGAGTATCGGCCCAAAAAAAAAAACAGTAGAGTGACAAGAAGTAATAATGCTCTATTACTGATTCACAATTCTTACATTCAAACAAAATAATATTCCACATCTACAAACGCATCCTGGTAATAAACTTAAATTGTTTGCTAGAAAAAGGAAAATTCATCAGAGAGAAAAGGAGCAAAGTACAAAACAAGGAGAAAGCTTAAATATCCTTCAAAAGAAAACTATCCATTTCTCTTACCTGGGTTCTTAACAAAGACTCATGCTAGCGTGAAACGAGAATGGGGAAACAGCTGTAAAAAAAGTTTGTGGTTTCCCTCCCAAAAAAACTGAGTTCTTCATTACAACAACATAAAACTGACATGTTTTAAGGACCGATATCCCAACAGAAATTGCATAAACTACGAAATAACATATGCCAAACACAAGGGCAACCTCAGTAACCCATATAATTTAGACTTACATCAACAGTAACTCTATAGGTCGGTTACATCAACTCCATTCTAAAATCCAAAACTACACTAAAATTCTTCAGTGAAGAGGGAATATAAGCAAAAAGTTTGCAAACAAACAGACTAAACTTCAACAAGTGTCTCTATTAAAATCTAAACATGCCCAAAACCACACATGGCACAATTCATCCCCAGAGGAGCTTCCATAACATAAAAGGAGTGAAATGCATCCTCTTTTTTACGCAGAAGTTTTTGTGGCAATTGCAAGCAAAGAACTAGAAGTGATCCTTGGGTAGGGCCTCATATCAACTGAAAAAATAACAACAGTAAGTTGCCTATTATGAACCAAAACAAGCAGGTCATTTCAAGTACAATATCAAGTAAATAAATAGGAAACCAATTCTTATGTCAACATCTTTAATACTTTAAATAGAATATCTTACACACCAAACATATATAATACAAATGAAAAGAAAATAGGAAGTTGGAAAATAATGAGAGACCAGCGGGGAGAGACCATTCCAAAACTCGTTAACCTATCATTTTGTCAAACTAGCACACATTTAGCCAACATTCTATTAAAATTAAACCAGCAAGTAGTACTAACAATTCTGTCAAATTAAACAAAACTAGTAACAATCTTGTCATAAAACTAGACTGCAATCATAATAATTAAAAACCAGAAACTTTTGGGGATATTGCGGGAGTTTTCACCATAATACTTTGATATTACACAACCAATCCTCTTGATACAATGCAACATTAAATCAAAAGAAAGAGAGAGAACCTAAAAGCCAGGTAAAAAGTGGAAGAACGAAGGAAAAAGGAAAGAAAGAGGAAGAACAAAAGTTACATGCTGGATATATCAAGAGAAAAGAGTAAGAAAATAAAGGTGAGTAGAAAAATATATCTCTAGTCATGCTCATGCCCATGCCCCACTGGTTTCTAACCCTTCCTTAACCGGTAGCATAATAATTCAATTAGTTAAAGGGATAGGATAAGTTTATCTCTAATTCTAATTATGCCCTCCATGCTAACTAACACCTTGCACTTTCCTGGGACTTTTATCTCCGAGGCGAGAGAGCATTCCGATCACCTTCCACCCACAAATGAGAACTCAAAATTATCTCTTCCATGAGCAGTCTATAACCTGACCAAACCGTATAGGACCCATGTTTGCTAAACCTCCACACTCTTTTGTCACTTGAATTTGTTTGCAACAGAGGAAACAAGAGCATTATTCCATTAAGTGTGGTCCGCATTTAATAATTCAGACACTTCTATATTGCTCCAATCATAAGATGATTCTGAGATGCCTTAGTTGAGGATGAGCCGAGTTTGTCTAGCCTTCCTTAATGGTTCTTGTGGGGCTTAGCCTCTTTGTATATACTCACAAATAAATAAGAATTGCAATTTTGTTTGATGACTATGAAACCTAGGTCTAGCTGACCATTAAATACTGCAGCGACAACTAGTAAAACCTGAGAAACACGTCGTTGGTGCAATATTATAATAGATGAAATTGCAAAATAACAACAAACTGTAGAATATTTTGCAATCATGAATTGGAAATGAGGGTCTGAGCAAATCAGGATAATGTGAACTCGTCTAATTTAATTAAAGGATGCTTCTGGTTCGTCATTGGAACTGCAATATCCCTCAAATATCTAGCTTGTGATCAGTATCGAAGAGTCAAAGCAAAGGTTGTGTTAGAAAGCATCTCAAAAGCAGTAAAGCATAAAGGAAGATGTAGTGAATAAGAGTGTCATGCAATCATGTTAGTTAGTATATATACCAAGGGACTTGTAGTTTATCCATTATTATTATTATTATTATTATTATTATTATTATTATTATTATTATTATAATAAACTAAAACAGATGAAGTAAAAACCAAATTGAAGAATATATTTTTAAAATATTGGATATTAAGTTCACACATACTATTTCAACTGTTGCTGAGGGAGAGTTTTGAAGCAAGATGTCCATCACTCGACGAGGTATGAATGAATACGGTTCTAATCGTGCTTGAATAGCTTCTTGTAGCTTGGTATTTTCTTTCCACGACATTGTACCTGCTGCTGGCACATAACTGACATGTCTGTTTGGGTATAGGTTTACTACTTTGAGTAACTTCAAGTTACACAAAAAAGGGGGCTTGACCTTCAATTCCTTACGAACTGAGTGGAAAAACTAAGAAATGAGGAACGAATTAGTACCAGTTGAATGTAATGCTTTTGAGAAAACAAACTTAATAATAAAAGAAGTTAGAGTAAAACTATATTCCACGAAAAGTAAATGCACAAAGATTTGAGTGGTACCAGAAGAGTTGTTGGAAATACGATCAATGACTCGATATTAGTCATCTGTAGAAAGAAGTTGAGTAGACGCAAATTGTGCAAAGCTATATAGACCAAAGATAGGTCCCCGAAAGTGTCTTCAAAATCAAACCTGACTTGTTTAATAGAAGAAAGATGGGTCCCCGAGAGTGTCTGAAGAGGACTACATGTAATATCAAAGGTAGACAGACTTGGAGCAGATAACACAATTTGCGGATAGGATTGGACACATTTAGGGGTATGTATAGACAGCTTGATAAGCGTGCTACTTGATATGAGGAGGCGTTTTTGGTCCATAATTTTGCACTGATAAAGGATCAAAGTATTCAAGCTTTTATAAGTGGAAAAGGGGTCAATCATTCCACGGCATGGGTTGTGAAGGCTCAAGTAGCTGAGTTTCAAAAAGGTTAATGATGGCAAATTCAGAGAATTCGGAAATAACAGATCTTTGAACTCCATGTCTAGAGATGTCAAAGAGCTAGATGAAAAAAGGGAATACGGAAAGTTAATAAGACCACCAAAAATACCAGGAAAACGAAGACGTAAACGGTTGACATTTTGTGAAGCAGCGTGTATTATTACTGTGCTGATGGTTTCCGGTAATTCAGGATCCGGAAATACATGATGATAGCCAGTACGATTAAAACCCAAATATTGAAAATCGATAGCCCTCAACGCGACGGAGAAATCACGACGACGGGACAGAATCCCTTTCACGAAATCCACGAAACCCTCAACAGTCGTGAAACCATTGGAGTATAATTTAATAAGGGGAAGATGCTTCCAAAGATGCCGCCATCTTGATGATAATATGCAAGTTCGAACTGCGTCTTCCGCTTTCAGATGTGACAGTATGAGAATCAAAACGAACTCCGGCAAGTAGCTAAGCCTGTCTATCTTGTCTTCGTTGTGATTGTACCTTACTCTCTTATTGTCGTCTTCTTCGTTTTCACGCTTCATTTTCTCAGAACCAAGATGATTTCGAAACTGAATCAAAGCGTGCTTACCACACTTATATCAATATCAGACAATGCTAGCAGGAGCATCTCCCCCACTAGAATTTTTACCCCCACCAGACTTCTGATAACTCTTACCCGCAGGAACCTCATACGGCTTGCTTCGACTCTGAAACTTACCCTTTTTCTCAGACGTAGCTTTGTCATGAGCAGTACTCTCCTCCTCAAAGATTCTACAACTGTCAACCAGATCAGCGAACACACGAATCTTCCGATAACCAATGGCCTTTTTGATATCAGGCCTCAACCCATTCTCGAACTTGATGCATTTAGAAAATTCAGCTGCAGCCTCATTGTAATGTGGATAGAATTTTGCCAGCTCTACAAACTTCGCCGCATACGCAGTCACAGACATACCACCCTGCTTCAGTTCCAGGAACTCTATCTCTTTCTTCCCTTGGACGTCTTCAGGAAAATATTTTCTCAGAAATTCCCTGCTGAATACCTCCCAAGTAATCTCTTCCTGCACAGCCTCCAACCTCTGCCTAGTAGCCAACCACCAGTCGTCGGCCTCCTCGGCTAACATGTGGGTACCAAAACGGACCTTCTGCTCAACAGTGCAGTCCATCACTCTGAAAATTCTCTCGATCTCTTTCAACCAAGCCATAGCACCATCTGGATCATATTTGCCCTTAAAGGTGGGCGGATTCTCTCTCTGGAAGGTAGTCAGACTCCGAAAACCAGCGTTATCTCCAGCATTCTGCTGTCCCTGCACAGCCTGAGCCATAGCTTGCAATGCAGCAGCAAGAGCAGCGTCGTTTCTCCCAGCCATTTCAAACTATCACTGCAGCACAAACCAAGAATTTAGTACTAATCTATTGTCATAAGACACTATGACAGGACAACATTGGCCGGACAGACCGAACTGCTCTGATACCACTAATGTAACACCCCTTTTCTACCCATTAATTTAATTGGAAAAAATATCAGAGTTTTCAAAGTTTTGTTTCACACGAGGAATGTTACACATATTTCAATAAAACCACACTTCTCAATTAAACAGCTCAAAAACATAATAACCATGTATTACATAGCACATCACAAAAGGCGAATCTCAAAACCACAGGTATCATCGCAATAAAACTTAACGTCAATAAAATCAACGAAGCAGCGGAATAACAAAATAAAACAGAAACTGTCAACAGAACATAACAACCAAAAACATTCATAACATTAAGTTCGTCCCCCCCCCCTGAGTGCTACGTATCAGAGCGTGACGACTCGACTCGAATCAGTGAAGGTACCTAGTCCTTCACTCGCAATCACCTGCACGTTACCGCATGGGGGTAACATTCAAACAGAAGGGTGAGTCCAACTCAATTCATATAATAAAACATATGATAAATGATAAGTCAAGTTACAGCTCTAAATTAATCACATCACAATCATCAATCACCTCATTCCAATAACTCATCACAATGTCATGCGGGCATATGAAATGCAACCCACTCGCGGGCATATGCATGAGGTACCTTTTCACAAACGTCGCTTAGCCATTACGGCCTCATCGTCACTTAGCGTTTTGGGCCTCAAAACTTCACTGGGTTTATGCATATGGGATGCATGAGACACTATAACATGCATCACGCACAAATTACACAATCACGGTCAACTATATGACCCATCACTTACCAATTTGCCAAATGAAGGCACAGCATCTGTCAATTCACAATTCACACACAACCAACATCACTTAGCCTTTTAGGCCTTAACATCACTTAGCCTTTTAGGCCTTAAACGTCACTGGGTTTCATCGTCACTTATACATAAACACCATCAACTCAAACAATAGCCACTGAGGGCAAAAACGTCATTTACTAGCCACCAAGGGCATCATCGTCATTTACACGTCATTATAAATAATATTAGCCACCAAGGGCAAAACAGTCATTTACACGTCATTATAAATAATATTAGCCACTAAGGGCAAAACAGTCATTTACACGTCATTATAAATAATATTAGCCACTAAGGGCAAAACAGTCATTTAACTAGCCACTAGGGGCATCATCGTCAAAATCATCATTTTTGACACTAAATCGTTAAGACCCCTGGTCGTACGCAAAAGAAAATTTTTAAAGGCACCAAAATATCTTTTCATTGTCACAGCAACGATCACCGGGAACAGCCACTTGGGGCGCCCCAGCAACCTTCAGAAATAATAAGTTTTTATTTTTAAAAATGGGACACGCAGATAGACAACTGAAAATGCTTCACAACGCTTTTTGAAACGTTCAAAACGGATGTCCGAGTCAAAAGATATGGCGAAAACAGTTTTCGAAAACATTTTGGGACATCCTGAAAAACTGGCGCCATGGGCGCCCAGCGCCCAGGCACCTGGCGCCCAGCGCCCAGCAAAACGCAACACACCCATACGCAACACACGGGCGCTCAGCGCCCAGCGCTGGCACCCAGCGCCTTGGCGTAACATGCAACACTCACGCACGGGCGCTCAGCGCCCAGCGCTTAGGCGCCACACACACAACACACGCACACGGGCGCTCAGCGCCCAGCGCTGGCACCCAGCGCCCAGCGCAACGCACACACTCACCCACACGGGCGCTCAGCGCCCAGCGCCTGGCTGAATGCGCGCAACACTGACACAGCACACATGCGCCCATGGGCGCCCAGGCACTTTCAGCAACACAAATTTTTGCACAATTTCACATACACATTGTTTCCTTCAAAATTTCCACACAATCCATCACACCCATATTACAACCACTCATAATCACATGTAAAAATCATCAAAACTACCTATCCAACATCAAATTTCAACACATCCCAAACACAACATAGAATCACGCATATATCAACAATCAAAACATGAATTCGCAAGCCATCATGATCATAGTTAGAATCTAGGCTATCACTACTTAGGATCTATCATAGGAATCATTATAAGAATTGATAGAACATCCCCTTACCTCGTATTCGAAGAGTAGGATCTCTAGAGATGATCACGAATGGAACCACGGCAACCGGATCACGCCTTCTCTTTTCTCCTTGGAGCTTGCGACTTGCTCTTCTCCTCTCCTCCTCTCTACGGCGCACTTCCTCTCTTTCTCTCTATTCTCAAGTTTCGCTAATGCTAGCAACCAACCCTAACCCCTAGGCGCCTTTGTCCAATTCGCATATGACAAGAGTTATGGGCTTGGGCCTCTCACTTAAGCCCAAGTCCATCTAATTTGGCACCTCCATCTTCTAATGCCACCTACACATAATAATATAATTTCTAATAATTAACTTATATCCACTTAATTAATTTAAATTCCTAAATACTTAATTAAATAAATTAATTAAATATTTAGGGTGTTACAATTCTTACGTTCTGCAACACCATTTTACTGAGGGGTATTGGGAAAAGATCGTTGAGACAGTATACCTTTTTGCTGTAAGAACTCCTGAAACAGAATCAGGCCGAAGAATTCTAATACTGGTTTGAAATTGGTTTTCAACATACATCAGAAATTTCTTAAACATAGAAAACACTTCAGATTTAGATTTAAGAAAATAAATCCAAGTAAAACGGCTATAATCATCGATAAAGGTGACAAAATATTTTTAGTGAGCATGAGAAGCGACAGGAGAGATTCCCAAAACATCACTATGAATCAAGTCTAGACAAGTAGAAGCACGATGAGCACCAGACGGAAAAAGAAGTGTTTTACTTTTAGCTAAATTACAAATAGAACATGAAATAGAGGTACTAGAATCCATCAGTTTAGTACCTAACAAGCCAGTCTTAAATAAGTGAGACAAAACAACAGAGTTTGGATGTCCTAATTTCATATGCCAATCCTCACATGCATTCAAAACACTATTACAAGCAAGAGATAAATGATTTGAAATAAACTTGAGTGGAAAGACTCGTCCAACTTTAGGCCCCTTCGCGATCACCTTCCCGGACACCCGATCCTGCACAAGACAACCATCCGGAGTAAGATTAACATCACAACCTTCATCTACTAATTGACCAGCAGATAATAAATTTGAGGCAAGCCCAGGTGCTACCAGCACATTTCGAAAATTAGAATTTATGTCACCAACATTAGTTATAGGAAGGGTACTACCATTAGCAATTTGAATTTTCTGCTTACCAGTATAAGAACGTAAATTGTGCAGGAGTTCAGAGGAACCCGTCATGTGATTCGATGCACCAGAGTCGAGTAACCAAGTAACCACCATCAGATGCACCAGTGGTGGAAGGACCAGCTGTAGAGCTAGTAGTGGCATGGAATGCCTGCACCGAACGCTTAGTCATTCGAGGAGGACGCGTAGGACATGCAGAGATGATATGACCCTGCTGCTTGCAGTAATTGCAAAATTTCTTAGGACAACTACGAGCAACATGTCCAAATTGTTTACAAGAGAAGCACTGAGTTTGTCGCATATCACGACCCACACTTCTATTTTGCGCAGCATATGCAACTGTCACAGGTTGAGAATGGACGGGATCATTAGACATGGTGCCTTGAGTATTAAGACGCTGTTCTTCCCTGAGCAGTTCACCAACACAGATATCCAAGGAAGGAACAGGGTTCCTATTCAGCAAAGCACCTCGAACGGCCTCAAATTAGGGACGAAGTTTCATGAGAAATTGATCCCGTTTACTAGTATCATACACATCACGAGCGGCCGACAGTGACGACTTGGGAACAACAGGATAGATAATAGCAGAGTGTTCTGTCCATAAATTCAGAAAGCCAGAATAATATTCTTGAATTGACAAATTACCTTGTTTGTAATTGGCGATCTCTAACTCCAATTGAAAACGCTTGGCCGTATTGTCCTGGTTGTAAATACGCTGCAAATAATTCCACATTTCTTGAGCAGTTGAAAATGCGCGCAAATTATTGATCATCTGAGGATCAATAGTACTGAGGATCTAAGAAATAATTTGATCATCTTTTACTTCCCACGCATCTAAGGCAGATTTATCTTCCGGAGCCTTAGAAATCCCATCAAGGTGACTCCATAAACCTTTCCCTTTGACATACATTTTAAATTGAAATTCCCAAGCAGCATAGTTCTTACCGGTAAAGCGAACACAGAAATTGTCTCTTTCTTTCTCCGAAGCCATGAAAAAAATTAATAAAAGTAGCCAATAGGAACAACACAACACAGCTAGAACCAATGAATAGCACAAAGCGAAGTAAACAAGAGTAACAAAACCAAAACAAACAACGAAAACAAGAGTAACACAACCCAGCGAATCAATCTAGCGAAACAATAAGGAAAGACGTACCGGCGTAAACAAAGCAACAAGAGTAACACGTACCGGCGTAAACAACAGGGAAAGACGAAACACAACCCAACGAATCAATCCGAGAGAAATACACTGACCCACGAACGAAATCACAATCGGAACCAAACAGCGAATCCACCAACCACAACGACAAAATGACGAACTGCAAGCAACTGAAGCAACCAACGCTGAACCGAAGCAACCACAGCAACCGGAACTGCAAACAACGAATCCACCAATGTTGAACCGAAGCAACCGAAGCAATAGATCACGCGCAGAAGGAAGCAACAGATCGCACGCAGAGACAACCGATCAAAGAACCTTCACTGCAAGTATACACAGTCACAAACAAGTAATATAGTGATGAGAAAGGTCGAACCCACAGGGATTGGTTAAACTTTTGTATGTTTAAAAAGATATAAATTAGTGCAGCTACACTACTCACAATTTTGGGTGTTTCATCTTTAGGAAAACAGAATGTAAATGTGCAGAAAAATATGGAGGAAATCAGTTGAGAATGATAGTTGAGATGTCTTCACTAAATAAATCACTTTCAAGAGTATTGTGTTTTCTGTGGTGCAGATGCACTTGAGTGCAGTTGCACCAGTATGTGCCTTTTAGCTACTTTCTTCAGAGTTTCGTTACAAGCTGTTAAAACCTTGTCTTGAAGTAAAGAGAGAAGTTGTCAATTCCCTTCATGCCTTCTTACAATTCTTGTCTAAGTTGCTAAATAAGTACACTCCTGCCTTTTAAGTACCCACTGCATTACCCTAAGGACTATGTTATCCTATGTCTAGGACTTAACATGGGTTTAACAAAGTTTTCTTTATTAAGCAAGTTAACAAAGCCTTCATTAAAATACTAACCCTTATTAGTTCTTGATTTCTAGTATAAACCATGTCTGTGAATATAACTCTACTCATTTCTTAAGTGATCAACTTTAAAACAAGATGGATGTAGTATAACACAAGAACAAAAAATGCATACACCACTTTGAAAACACAATAACTTACTCAAAAGCTCATTATAAAGTTAGAACATCTCAACCAAAAAGGTTTAGCTCATAATATGCATTACAAGGCAAAGATAGATGAAATAAAACATGTTAATATAATGAAAAATACAAGAGATATCAATAGGGTAGAGACTACACTGATTGAAGTACTCTTGCGTAAATTTGCCCAGCAGTGCAGAAGCACTGACTTCCTGGTGCAGTTGCACCTAACAAACTTGATGAAGAAGTGAAGGAAGAAGTTGTCAGTTCCTTCCTTAAGTTGTGAACGGCATACATCTTAAAACCATAAATGTTGTTATACTACTATATTTAACACATATTATACTTGAAATAAAGCAATTATCTAAGTTTAAGTGCATGAATAACTCTATAAAATAGAGTTATCAATACCATGTCGAAACAGGACACACAATATTGTTTACGCAATTTGGCCAAACTTTGCCTACTGCGACTACAGAGTAGCCGTAGTTCTGTTTTATTGATTATGTTTCGATACCATGAGTACAAGCACAAAAGCGTTTAAATAGGTTTTCTCTGAGAAAATCTAATGGGCCTGGGTCAAATACATACAAATAAATCTACAAATCTACTATTTACAACTTCCTTATTTCCTTATTCACAAGGGTCAGTGTCAACAGTCATCTCTGACGCCCCATTGTCAGCCATCTTAAATCTTCCCTTCCTAATAGCTTCCTGAATGACTCGGTGGAAGATAATGCAATTGGAGGTGGCATGATTGAATGAGTTGCGCCACTTGCAATATTTCTTCCCCTTTATTTCCTCGAGAGGAGGTATCTTGTGGTCGTTGAGGAGTTTGGTTTACCGATCCTTCAGTAGATAATCAAAGATCTTGGCTGCCTTAGATATATCAAAGGAATACTCGACCTTGTTCTCTTCCTCATCCTTCTCCTTTCCTATGGCAGGCTTGAGAGCGGGACATAGGTAGGCTTTCCCTTTGACTATTTCGGCCACCAATATGTCTGGCGTGTAATCAGCTAACTCATCATAGTCAGAATTTTTCAGCTACATCAACCACTGACACTAACAGAGGTCATCGACCCCTAGTGCCTCTCTTCCTTTCTCTCTCTTGTATGAATTGCTCAATCTTAATTACCCTGGAAGCTAGGCCACTGAGGTCACTGCAAGCTTGTCCCACAAGCTTTTCCTTCAATTGAGGGTGCATTCCTGAGATAGCCATGGAGGTAAGTTGAGATTTTGGAAAAGTTACTGAGCATTTTCCAGCCATTTTTCTGAAACTCTCAGTGAAATCGGTCACAACCTCGTCCACCTTCTGCCGTAAATTCATGAGATCGGCTGCGGTGACTTCGGGCTGTGGCCAATAAAATCTTTCATGGAAGCACCTTTCCATGTCTTCCCAGGTCTGTATAGAATCAGCTGGAAGCGATGAGTACCATCAGAAACCACTCTCTGCCAAAGACAAGGGGGAACAACTGCAGCTTGTGATATTCATTCTGGTTCCCTTCTCCACATTGGGTCGTGAATCGGCCAATGTGCTCCATTGTAGACTTCCCATAATCCCCGGAAAACGTGGCGAAGTCGGGGGTTTTAAATCCTCTAGGCAGAGGCACCAATCTATCCACCCATTTAGGGTAAGGCTTCCTATACACTGGCCTGTCGAGTGGCTTCAACTGCACACCGAAGAAAAAATTCCCCCCCCCCCCCCCCCCCCCCCCCCCCCCCTCCCCCTTAATGGTGTCAGATATTAGATTAGGGTCCAGGAATTGGGGCCCCGATGGTCTTTCGGGTGGAGGCGTTGGTCGCCACATTGTGTCTGGGGGACCCTTCG